>JAWZYV010010855.1:0-334483 GCA_038373885.1 Cheiracanthium punctorium | reverse complement strand
ATCTGCCATGTTTCACGCGTTGGCATATGGCAATAAAATAAATCCCAGTCTTCATAAATCGATGCATGGACATCGGGAAGAGAAAACAAATCCCGCATTGGAATTTTTTCCGAACGCACGTTTTTTCTCTCTCTCGGAATTTGTGTTTTAGTTTTCGCAGTTTGGCAGCCTTTGAGATATAGGCACAATAACAGAAGGCCAGACGGTGTATGTTCTTTTATTCTTTTGTTGCCCAGGATGATCACAAGCTGTAATATGGCAATGAATTCAGGATGTTTGGAATTTCCGGGATCCCCGTATTGTAAGTAATAAATAAATAAATATTTTTCTTACTGCATTTTGTTTTTGAAACAGATGCGCAGCGGGTTTTTTTTTATTATTTATTTCTTTTATCCAGGGTTTTATGCAGTGTTTATATTTGCTGTATTGTGCTTGAATTTTTAGTAAGTGCATATGTGATGGGATTTTCAATAGGGTATTTTCAGTTTTGAAAATGTCTTAAGATGGCGAATTATACAAAGGCAGCGTTTCTTATGGTACTTCCCTACATTCGAAAGAAATCTGTTTTTTAATATTTAAAAAAAATGGTCTATTACAGTGGCGTAGCCAAGGGTGGGGGGGATAGGGGATCACAACCCCCATGAGGAATTTTTTACAGTGCAAAATGTATATTCTTCACTCCCTTATCACACACACGTATACATATATGTGAGTTGCAGTAGTCGTAACCCCCCCCTCCCCCATGAAAAATTCTGGAATAAGGGAGAAAAAAGGGGACGACGCATGAATTATGATATGCTTTTAATATATAGAACTTAAGTGCGTATTTAAAATATGAAATTTTTCCAGATTTTTTTTTCTATTTTTTAATTTCATTTTTCTCGAGGGTTAGGCAGTCTACCCTTTCTCCCCCCCCCCTTTTAATCCGTCAGCACCACACAGTATATCAATTGCATGGATTAGCTTCAAGGATAATCCCATTTATTGAATAAATAACCGATATTTCTACTGGAAGTACAACAAGAATGAAAATCTGGAGTGACTCCACTCGACTTTCCGAACACTTACGATTAAGATCATTACCAAGCAATTAATCGATGAATAATCGATGAATAATTTTAATCGATGAATAATTCAAACATACATACCAAACTGAAGCTCATTCGAATGTGCCGTTTAAACGCTAGCGCACTTTCAAGAATTTTCCCCCATAGGCGATATTGTAAAAGAGATCTTTGTCATAGCCCTGTAGAAAAACTATAAGTCCTATACACATCAAAATCCATACCAGTCTTGCGACGGAGGTTTATAACACATATGCCCAATTGGAGTTCAATTGAATGTACCGTTTAAACACAAGCACACATTCAGAAATTCCCCCCCATAGGCCATAATGTAAAAGAAATCTTTGTCGTAGCCCTGTAGATAAACTACAAGTCCTATACACACCAAAATCAATACCGGTTTTACGACGGTGGTTTGTTACATATATACCCAATTCGAGCTCAATCGAATGCGCCGTTTAGGAGCTATTCTTATTCACTCACATACACATACACACACACATACATACATACATCTCGTAAAAGTAGCGTAAATGCATTCAGAAGACCACAAAACGTATCAATACGCCAAAATCTCGAATTCGAATTTTTTCATGATGACAATACTTTCCTTACATGGTACATGTTGGGAAAGTAAAAATCTAGACAAGAAGATAAGTTTTTTTTTTCCGAATATGAATTTAAAAATAAATTAAAAATCAGGAAATAATACATTGCTCCACGGAATTCGCTACTGCAAATGAATCTCTAACACACGCTACAATTCACTGCACGCTTTTGAATATGCAAAAGAGAGAAGCCTTTTAAACGCCGAGGAATTTTCCGGAAATCATTAGTTATTTCCCGCCTCCGGTAGATTTCCGGATAACGTTCATATATGCATGGTATGAGCGATGTTTTAAGATTTTAAATACAGGAGAGACGCGTTTTCTTCCGTTGGAAATCTGGAAATGAATATTTGGATCAATCCCCCCTTCGGGCCATGCACGATAAAGAGCATTTAAAGAAAAGGGATTAAACACGCTCTAAAATAGGAACAAGGAAACGAGAAATCCTAGCGAGGTATTAAAGAGTGAATTTTTCGAAAGTTTGCCCATGAAATGTGGAATTAATGTTGTTTTGTGTATTCAATGGTTAAAACATGAACGATGTATGGATACAATCACACGCACACGTATCTGTATTTTTTAATTTTTTTGAGTGTGTGTGTGTGAGGGGGGGAGTGTTTACAGTTTAAAATTAAATATATAATCTGATATTTGATCGTTTTTATGATGCTTTTTTTTAAACTAGCTGCAGTAAGGAAGCGAGAAAATAAATAGATTTCGTAATGTGATAACTTCGTGTATAAACTTGGAAGGAGGTAGGCAACATCGTTAGGAACCATAATTACACAAGAAATCATGGGAGGAAATCGATAGGTGTCGCTGTACGCAAGCTTTTAGGTCGCCACGTTTTCCTTCCTGATTGTCATAGCTGCCCAATTTCACACATTTTTCGAAAGATTATCTACCCCCAACAGTTTTATTATGCATTTGAGATTTGGACATATTTAAACATTAAATAACTAAAAAATAATAGTAATAGCTATACATTGTAAACTTTTTTTTTGTTTTTGTAATAAAGCGTTATAGAGGAGAGGAGGGCATTATGGAATAGGCGGAAAATATGGAACACCGTGGTTTGAGCTCCGTTAGGGGCTGTTGTCTCATGAGAATACCTCGAACTACTCAAGAAAGATTCCTGTGCTACAATTCAGTAAAGGTGGATTCATATCTGCCGCGCCGCATCGCAACCATGCCGTACTGTTTCGCCGTTTTGGACCGTTGGCTATCCGCGCGGCGAGCTTGCGGTGCCGCAAGTAAATACACCAATGCTCTTCTGTAATTGGCTGTAGCTGTAAAAGCTCTTCTGTAATTGGCTGTAGCTTTGAGGTCGCTGCGGAATATCTGTTCTCGCCAGATAATGCGCAAACCATCGGCGCTCGCCGCGCGGGCGCCGTGTTGCTCCGCCACGTGACGTCATTGCGGCGTCTTAAGCTATGGTTTCCAAGGAGGAACGCCAATAGGAAGCGTAGCACTTTACGGTCCATTTCAGTGCTCCACCCCCTTTGCGCATGCGTTTGGCGTCGGACATCACCGTTTTCGGAGGCAGCGCCCATATCCAAATATTTGGATTTGAGCGCTGCGCCGGTACACTGCGTTCAAAACAAGATGGAGGCGATTATCTTTCCTGAAAGTCTGGAAGATACTTTTCGATCTAATCCTATTTTATACACAGTAAAAAACAGAGATTATAACGATATACAGGCCAAGGAGTGTTGTTGGAAGGATATTTTAGAAAATATGAATATTTCCGATAAGAAAAAACTCTTTTTCCTAGGAGATGAACAAGGGAAAGCTCAGGCATTGAGATCACCGATTTTGATGAAATATTGGAAGGTATTAGACAACCCCATGTAAAGTCAAATAATACTAAAAGCATATTCATGTAACATATTGAATGCCGTAAAAATTAAGCGCCAACGCTTGAGTATTTTCCAGGAAATTATTTTTAAAGATTTATTACTACATATTTATACTAATATACTCGCAACGTCTTCGCGTACGTCATGGTGCTGTGTCATCGTTTTTGACTGCAGAGCCAAAGGTTGCGCGTTCGAGTCCGGTACTTGCCTTTTTTTTTTTCTTTCGTTAAAAATCAATTTAAAATTATTGTCTACAAAAATTAAAGTGACCTTTTGAATAAAATTGGAATTATAAACTTACTTGCTTTGTACATATTTATATACCAATACTTCTAGATGTAAATCCTCGCGAAGGATGATAAAAATAGAACAACTTCTGCCTTCATTTTGACTAATACATTTACTACTTAAGCTTACCATTCAGCTAAAACGTATTATACACGTGTAAAATTAATATGAACAATTAGAGATTTAGAATTCCATAAAAGTGAAATCCTTTTAAAAATTTAAAATATTTATTATTTATATAATATTTATATTTCAGTTTATATTTTTGAATTTTTCTGAAACAATGCTAAATACAATATGCCTAAATTAGTGTTCCAAATTTGGGTTTCTTCTCCTAAATTAGTTTTTCTGGAAATTTTTAAAAAGAGAAATAAAATGCAGATTTACTCAAAATGTGTATGGGAAGTTGGGGTACAATGAAACAAAATTTATTTATTTATTTCCTGTTCACAAATTTGTATGTACAAAAATGAATCACGTGGACACTTTTAGTCTACTCTTTCCCCCATCTAAATGAATTTCTATGACTTAGTAAATAGATTTTTCATATTTAAAAAATTACAAAAGTAAACTGTCTGTCAGTGTTCCACTGTACGCCAAATATCAAAGTACAATGAAACACTTAATAACACTTCACAAACACTCAAATAATATGAGTCATAATTCAAATTTCAGCATGTATGTTTTACATACATTTATAATATACATTAGTAAGACACAAATATGAAATTTAAATGGAAAAACCAAATTTAATCAAACTGTTACAGCTTAAGATGAAAACATAATACTTTTATTAGAGGTTAGCCTATAGTTTTTCATTTTATATTAAATTTATTTGAATCCATTTAAAAAATTAGAATTTCTGCTTTCCTTTCTGTACCACCTGGAGGAACAGAAGGTGGTAGTTCCGATACAATTTGAGTTTTTCAAAAATGTATGTTTCCAAAGAACGCACAGATTTGAAGTTTGGACTCAGTCGTTTGACGCACAGAACTTCGCATTCCGTTTGATTTAAGTTTATTATATCCCCCAACAGAGTACATTTCTTTACATTTAAGTTGACCTTAATTGATTAAAACATAATTATTTAGAGCGATACCGCTTGTGCCATACATGCTATAAGAGAATAGCTTATAATCTGTAGTGTTCGGATTCTTAGTTGAAAGACACTCTGGATTGTAGTCATCTTCAGAGTCTGAGGAAGATAGGGTACGATTTTGAAAACTTTCTCGGTAACTTTGTGCGCTCTATGGAGATCTAAATCTTAATATTTCATAGTAATATCTTTATTTTAAACGAATGCATTCCCGCGGTAGTAATGGGGTACAATGAAATATATTTCATTGTACCCCATCTACAAGTGTTTAATTGTACCCCAAACTGAGGCTACGAACTAAATGAATTTTTACTAATTCCTAATATTTTTTTTTTAATTATGGCGTTTTTTTAATTATGGCGTATGAAGACCACACCATAGTGATCACGATATTTGAAAAATAAATAATTATATATATGAAAACATGGAGGTAAAATAAAGTTACTTTTAGTAACGAAATTTACTTTCAATAGTGAGAATCCAGTAAATTTATATATTTATTGTTGTAAAAAATACGATTGTCTCCAAATCACATCAGTATCTGGATACATTTGTATAATAGGTGTGCGAGTTACAACTGTCTGTGATAAATCCTATTGATTTTAGATAGCATGTTTCATTGTACCCCAACTTCCCCTACATGCTAGGTTGCATTCAAGCAGGGGCGTAGCCAGGGGGGGGGATATCGGGATATGTCCCCCCCGAAATTTTTGGATTAGTGATGAAATTCCGTCTATTTATACACATATAAGTTCATATCCCCCCACCCGAAAAAATTTCCTGGCTACGCGCCTGCATTCTGTACGCATAATTCTGTACGCGCCTGCATTCTGTTCGCATAAAGTACTGTATCCATAATCCATATAATCTGCCTTGCAATCAGATATAAAATGAATGTAACAGTGTTGCATTGAACTTCAAAAGTATAATCTAAACTACATATAAATGATTCGAAATTTATCAAACGTCCGAGTTCGAAAATTATTTTAGCTTCCTATGAACCACAGATTTCTGAAAATTATTAAAGAAAATATTTTCTGCTTATATTTAATTTACTTTATTTACAATTTCCATGAAGTTTTAGTAGTCAGTTATTCCATAAATACAGTAAAAATTATCTGAGATTTTGTTCTTAAGGAGGCTAAACATAAAGAAATCTAACAGAATTCTACACAAATTCATTTAAAAAAGCCTCATAAATGTAAAAATGCTCCTGAAATTCTTATTTCTTTTATTTAACTATTGATTCCTACAGGGCTTTACATCCACAAGGCATGCAAACGAACGTAACTGCAACGCAAGCCACTGAAATCAAAAAGATATTACTAAATTTTCCCATTCAATATCCGCGCGCCGAGGTCCGCGTCTTCGCCCTTTTCTAGGAAACCAGATGAGCGCTGTGCGCTCGCAATTTCTGCGTTTCGGTCACGTGACACGTCGTGTTTCAGATCGGCGCTCCTCCTTGGAAACCAAAGCTTTAGCGGTGCGGTACGGCCAGTATGAATCCGGCTTAAGAGATAACCGCTGTTTGTCGTCGATCGCCACTCGCTAAAGAACAAAGTGTGTTTTCTGATTATGAAGAGTTTTCGCAGATTTATTTTCAAACAATTTAACCAACTATTATACACTTGACTTGGACATTGATGTTACGCATAATGTAACACTACAATTATTGCAGTTTGTTGTGCTGTGATTGTTTTTTAGCTGACTGTGTTTTATCTATCAGTTTAAAGGCTCGTTTTCCTAGATGGCCTGTCGGGCCGGAACACGGAACGATCGAAACGTTCATCGCGTGAAACAGATCTCTAGAGACCCTTTTTTGACGACAGCTGGCTGTGCGGCACAGCCAGCTGCGTCAAATAAGGGTCTCTGGATCTGTGGCACGCGGTGAACGTTTCGATCGTCCGCCATCTTGCTGGTAGTTAATTCGAGCGATGGCAACGGCTTCCCTTTTATCAGCATTGGGAGAGGGTTGCGACACAAAGGGTTAAAAAGCAGGAAATAACTGGCGGAAGTCGCAACTGCAAATGGATCTCCATACACACACACACCGCACTGTCGATCTGAACAAACTGCACGCTTTTGAATATGCAAAAGAGAGCCTTTTGAATATCCCGTGTTTAGAAGGATTTTTCCGGGAATCATTAGTTGTTTTCCTGCCTGCGGAAAATTTCCGGATAACGTTCTTACATATAAACATAAGCGATGTTTTAAGATTTTAAATACGGAGGGAGAGAGAGTTTTCCTAACCCCGTTCGGAATATGGAAATGAATACTTAGATGAACCCGCTTCAGGGCCATGCACCGTAAAGCTTAGTTAGAAAAAAGAACTACACACACCGTAAAATAGCAACAATTGAATGCGAATTGGAAGTGAGGTAAAGAGTGAAATTTTCGGGAATGTGTTCTCGAAATGCAGACTGTTTTGTGCATTCAATGGTTAAAACACGAATGATATATGAATGCAGTCAAAAGCACATATACGTATCAGTATTTTTTTCAGCGTTTGTTTGTGTGGTAAAATGATAAAATATTTATGCTCAGAAATTTTATACTTTTTATGATGATTTCTGGATTCAGGGTTCGTATGGATCCTGAATGTATGCTGAAATTGCAAACTTTTCAAATATTGTCCTAAAATGGTCTGGTATTTTAAAAAAGCTTCAGTTTTCTATGAAATTTGAAAGGAAGTTCTCTCGAGCATCTCAAATTGTCGGACGTTCTCGGACAATTTTTCCAAAGTTCATAATTTTAGCAAATTAAAGATCTTTACGAACCTGCAGCTAGGAAGACAGAGCATAAATAGGAACCGCTGTTTTACACTTTATACATAGTTAATGATACTTTTAAAGAGGTTTCAAATTTAGGTTTCATTTATGTTGAAATTTAGGTTTCTAATCTTTAGATTTCAAAGTTTTATTTCGTGCATAAGTTTAACTTTTAAATGTTTTAATTAGTTAATTTAGAACGTATTATCTTCTATCTATATGATATATTATTTGACAAATTTTAAAATTAATTTTATTAAAGGAATTATTTGATATATGTCATTTTCCATAATTATAGGAATATTTAAAATATTGTATTGGTGAAAAGTTTTTCCTTTTTTCTTTAAAAGTCTATTGGAATGGATTTTCAACACTTTATTTGAACATATTGAATATCATGTGCAGTATAGATTTGATTGTTTCCAATATTTATTTTGCAAATATTCTTAGCCAATATTATTAAACGATAGATATATGCTAGAATTACAATTCTAGCATATATCTATCGTTTTCGAATTTTCTAACATACGCTTATTTTTCATAACCGGTGGGCTTGAACTACCAACCTTCATTTACAGCTGTATATGATAATCCATTACTCCACAATTGATGAAATTAACTCCCTAATCAAAGGAATTATAAGAAAAATATTAAGTGAAGTGCTGCCACCTGTAATCTATTATTGTAACTCTAAACAAACATTCCTTTAATAGCACTTTAAAGTACAAAAACTGAGTTCTTTAAATGAAATTTAGAAAAAAATACTGAGTATGCAATTATGTCTTTTTCTATATGATTCGATTGTATAGTTCGAAAAGTCATACGATTTTCCAACATAAGCAATTATTCTAGCAAGTGACTTGAACATTTCTAGGATGTTTCTCCATTAGCTGCACTATGTACTGTATTAAAGGGTAAAATATTATCAGTTATGAATCATGAAGAAAAAAAACTCTTTAAAATCTGATATTCGGCAAAGCAGGCCACTCTGGAAAAATTTGACGTGTAATTAATTTCATGCTCAAGAATTTTTTCTGAGAGTTTCACAAAAAGCACGGATTTTGCTTTGTGCGGACAGGTTCTGATTATCGTAGGGCACTTACGGCACGTTTCGTGGGTACTCATGTTAAAGTAGGCTAAGGAATTGAGTTTATAGCGTGCCTTACTAGTAATACAGGGTGAATCTAAACTCTTGGACAAAACTTTAAGAGGTGATAGGGCACATAATAAGGAATTAGAATAACATAGCAATGTGGGGTCGGCAACATCGTCTTTGTAGATGTTAATAATCACTTTAGAAAAAGTGCTGAAACAACAGTGCACTTTCCGGCCATTGTTCTGCTGAAACAACAGTGCACTTCCCGACCAATGTTCTGTTGAAATAACAGTGCACTTTCCGACCACTGTTCATCAGAAACTAATGTATTTTTCTCCGAAAACAGAAGACTAAAATTCATAGTTTAAGAATTCTATTTTATTTCACGAATAAAATTTTTGGAGACGAGCCTATTGTTTATGAAACTTGGTTAAGAAATTAGACGAACACTTTAATACTTTTCGCAAAGTGATTATTACCAGGTAAGTGAAAACTGCGTTTTTGACCCTACATTGCTATGAGATTCTGATTCCTTGTTTTGTGCCCTATCACCCCTTAAAGTTTTGCCCAAGAGTTTAGATTTACACTGTATACAGTATGGCACGAAAATTGAGCCAATTTTCCTGGGCACAAAAGTGTTATAATGAAGCCCCAATGTGCAGCTTGTGCTGATGAGACTGAATTTTTCCACGTTTCTGGTGCACGTTAACCCATTCGTGCCTGGATATTTTTGCGATTTTCTTCGATTTTTGCTAACACCAGCAGTAATTGATAAATTTCGGATGTCAACTTTTTGAACAAGGAATGATTTCATTTAAAATCATTATGTATAAAAATTGAAATTTCAACATCCTACTTGGCCATATTAAAATATTTTGTGGAATTGAAGTCTAATACTCGCGAATAAAGGCTAGGAAAAATAAATAATGTTTTCAACTGATAGCGAAAATGCCGTCCCAAAAAAGGGACGCTAGGCATAAATGGGTTAACCCATTCGTGCCTGGATATTTTTGCGATTTTCTTCGATTTTTGCTAACACCAGCAGTAATTGATAAATTTCTGATGTCAACTTTTTGAACAAGGAATGATTTCATTTAAAATCATTATGTATAAAAATTGAAATTTCAACATCCTACTTGGCCATATTAAAATATTTTGTGGAATTGAAGTCTAATACTCGCGAATAAAGGCTAGGAAAAATAAATAATGTTTTCAACTGATAGCGAAAATGCCGTCCCAAAAAAGGGACGCTAGGCATAAATGGGTTAAGTTTACTTTAACCCATTGGTGCCTGGATATTTTTGCGACTTTCTTCGATTTTTACTGATAACAGAACTAATAGTTAAATTTCTGATGTCAACTTCTTGAACAAGGGATGATTTCTTTTAAAATCGTTATGCATAAAAATCGAAGTATCAACATCCTACTGGGTCATGTTAAAATATTTTGTAGAGTTGAGGCTCAATACTCATGAATAAAGGCTAGGAAAAATAAATAATGTTTTCGACTAACAGCGAAAATGCCGTCCCAAAAAAGGGACGCTAGGCATAAATGGGTTAAAAAGAATATGTTTATAACTTTATTCTTATTTCATTAATCTTTTCATCCTGAAAAAAGTTTTCCTTGGCAATCATTAATACCAATTTCTTTGAGTTCCGCACGACGCCGGGCCAATGAAACATAATGTGCAGTGGCGGGTTTTTCCATAGGCGGTGTGATTCTTATAAATGGCTTGCAGGCGAAGGAAGGAAAAGACGAGGTTGTTTCCCTGGGAGACCCATTCTGTGGCAGGGTTGAGACGCAATTCTCTGAGCAAATAGGGTGGGAATTTAATCAACTGTGATCGGGTGATAAATGGTTTTCTAGCCCTTAAAGAGATGCATATTGTGTGTGGAGGCTGAATGGGAAGCCTAATGATATGTGCAAAATGTCGCTGTATTTTGATGTCTTTGTTTGGATGTGATAGTTGATTTTTCGAAAAAGTGTATTTGCATGTTTCAACTTGTAAGATAAAGAAAGTAATTGTAATTGAGAAAAATTTTGGTTCTCAGATTTTGATTGAAATGTACATTTACCCAACAGCACTCTGGCTATGTATATCACAATTGTGTTGGGCAAGTGAAAAATTTCTCCTTTATTGAACAAACTCATTGTAAACAGGTTTTAACCCTACAAGGCGTGATTCTTTCATTTCTGTGACTTAAATAAATATATGTGATAATATTAGTGATTATTATTTGGGTAAAAATAGTTTAAAAAATAATATTCTAATATTTTACTAGGAAGTCACTTTTTTATTTCCGCTTTGTATGTGGTACACTGGGCCTTAGCTATACATTTTTGGCATTTATTTTGAAATTTCAAGTAAACACTTAAGAAAACAGATACAAATTTTGTCAATTTTTTCAAAAAAAATGTAAGAAAGTATTAAATAAAGTACTATTTTATCTTTAGATAAGTTTTATATTTCCTTTTAAATAAGGAATATGATCCAGACTTGTTTCTATAAGGCATTATAGCAATTATCTTATAATAGTAAATAAAATCCTTAAGGGGACAGCCTACTTTTAAGAATGGGGAAATGTATAAATTTTAGATCAACTTTCATAATTTTTAAAAAAATAATGAATGCATGCAGAAACATAACTTTTTTTTCAGTTAACTACTATGACATTACTCTATTGATTAAAAATATTATTTTAGTTTATTATAAAGGTGATAATTTTAAAAATATTATTTTACCACACAATATTGGAAAAAAAAATTCAAGGGTACTTTCCCACTGCGCGCAAGATATCTCAATTAGAATTCCTTTGAACCTCATAATTTTTTTCTAAATTAAACAAGACATTCAAATTAACAATCTAAACTAAAATGGTTTAATTATTTTCATAATTTAAATTTAAAAAAATCATTTAATCTGAAAATTTAAATTACCTAAAAATTTTGATAGTTTTACAATCATAACTTTTTTTCTATGAAACACAACCATTTCATTTTAGTTCATTTTGTTCATTATATTAGAATAAATGCCTGAGAAAAATTTCAAGTTGATATCTTAAATAGTTTTTAAAATATCATGCGCGCTAACTTGAAAAACAGTGTTTTGAGAAAACGCCAATTAAAGTTCAAATTGTTGTTTTGGAACATTAATTTTAATTTTTAAAAGTTAAAAACATTTTCTAATGAAACATTTACTATTTAAGAATAATTTTACGGAGTACTTAATATGATTAACCCAAAATATGTTTTAATATGGCTTAAGAAACATCAATCAAAAGAAAAGCTCGACAATTGTAAATATGAAAATATATGTACATACCTTAACAAAAGATACATTTTTAGGATATAAAGGCATTAATATTGGTAAAGTACATGTTTTGAAGTTATTTTAATAATTATATCCATATATATATATTTATTTTTACTTTGCAACATAAAAATTTGATTTTATTTCACTTTATGAAATTTCGATTTAAAATTTTCCGCTTTCATGCACAATGAATTCGTTTTCTTTTATTGCCTCAAACTGAGAACTGATGAGCATTTTTCTGGCTCTTCGAGTTTCTAAATTAAATTCTGTACATTTCTATTCTCCCTCTTTTATGCTTTGAGTGTCAACCTTAGTTGCAGCTTCTACAGCATGCTGCCCAACTTGCGTTTACATTTTCCTTTTTATCTCAACAAATAAATGTCATACAGAAAAATGATTGGTATCAATCTTTTTAGAATAAAGTAAGCTATTTAATGAGATAAAAATCTCAAAATCGATTTTTTGGGCATTTTAAAAGTAGGCTGTCCCCTTAAGAGCGGCCAAATAGTCTCGGTACGGTGGGATGGCCGTTTAGAGAGGTTTCAGTGTATATGTTATAATGTTAGTGATTATTATTTGGGAAAAAATGGTTTAAAAAATAATAACCTAATATATTACAAGAAAAATCTCTCTTTTTATTTTGAGTTTTGTATGCTGTACACCGGGCCTTAGCTATACTTTTTTGGTATTTATTTTGAAATTTCAGTATTCAAATTATTTCTGGATAGGACGAACTCCAACACACGGTCATTTTTACGAGTCAAAACTCTTGGCTAACTATTTTTGTTGATTTTCTAAAATAAACAAAACCCTATTCGAAAGAGGACTGTTTCAATTTCAATCAGTTCTGGCAATAATATGAACAGTCAGTACATCTACACGCAACGGCCTGAATTACATCGTTGCTGTCTATGCACATACACTTATCTATGCACATACACTTATCTATCTATGCACATACACATATCTATGCACATACACAAAAAACCGACAGATGTCTATACTAATATTTTATAGACGTAGGGGAATAATTAAAGTGGTTGTTGCACACAGGGGACCAGCTGCTTTGTAGGGTAAAAGTGATTCACGGGAGAAATAAACTCATTATTGCACTATTTGATAAACTTGAATATAAAGAATTAGAAAGTGCGTTAGGAGTTTGCTACTATATTTGTCTTTAATTTGCACAAACGACAAAATTTATGGTATTCTATGAATGAAATTATTGACTTTTATTGATCTATTAGCTGAAATTTCGTTCTCGGGCTCCGACATAAATAATATCTCTGGGGATCAAATTAAATGTCCTCAAGCTCGAGCTTTAAAAAATGAGCCCGAACTCATCTCTAATTTACACCATCCACGAATGGATTTTGTCAAGTTTCTTCTTGAAGTTTCTACCCCCGAAGCCAGAGAAATTTGACTAACGCAAGAAGTGCGCATGCGCGGCTCCAGATGATCTTCCTGCGATGCGGGCGTCGTGGAAATAACGTAACAGATGCGAAGAAATTCAAATTGAAATATTGCTAGAACTGCTTCAAAAATATGAATATTTTTATAACGCAACATGTTAGTGTTCGATTTGCTTTATATTTATATGTTTTTTTTCATTTTTGGAGCATAAAAACTGAAATGAAATCAGTTCCACGAGGTTGTTAAATTTTACAGCTTAAGTGGCGATAATAGATTTCGTTACTACCCAAACTGCAATAATGATAATAGAATTTCAAATTAATTAATTACTGTTATTGAAAGAAAATCAATTGTATTGGGTGTAATTTTCATGGACAGAAATGAAAATTATTTTGGTGCCAAAAAATTGCTTTGTACATTCGCACATCGAAAAGTGCAGCCCCGCATGTGCTGTTGCGTTAGCCACCTGCTTTCATCAGAGTCCTCTGGTGTCGGATTTTTTGAAACCGCTTTTTTTCCTCATTTTTACCATGGAGATTCCTATCTTTTAAGTATTGATCCATAAATGTGCAAATGACAACAGTTATACCAACGATCGTGTTAAAATTAATTTAGAAAATAAAACTCGTTTGCTTGTAGCCAATAAGGAAAAAAAAAAAGAATTCTTCATATCTCAAACATCGTCTGCTTATTTTTGTTCTTAACTACACCCCTCGCCCGAAAAAAAAAGGAAAAATCTTTTTGCTAACCCAATACTTAAACTATTCTGAGAATTAATATACCTTTTTCCCCCTGCAAAACATGAATCCTAGGAAGTTTTAAAAGTAGGAAAAAAACCCGCCACAAAACCCGATAAAACACAAGCCTGCATTTGTAAAGTGCAATGGAGAATATTTATTTATTTATTTATTGCTTACAATACAGTTCGGAGATACCGCGCATCAAAATTCATTGCCGTATCATGGCTTGTTCTCATCCCAGGGAAGAAAAAAAATTCTCTACGCAAGGCTCGCCGTTATTATGCTCATATCTCAGTGCTGCCAAATTTCGTAACTGAAATAAATTCCCGGGAGACAAGGAGAGGTATTCAGCTTGCGTTTGAGGATTTTCAATACCGGATCGGTTGTGGTAATTCTGCGACGTGCATACCATGGTTCATGAGCGCAATATTTAATTCTATCCCAGCGTGCGAGTCGCTATTCTGAGGGTGGTCATGAAGAATTTTTCAAAACCGTGTAAAGATGTGTGGGTTGGTGGTGAGAGTTTATTTGTAGAAATGTTATATTAAGTGTGTTATCAACAGTGTTTGCTGTTGTTTTATCTGAAACATTAATTTTCGGACGATTGGTGTCAGGAATTTGTTTATAAACCCTTCTCAGTTAAAATGGACAGCACAGTAAGTCTTCAACAGCACAGTGAAAACAAGGAATGAATGGGAATCGAACACACGACCGCACGCTTAGGCGACTAACGTGGGATTGAACAAGCCCCTTAACCTCCAAGCCGCCAGTCACCTCTACAGTGGTATTTTCCAAACTCCATGAGTTAGGGGTTGAAACCATATAGATATTTATACAAGGAGATGGCGTTACCTATCTGATAGTGAAACTGAAACTGTGGGTGCATTCGTAAACGACAAACTCGTTGCACGAGTTTTCGTAAGAAAACTGGGATGCGTGTGTTCAGTGCTGTCAGTGATTATCAGTTTCTTTTGACTTTACGAACAACTGTAGTTTATTTAGTTTCCACGCCTAGGAGAAGTGTTTGTTTACAATTCGCGAATGCGTTAATTTTCTGAGGAGAGTTTTTAGTACATAGTCAACGGGTACAATATTTTAGTACAATATAAAATCAACGGGATTTTTAAAAGAGTGGCCATAATTGAAGTGCACAGATCGAAATTTAGAAATTTCAATTTAAACTTCATATTTTTCAAAAGTATTTAACAAGAGAAGTTCAAATTTCTTTAATGACGGTGTAAATCAACTTCAATCTCAACACTAAAACATGCATTTTTGAATTTACTAAAATGAAAAATAGAAGAAAATGATTACTTTTGAAAAATTATGTACATTCGTAGCATTTTCTAACGCATGCATGAATTTACTCCTCGAAAAAATAATATTTGCAGCTTGAGCAAACGTAAAATAGTTTTCACAACAACATACTTTTCCATAACAACGGACGCCATTTGAAAACAGAAAAATCGTGCAGTAAATGTATCTTCCAAACAACTGAGTGAACCTGATTCGATTTCAGTTTACTACGTTTGCAACTAATCGCACTCAGTTTTGTATACGAACATAATATTTTTTAAACTAAATGTACTCAATTTCCTTTAAGAACACCTTAGATAGAAACTCGTTGCACGAGTGCTATTTCTAAATACTTTTGAAAAACTGCAAAATCAACATTTAATCAAAAATTTTTTAATGCTGTGAGTCGCATTTGACTTTCCCACATTTATTTATAATAATTTATCCTCTTTCCTGATTTCAGGAAGAAACATAAACACAAGAAAGAAGATGAAAAGATAGTTGAAGAAACTGTCCCGGATGAAGATGGTGATGGATCAAG
Organism: Cheiracanthium punctorium; assembly: GCA_038373885.1. Classification (NCBI taxonomy): domain Eukaryota; kingdom Metazoa; phylum Arthropoda; class Arachnida; order Araneae; family Cheiracanthiidae; genus Cheiracanthium; species Cheiracanthium punctorium. The sequence continues at coordinate 318,401 of JAWZYV010010855.1, read as the reverse complement.
TAAGTCAAAGTGTTTTAAATCTAGATTTAACCCCCTTCCTCCTCCCTCCCATCAGAATCATGTGCTTGACTTTCTCTCCTATTTCTTGTGCCCGTTATATTTTCAGGTTCGGTTGTTCAAAAAACTATGTTCAAGAAAAATTCCAGCATTTTAAGTCTTATCCGCGGAAATTTTTTATATCTCATTTTAGACAACAGATGGCAGTACTAAACTATTTTTAAGTTGATAGTTTATTTTAAAATAAATGGCAACACTACTCTGATATGTGTAGTTGTGATATGCATTTTGTAATATTAGTTAACTTTCTTACTTAAGTTCAAGGAAAAATTTACCAACATGCATTTATGTACTGAAGTTAGTTTAGTGAAAATTCTCATTTAATGTATAAAATATAATATTTCAAATTTTTCCCTGGTTTTTGAAACTACAGATTCAGTCACAACACCCCTAAATGTTTTTTCCTATTTTTTTTTCCTTTATTTCATGCTAAAAAATAACCAAAACCTTAAAATGAATACATATATTCTACATACTTATTTTTATACTTTACTATAATAAAAAAGTCATCACTTTTGAGATCGTTTTCTTCAAAATAATACAACTTTTAAGAGGTTTAGCCAAGGCTGCCTGATGAATGGCATAGATTTTCGACAAAAATGATTAAATAAAACTGAAGCCAACCACCAGCCAACCAATTAGCTAACCATTTCTAATATTAAAAATTGCAAGAATCGTCACGACCATGTTAAGAACATAAGTTGACTTTTCAGGAAATTTTTGATCAAACAGTTTGTAAAATTAAATCATATGTACAGGGTGATTCCTTAATATATCTATGCATGCAAATATGGTTAAAAACGAACAACTAAGATCAGAAGGTGAAAAATGGATGGAGCCCGATTAAAAAAAAAAGACATTAAATTCAATGATTATGGGAAGTATTTGGCTTAATTTTCACCTGTAATGGACATTCAGCTTGGGCTTGGGTGCTAACTTGTCCGTCGCTTCATAGGGGGTAATTCTGAACTCAAATTGTAATAAAATGGCCAGTGGTTCGGGCAATAGTAGTGGCAAAGGCTTGTGGACGGTGCCAGCTCATTTAGGAAAAAATAATAATAACTCGCTAGAACGCTAAAACAATGAGAACCCTGAGCTTGTTTCTTTGCAAAGATTCGGTACCATCTGATGGTAATAGTAGAAGACAATGGCACTCGAAGTGTGTTGCCCCTACTAGCAATTTTGCTCGGGGTGCCATCGGCCACGTACCCTGCCGATGATGGCCCGAGCAAAATTGCTAGTAGGGGCGTATGTCCAGTTTATTCCTGTATTTTGTTTTGGTCGCTGTCGTTACAGAAATCCCCGCTTCACACAGACAGGTTGCCGAAAATGGCAATACGAATTTAAGTGACAGCAATTTTTATTCGCGATCTTGGTATGTTTAATAAAAAATAAAATAATTTAAAATAGTTAAAAAATTTATTTTGTTGGAAAAAAGTTCACGCATAAAAAAAGAACTAAACTTGCTCTGAAGGAACTAAAATAACTTTGAGGGATTTAAAACCGGGACATGTTTGTCTCGATTTTAAGTCCTTCGGAGATATTTTAGTTTCTTCGGAGTGAATTTAGTTTATTTATACATACATATACAAAACTCTGCTGTTTGAGCCTCGTCAGGGGGAGACCCTTCTGAACCCCCCTAATTTTTTAGTTTCATTATTGCCATATTAAAACGACATTAATTGACTATATAAGAGATTTTATCTCTCATCTTTCGTGTATTTCGCCTGGTAACTCTGTGTTGAAACTTTTAGGATTGTAACCCATTTATAGAAAAATACATGTGGAGCATATTCTACAGTTTACGAAATACTGTAATAATAGATTAAAGCTGTTGTGAACTAATAGTATTTAAATATATGTAAAATTATGTCGCATTTTTATGTCGCTTTTTTGGGACATATTTTTCGGACAATTTTCAATAAAGGGGGTGAGAGATAAAACGACATAGTCATTAATATATTTTAGCATGCATAAATTAGCATAAACTCAAAGTCAAAACCCGAGAGAAATACACCAGAGTAAATAAAATGAAAATAAATTGATGTTCTTTGGGATGCCTAGTACCATTGGATCCGGAAACCGGGCACCACTGTTCTAAAATACTTGAGACAGGGTTAAATAAGTATACTGTGTACAGTTCACCACCTGTTGAACATGGTTAAACTAACACATTACATACATGTTAGAATATAAGTTCACTGCACGGTATTATTTCCAGACAATGATACAAACATTCCAGAAAAAACAAGAGAAAATATTGCAAATAACTTTTCTTCTTATGGTTTGCAAGAATGCTTAAAATAAAAGACAAGCAATCGTTCCAGGCAAAAATTCTACCTTTTTTTTTCACCTCTGTCGAATAGGTCGTGAAGTACAAAAGAAATATTTTCTTACGAATGCTACAAAAAAAAAATCAATGATCTTTGTAAAGCGCCCAAATATTTATTTCTCTCTTACTGCCGAATAATCTAGCCAAATACTTTTTCAGTGCTCTCTTGGGATACGCCGTAATATTTTCCCTGCGATTTCGCTATCTTCGTTCTTTGTTACAAAAGAACACCGCTTCTAGGTAGAAAATGAAAATGTTGCCTGAATTTTATTTCCCCTTTTTATGACAGATCAAGTTATGAAGGATAAATCAACTTTATTTATATTGTTTGTTTATTTTAGGTTTGTGTGCAGGTTTTGTGAAAAATGTGTTACCTCAGCATATGAAGTTTAATATATTTTTGAGACTGAGTTTTCAGAACAAATCTTAATAGCTTAAATAACTAGAAAATATAAAGAAGGAGACGGTACCCGTGGTTATTTATAATGTCAGGTCGATTAAAAAAAATAATAACACGGCTGTTCGAGCCTCGTCAGGGGGAGACTCCCCTGAACCCCCCCAATTTTTTTTAGTTTCAATATTGCCATATTAAAACGATATTAATTGACTATGTCATTTTATCTCGCATCGTTCGTGTATTTCGCCTGGTAACTCTATGTTGAAATTTTTAGGATTGTAACCTATTTACAGAAAAATACATGTGATGCCTATTCTACAGCGTACGAAATATTGTAACAAAACATTAAAGCTGCTATGAACTAATAGTATTTAAATATATGTAAAATTATGTCGCATACTTTTATTTCGCTTTTTTATGTCGCATTTTTGGGACACATTTTTCATACAGTTTTCAATGAAGGGGGTGAGAGATAAAATGACATAGTCATTAATATCGGCATTATTAATGACTATGTCATTTTATCTCTCGCCCTCTTATTGAAAATGTGACATAAAAATGAAACACGAAAGGCGTTACGAAAATGCGACATAAAAGTAAAAATGAATGTCCGCTGAAAATGTTAGTATGTGTTACGTAAATCACCAATTTCTATAAGCTCCGTAAGGTTGCCTTTATTTGATAAAATGATTGTTTAAAAATTTCATCCGTTTTGTAAATGTTATATGATAATGTGGCGATAATGTGTAGATAAAATAAAATGTTACGTAAACCGCCGATTTCTATAAGCTCCGTAAGGTTGCATTTATATTTATATACTATTAGTTCACAACACCTGTAATCTATTGTTACAGTATTTCGTAAGCTGTAGAATATGCATCACATGTATTTTTCTATAAATAAATTACAATCATAAAAATTTCAACATAGGGTTACCTGGCGAAATACACGAAAGATGAAAGATAAAATGACATAGTCAATTAATATCTTTTTAATATGGCAATAGTGAAACTAAAAATATTAGGGGGGTTTAGGGGGGGGGGTCTCCCCCTGACAAGGCTCGAACAGCAGTGTTTATTTAGTCTCTAGATTTATCATTTGATTTCAGTATTCAAAGTTTCCCTTTTGATGCTTTTATATCAGTTACATAACCCTCATTTCTAAATTTAAAAAAAGGAAAGAATTAAAAAGAAAATCTACTTTGCTTACACTCAGAGTTGGCCATAATGCATCCAGAATTTATTTTCGATATAAAATATCGATTTAAGCACATTAAAATGTCCCACAATGGTCTGGACGCTAAACTTCGTTCCCATAAGCACACGGAAAGTGAAGCAGCATCCGGCTTGGCCAGTGATTGTGAGGGTCAACTCCCTCTCGGCTCGACTGCTGTGGGACCGTGTACGCTAATGGAAGTTGGTGCACGTAAAATCCGTCGTGGTTCCAATGTCCTCCAAGTTGTTAAACGAAACCTCTAGAGGTTCCGAATTCAGGGGGTTCGTCCCTGCTCTGGAATGGGTTCAAAATTAAGGGTCACTGGGCTAAAGTAGTACTTGGAAGGTCCCTCCCACTGCCCATCACCTCCCTTTCTGGAGGGATGGAAACCGCATGTGGTTGTCAGAGGGCATAAGCAACAACAATACAACACATTAAATTACAAAATACTTTCTGTATAGAAAGTATTTAAAACTGAGTGAATCTTTGTTCCCGCATTAAGTAATAATGACTAAAGCGAATGATATGAAATTTGGTAACATGATAGATGGTTGCTCAACATAAACTATAGGTGTCCAATTTTTTAAACATTTTTATTAGATTTTGAGATTTTGTGAAAATTCTCTCAAAATACGCTTATATTTCTTCAAACATCACGTAATAACGACTAATACGAATGATACGAAATTTAGTGATAGGATAGGTAGTTGCTAATCTTAATTTATAGGCGTTGAAATTTTAAAATATATTGATTACATTTTGAGATTTTGCGAAAATCGTTTTAAAATGCTGAAATTTTGTTCCAGCATCACGAAATAAAGACTGCAGGGAATGGAACGAAACTGGGTGACAGGATAGGTTGTCACTCAACTTAAATTCTAGCCTTCAAAATTTTTCAAAAATGTTGATTAGATTTTGAGATTTTGCGAAAATTATTTCAATATGCGTCAATATTCGTTCGCGCATCCCATAATTACGACCAAAGCGAATGAAATGTTATTACTTAGTGACTCTCTAACCTGTAATATTTTAACAATATTTAAAAATTATAACTTCGCTTTCTTTACTTTGGCAACATACTACATCCATTCTGTGTACTCCTACAATGCTGACGAAAGTTCTTGCTTTTTGGAAATTTGCATTCACTAACCCGTCAAGGACGGGTACTTCAGCTAGTACAAAATACATTTAAAGAACGCAAAATATTTTAATTGATAATAAGCTATAAATTTTCCACTGAAGATCGCGGTTTATTTTATTCAGATATATTTTAACGTGAAAAACAAAAACAATCGTAATAGTTATGTCATAGAAAACTTTTTTTCATTTTTTAAAACGGTATTTTTCAAAATTTTACCTACATAGTAATAATTTTTTGAAACAGATCATTTCCGAGAAATTTGATTATCAAAGTGTAATTAAAACAACATTAGTTCAACATTTGAATAATGGACGCTAATTTGTTTCAAAATAGTTTATATAGACTTTAATTTCCAAAGTCTTAGTGCGTAAAATAAACCTATTCATATGCATTTAATACTTTTTTATTTCAATTAAACGTGTGAACATAAACACCCAGTTTAATCAATTTTATTATAACGTTTAGGTTTTATCTTTAAGCGAGTTAAAATGTATATATGGTGGATTTAAATGTTCTGCGTATCATCGAAGCTTTCAGTTTTCATACCTGATGTCGTGAATTAACTTTTTCATTTCCAACTACAAGAAAAATTTGGAAACATTTTCCACTGAGAATTGCTCAGCAAGTTTCAATATCATCTAGAATGAAAGTTTGATTCTTGTGTGCCATCCTATTACGCCCGGATGCCGATCTAACGGCCAGGAGTTTGGGGCGGTTTTCTCCAGATGCATTGTGAATACGCTTCAGAACCCCTTACAAAGTTCTCCGCTCAGGGAATTAATTCTCATTAGGCAGATAGCCCACGTGCAATTTTGTCTTGATCTCAGTGGCCGATAATCCACCCCATTACCACAGAAATATTGGCAGTCTTACTTTCCGTTAACTTCGTAACACAGTTCAAATTCTTTATAAATTCCCCCAAAAATTCCAGTAAGCATTAGTCAAACAAATATTTTTACTTTCCGAACATTTACCATGAAAGGAAAGTATTGTAATCATGAAAAAAATCGATTTCGAGATTTTGGTGTATTGACACGTTTGGAAGTCTTCTGAATTCATTTATGCTATTTTTACGAGATGTATGTATCTATGTATATATGTGTATGTGGGTTTGTGTGTATGTGAGTGAGCTTCTAAACGGGGCATTCGATTGAGCTCAAATTGGGTATATATGTTATAAACCACCGTCGGTCGCAAGACCGGTATTGATTTTGGTGCGTATAGGACTTATAGTTTTCCTACAGATCTACGACTAAGATTTCTTTTACATTATGGCGTATGGGGAGAAATTCTTGAAAGTGCGCTATCGTTTAAATCGTACATTCGATTGAGCTCAAATTGAGTGCATTTATTATACACCACCATCGTAAGACCGGTATTGATTTAGATGTGTATAGGACTTATATTTTTTCGACAGGGCTACTACAAAGTTTCTTACACTATGGCATATGGGGAGACATTTTGGAGGTCTGACACGTTTGGAGGTCTTCTGAATTCATTTATGCTATTTTTACGAGATGTATGTATGTGTGTATGCGATTGAACACGATAGCTCCTAAACGCAGCATTCGAATGAGCTCAAATTGGGTATATATGTTATAAACTACCGTCGCAAGACCGGTATTGATTTGGGTGTGTATAGGACTTATAGTTTTTCTACAGGGCTACGACAATCTCTTGTACATTATGGCCTATGGGGGGAAATTCTTGAAAGTGCGCTAGGGTTTAAATGGTACATTCGATTGGGCTGAAATTGGGTATATATGTTATAAACCACCGTCGCAAGACCGGTATTGATTTTGGTGTGTATAGGAGTTATAGTTTTTCTACAGGGCTACGACAATCTCTTGTACATTATGGCCTATGGGAGGAAATTCTTGGAAGTGCGCTAGCGTTTAAATGATGCATTCGATTGAGCTTCCATTTGGTATATATGTTTGAATTATTCATCGATTAAAATTTATTTAATTGCTTAGTAATTATCTTAATCGCAAGTGTTCGGAAAGTCGAGTGGAGTCACTCCAGATTTTTTACTTTTAACTTCATTTACATTTGTAAATCTAGAAAAATTCCGAGACTAAACATCATTATTCTGTTTTAAACAGGAGCATGAAAGATTTACTTTTCTTTTCTAGCTTATTTATCACGTGTAATGCTTGTGAAGCTCATGTATTACTGCAAGTGGAGAGGGTGGTGTAAATGAATATCAGCAATTTTACCATTTTCATTCGTACATCCCATTTAAGAAAATCTGTTGTGTTACGATTAATTTAATAAAATAATACAAAATCAAATACAAACAGAATACAAAATCTATTTTAAGTATTTTAAAAACTCAAAATGCATTAAAAATGTATTTTAAATGCATTTTCAAAATACTTTACTTTTATAAGTGAAAATACAAAATACAAGATACAAATGAATTATGAAAATGTATTTCAAATACATGTATTTGCGGTACTGCTAGACTCTTCATTGCATGTTTTAACCCTTTAACACGCAGTGTTCCCTCTCTGGGAACACCAAACTCTGACGTTTTGACTATTGCCAGTCACGAAGAATAGATTGGATTTCTACAAAAATAGTTGCGGGTGACAGAGCTCTACAAGAATCCTTTACTTTTTAGCACGTCATTTTCCGTCAAAAAATGGTCACGATTCTTTTGAACAGCACTGACATCTGCTGAAAAAGGGAAGAATGCCAGAACAGTTGGACAGATTACCCAATGCTGAAAAAAGGGCAGCCGATGCCATCGCTCGACTTAACTACCAGCAAGATGGCAGACGATCGAAACTCGAACCGTTCATCGCGTACCACAGGTCTACAGACCCATTTTTGGCGCAGCTGGCTGTGCCGCACAGCCAGCTGTCGTCGAAAAAGGGTCTCTAGACCTGTGGCTCGCGAAGAACATTTCGATCGCCCGCCCTCTTGCTGGTAGTTAAGTCGAGCGATGGCAACGGCTGCCCTTTTTTTCAGCATTGGAAAAGAGTTGCGCCTCAAAGGGTTAAGCTGCTTTTTACTCTTTATCTAATACGACATGAAGCATCGAGAAAAATATTTTCAGAAACAATAACACTGAATGCAATAATCTTAACGAAAAAAAAAATATGGAAATACTTATTTATCTTTTACTGACGGAATTATTATATGATGGTACCTTTTTTTCAGTGCCCTCTCGAGTTACATTGCAGTATTTTCTCCGCTTCTCTTTCCAATGAAGATTGCTTGGATAAGAAATGAAATTTCGCAGACACTTTTATTTCCCTTTTTTATGACACGTCACTGCTAAAGAATATATCAAACTTATTTATGCTGTTTGTTCCCGTTCATATTTTATTTACTTCAAACTTATGCACGATTTTTAAGAAAAAAAACAAATATTTGCCGAAAGAAAGCTTCGTTTTTTTATTTCCTGTATTTATTTTTTTTTACGACCGTGATCGTAATTCTTCCAAAAGCGAATTTAATGTGCTCGTGTTACGGCGAGAATATACGGACTTTCTGAAATTGTTTCGTTGTTCAGAATTCGTAATGTGACGTCATACCTCAACTTTAATACTCGTTGTTGGTAGGTGTATATGGAAATATTAAATTGTTTGTTTCTTTTTTTATGTTATTCGTTTTGGGTCTTCTCTGTTTTGTTTTTTGCTTTTAGCTACGATTAAGTTGTATCACAGCTTTTGACAGGTGGTTAAAATTTGGCACACACACAATAAAATCTTATTTGGTCTCCCAGTTCCGTAACTAGACTTTGTCACACGGTCAACCCTTAATCAAGTCACCAACGTTCGCAACTCCAAAAAACCATTCGTATGAAGTGAGAAGATCCAGCTTTCTAACTTATACCGTGCTGCTAATGATCTAACGGTCTAAAGCTTTGGTCGTTTTTCTCCAGATGTAACGTGAGTATGCGTTAAAACTCCTTATAAAGTGTTGCGTTAAAACTCTTTAAAAAGTCTTTCACCAAGGCGCCCGCATCCTTGGCAGATAGTCCTTGAGTATCTTTGTAGAGGTTGCTCTTATAGAACGAACATATGTGCAACTGCAAGGGCCTTCTTACATGCCATTCAAGCAAGCGTATCACACCACCTTCAACACCAATATTCAGGATTGCTCCATCCAATCCAATTGCAGCAAATCCACGGTAAATAACCAATTTGTTTTCAAATAATCTGAAGTGCAAGACAGCACTTCATTAGATGTGCCATTTTCTGGTGATACAGGACTAAGAAAATTGCTTTCTGACTCTTCAGTAACACTATATCTCGTTTGGTTCTTTTGTGTGAAACTTCCTCTTTAACAATTGCTAAGGTTTAGTCCTTTCTTCTATCTAAAGCCCATATCACACCTCCCGGATCTTCAATTCAAGCAACACATTCGTTCGGCTGTTTCCCACAACATTTGGGTGAAAAGCCTTGTGCGATATGTTTGTTCAACATCGGCAACTTTTCCTAGTCGGTCCGGGAAAAATTGAGCATTTCATTCAGCTTGTTCAACTTCTCCGATAGACCAATCACAGGCAAGCAAATGGAGAGGCTGCAGTGACGTCACAGATTTGCTCATTCCCTTTTCCAGTCAAACCAGTTGAGTGAAATAGTCGAACAAGTTGAACGAAATACTTGATTGAATTGAAGATTGAACGTAGGAGAAGGTGGGATATAGGCATAAATGTAGTGACAGCAAAGCTTACTCTTTGCTATATTATTTTGCAAGTCCAGGAGAAATTTATTCCTTTCACTGTCTGTTTTATTACATTTATCGATAATCATAAGAGTCTGTCTTCATTATAATTTTTTAGTTACTTTTACATTGCAGTTTAACTCCGATTTTAAAGAGACAGTAGTTTAGAGTTAATTTTTGCACGATTCAATACTCAGTTTGTGCATTTAGAGCAAATGGGCTAGTAAATTCGGAATTTCCGTTTTATTTTGACTGGTGCCAATAGGAAGCTAACTAAAATATCGAGAGGGATCTCATTTTTTAAACCCGGGCGGTCAGTAAAATCAGCTGGGCGGTGTGCCCTTCAAGGCCTGGGGAGAACCCCGTTGCCGTAAAATGATCAGTAATATTCAAAACTAAAGTGAACAAAATCGTACCAGACAAAATGGTACTGAAAGAACCGATTTATTAAAAAACAGCAAATTATGTAAATTTAAAAAACCTGCCGGGGACTTTAAATGTGATATGATGTTAAAAAAAATTTTCGCAAACAATGGGTCTTACTATTCAATTAATTCCACTACAAGCGGTTAAAAAATTTCACACATAAAAAAATAATAAATATATAAATAACACTGAATTTTACATATTTGGTGAAACTTCATTTGGCTGCGGGAAGATTTAATATATTTTAATTAAAAAAATTTTTTACAGACATTTTATGTATATTCTTATTTATACTAAAAATGTAACTCTATCATAAACTGAATTAAATCTGCTAGCAAGTAGTTTCATGCGAAACTGAAACAGAAAAGTAATAGTGAACATAAAAACAGAAAATCCAGAAGCCATGTATAGTCTGTTTGGCTAAAGCAGAGCGATTGCAAAAAAGACAATTCTACACGGAAAAGGGCTGATAGGTTGAGATGGGAATTTTTTTAAGCTATTTTTTGGTTCGCAGACACTTTGATGTTTTCGATTTTGTTTTATTTCAGTTCGGAATTTCAGAAACTATTCTGCCTGTTGTCAGTTCAAGTGTAGATAAAGTTTTAAACGTAAAAGAGCGTTGCTAAACCTGCGTTTGCCTCTATTTTGATGAAATCGAATCTGACCTGACGCATGCGTAAATGGGAGGATGGCTCTGAGAAACGAAAACAGACTGTATGTATATGTAATGATGATAATTATTAAATTAGAAAATATTGATAAAGTGTTTACAGTAAGAAAATGATTGAAGATATACCGAACCGAAATAAACCCATAATTTTTAACGGTTCAGTTCCCGTTTTCGTTCCTACAAAAATAACTGTGTTTTGTCGATTTTCGGTTCAGTTCCGTTTCGAGTCCCTGGTACGGGGTAATGTCCGGGATTTGAGAATATCAGGGAAAATTATAAAAGATTCTATAAATATAAATGACTTATTTGATGAGCACACGTTGCTGGACCACGTGATTAAGAACCAAAGGGTAGGTTGTGGCTCAAATTCAGAAGAAGTATCAGACACAACTGATGAGAGAAGTGGAAAACTATTTTTAAGGTTTTTTTTTTTATTTTGGGGAACATTTAGTCGGCAGAAAAGAATAGTTTTTCAATATGTAATGTTAAAAATCTTCTAAATGTCAAAACTAATTCTAAACTTTCGCGTTGCGATTTTTTATGATTTTATCAAAACAAACGGAGAATTTTCGAAAAAAAGTCATACCTAATGAAAAATACGAATAAATAAATAAAGTTTAATCTTCCATTAAGGTAGTATTTTTAATTCATTTTTTAAAGTGATTTCAAAAATACTGTACAATCTCGTTACAATGAACTACATTTTAATGAATATTTTAGATTAAGGAATAAAATAATTTATTACAGATAACGATTATAAGTAATTAAATAAATGAAACTTCAATCGAATTTCTCAGAATTACAAGTTTAATTTTTTCCTTGAAATTTATTAGAACGATATTTTACTGAAGTCCTGGATTGGACCCTCCATAAATATTGTTTTGTTCTGAGCTGGACTTTAAAAATATGGTAAGCCTAGCGAGTGTTTAAAAACCCTCGCACATCGTCTATATTTTAAGAGCTTTTAATCGTATTTTTTGTAATACCAGAATTCCATTTCAATCACAAAACATTTTCTCTTTAAATTAGATAAAGCAAATGACCATTTCAGTCGCAAACGTAACACATGAATCGGGCTCTAAATAAACACAATTCTTAGGTAGTTAATGATAAGTATTTCCAGTGTAAAAAAAAAGTTATTGTTCAACATTTTTTCTTCTCACTCTGTGGTTATGTCCAACAAAGAGCAAGCGATAGTCTTGCACTCGTGAAACCTATTCTCACTTGGTTCTTCACCCCTTATCTTACGACATAAAGTACGAAAGAAATATATATATATATTTATTTCAACAAAAACACTAGAACCAATAATCTCTATGAAGAATCGGAATGTTTATTTATCTCTTACTGCCAAAAAATATGGCAGAATTCTCCTTCAGCTGCTCTCTTGACAATATTGCTGTACTGTTTCCCTATCATTATTTGGTTACAATGGAAGCTTGCTCGAGCAGAAAAGTAAAATATTCTAGAACAATGTGTCCTTATTTTTTTAAATGGTAAATCTGAAGAATGAGTACATCTTATTTATTAAAGAATGATTAAGCTTCCTTTTTTCATTCTTCTACTTAAATTAGCAAATGATTTTCAAGAATAAAAAATAAAATAAAATTATTTGACATAAAATATTTACAAAAAATTTCTTTTCAATTCCATTACACATGAGATTATCTTGCATTGGAAATAATTCCGCATATCCTGACGTTTCTATTTATTCAGCAAAAGCAGTTCAGCGGTCTAGCTGCCAAACTTCCCCTGTAAGGTTATTATCCTTTATAATGGCCCTATACTGAAAATAAATAAATAAACAAGTGATTAAAAAAATTCCAGTAGAAAATTTTGGCGGTGTTCTCACTTGTTTAATATACAACAGTGGATGGGAAAATCTGAGAGGCAAATCTATATAAATAAAATTAGACTTTTGTCTGTACATTTCTTGGAATTTAAAAATTTTGCGCTTTCTATCCGTTTCAAGCACCCGGGAATCCGATGCAACCCTCAAAAAGAAGTTTGTCTGTCTGTCATTCTGTCATTCTGTCCTTCTGTCATTCTGTCCGTGACGCTTTTTTTGTTTAAGCATCACGTAAAAACGACTGAAGCGAATGATATGAAAATGGGTGTCGTGATAGGTAGTCACTCAACTTAAAACATAGGCGTCGAATTTTGAAAAAATCTCGATTGGATTTTGAGATTTTGCGAAAATCCTTTCAAACTGCGTAAATTTGTGTTCAAGCATCACGTAAAAACGACTGAAGCGATTGATATGAAATTGGGTGTCATGATAGGTGGCCATTCAACTTAAAACATAGAGGTCGAATTTTAAAAAAATTTTGATTGGATTTTGAGATTTTGCAAAGATTTTTCAAACTGCGTAAATTTGTGTTCAAACATCACGTGAAAACGACTGAAGTGAATGATATGAAATTGGGTGTCATGATAGGTGGTCATTCAACTTCAAACACAGGTGACGAATTTTTAAACAATCTTGATTAGATTTTGGGATTTTTCTAAAATCATTTCAAACTGCGTAAATTTGTGTTCGTGCATCACACGTAATAACTGCTAAGGTGAAAAAATGATATTTGGTGAAATTAAAGGTGGTCACTCACCTTAAGGCGCCTGCCTACTGTCGGGGGGGATTTTTCTTAATAATTAAAAAATTGCTAATTTATGCGCATTATATAATAGAATACAGTTAAAAACTGCGAATAACATGAAAAAATATGCAAATTTTAAAATATTTTGATATTTAGGCTCAAAATATGCATAAAATTTGCGAAAAAAAAGCACTTTACCAAAACATTGTAAGTCAAATTTAAATAAAGATATTTTTATTCTGTAAATTTTATTTTGATTATTGAAAGGTTCTTAAGGGATTGAACTAAACTCGAAACTCTAACCATGTTATTTAATATTTTAGAGAAGTTAACATTTTATGCGGGGAAAAATCACGAATATACATGACAATTCATAACTTCTATCAACAAAAAAAACAAAAAATAATTTAACTAGATTCATCATAGTAGTTCAGTCCCTAAAATGACTCCTCAAGAGTATTTTGTGAAAGTTTCAAAACATTGCATTAATAATTTTTTGAGTTATGGTGTTTTGCGATAAAGCAAAATCGTAAAAATCTCATTTTGAGAAAAAGCATAAAAAAGAAACAAATACTAAATCTTACCTCAAAAATAAAAAAATTATTTTTAGAATGCTCCTGATTTGTACAGCTCGCCATCTCTATTATTATGAACAATGATCTTTTTTTTTCTAATTGCTTTTAAAATTTTTCTACGTTTATGTGCACTTGGGGTTGAATGACGGTTTGAATTGGTCATTCGAAAGCCATCGAGCTGTCGATATCCTGACACGGTAAAATACCCAGGATTTGTGATATTTAGATCTGTTAAAACTTTTAGACAGCCTTGATAGCCTTCATTGAACTGTATTACTGCATCATACGCCCCCAGTTTCACAGTTTATAACGATACAAACACTTCCTTTGGCACTCTCTGCCATATAACGCCATTAAAACACTCATTGGCGTTTTGTGTTTTTCCATGTAGGCATTTTTCCAAAATTTCTAGATAGATTCCAAGATTTCTAGATTCTAGTTCTAAATAAGACGGCTTTACTGTATTTAGGATGTCGTTGGGTAAACCAGGGTACTTTTCTTTAATATTGATTTCCCCTTTTGCCAGAGCTCGTTGATAAAAGCACCAGCTCTGTGTTCCAGTTGGGCATTGTCCATGCATTGGCTTCTTTGCATTCGATGCACTGTGGAATAATACTGCAATAACATTTTGTTGCATGCTTTTCAAATCCCCAACATTAGCACGAATGGCAATTCCATAATAATTCTGGAGCCTGTCTATAAATGCGTCAGTCAACTTACCCTTTCCCGAGATACCTTTGGTTTTTGATTTTAGTTTCCGTAAACGTGAACCTACACGTTTCTGTATGTGTCCAATACACTCTAATTTGGTCACACTTTTTTCTCCGTAAGTGTCCTGTACACACTGAAAACCTTTGGAATCCCCGTCACCATAATACTTTACGTACTTCAACTTCCGTTGATCCACAGACCGCTGAAAAATGCGTGATGCACCAACAGTCTCCATTTTTCCCGCAGCACCTTCAAAATTGCATTGACACACATGATCAGCTTTTAATGAGTCCAACTCAGCATTCTTTGAGAAGTTATGTAACTTTTTACATATTCTACAGTACGAAGACATAACTTCCAGGTCTAAAACCTTTCCAGTGTCCACTGAAGTAGCTGCAACGCAGCCATTAAATGATGTGTGACCTCTTCGCTGCCAAGTTCCATCCACCGAAACTCCACATTCATCGCTGTTTGTTATTGAGCGAACTTCTTCAGCTGCTTTTAGCATAGAACTTTCAGCTATATCTGCTACAACTTTCAAAAGTTTCTTTTCATACTTTTCATAAGTAGCTTTTGCAAGTCTTGGTAAATTCATAGTGCTACAAAATTAATAAGCCGCAGAGAAACCTCTGCCAATTTGCCTCATTCCATAAACAAATCTCTTGTTTACTTCTGACTCATTATTTACCTTGTTGGATGAAGCGAAACCTTTCAAAAAGTTGCAGTTGTTACACTTCAAAACAAAATGAGAACATAATCCAAACCTTGAGTCTTCATTTAAAGTTAATCCTAAATTCAGACATTGAGGACAACAAATGTCAGAAAAAACACTGCACAATATCACTAAATCAATAATTCTACTTCCACTTATTGATTGATCTGCTAATTCAACACTCGTATTAGTCGTAGTGTCCAGTTTTGCACATGCTATAGTACGTACAGCATGATTTTCGAGAGTGTCATTTTCGTTAGATTTGCTGTATCTATTGCCATGAAACTGGCGTTTTTTCTTCCTGCCAATACTTTTTCCCATTTTAAGTCAAAAAAGATTTAAAAAGCTAAATTAAATTAATATTAAAAAGCTTATAAACACTCGTAACGGAAGCACGGCAAACACGCGACGAAAATGTAAACAAACGTAGTAGCCTAACTTTAATGCCAGATTTCTAAGTAAAAACTGCTGTTGCCACAAATATTTAACACATTCTAAATAATTTGAAGTTTTCAATTTTATTTTTCATGCTCATTTTATAACTAGTAACAAAGTTTAATACTCATATTAGGTAAAATAGTAATGTAAACAAACATTTACGATTCACTTCCGGCGGCAGAATCCTACTTCCGGTTTCGAAAGCTTCCAAGTGACTTCTATTAAAATTCGTATAACTCAAGTTCTAAACATGATAGAAAGAAAATTCAAACGGATTTAGAAAGCTAATAAATTAAGCTTTAATAAATAGCCAAAAACTAAAAATATGATTTTTGATCGAAAATTGCATTTTAAAGGTAGGCAGGCACCTAAAACTATATCATCTAATTAAAAATAATCGATCAGATTTCGAGATTTTGCAAAAAACGTTTAAAACTGAGTGAATCTTTGTTCCCGCATTAAGTAATAATGACTAAAGCGAATGATATGAAATTGGGTCACATGATAGATGGTTGCTCAACATAAACTATAGGTGTCCAATTTTTTAAACATTTTTATTAGATTGAGATTTTGTGAAAATTCTCTCAAAATACGCTTATATTTCTTCAAACATCACGCAATAACGACTAATACGAATGATACGAAATTGAGTGATAGGATAGGTAGTTGCTAATCTTAATTTATAGGCGTTGAAATTTTAAAATATATTGATTACATTTTGAGATTTTGCGAAAATCGTTTTAAAATGCTGAAATTTTGTTCCAGCATCAGGAAATAAAGACTGCAGGGAATGGAACGAAATTGGGTGACAGGATAGGTTGTTACTCAACTTAAATTCTAGCCTTCAAAATTTTTCAAAAATGTTGATTCGATTTTGAGATTTTGCGAAAATTATTTCAATATGCGTCAATATTCGTTCGCGCATCCCATAATTACGACCAAAGCGAATGAAATGATATTACTTAGTTACTCTCTAACCTGTAATATTTTAACAATACTTAAGAATTATAGCTTCGCTTTCTTTACTTTGGCAACATACTACATCCATTCTGTGTACTCCTACAATGCTGACGAAAGTTCTTGCTTTTTGGAAATTTGCATTCACTAACCCGTCAAGGACGGGTACTTCAGGTAGTTTGTAAATAGAATTACTGGAAAGTCGAAAAAAGTTCGCATGACACAAAACATCGAGAAAACGAAAAATTAAGGACGCTTAACAGTTATATAAATGATTTTCTACGAATATAAAATAAAATATTTTAATAAGCATTATTTACTTTTACTATTTTGTACAACCCACAGCCCTTTGCATTTGTCTCAAAACGTTTGTGACACCCTTTAACCCTTTACCGCGCAGTGTTCTCGCTCTGGGAACACCAAACTCTGACGTTTTGATTGTTGCCAGTGACGAAGAATAGATTTGATTTCTATAAAAAAAAGTTACGGGTGACATAGCTCCACGAGAATCCTTTATTTTTTAGCACGTCATTTCCCGTAAAAAATTGTCAGAATTATTTTTAACAGCACTGACATAACTGACATCTGCATAAAAATGGAAGAACGTGAGAACAGCTGGATAGATTGCCCAATGCTAGAAAAAGGGCAGCAGTGGCCATGGATCGACTTAACGACCAGGAGGATGGCGGACGATCGAAACGTTCATCGCGTGCCACAGATCTAGAGACCCATTTTTGACGCAGCTGGCTGTACTGCACAGCATATGCAATTTATGCCGCATATATGCAGTTTAGAAAGGGCCACCAAAAATGAGAAAAAAATGAAAAGATATGTCATAAAATCTTACATTTTATGCAATTTTGAATGCCGCGTTCAAGTGGACTTTGGAATTAGAGATTGCTGCCCATCCAATGCTGCCGAAATGGCTGCCGATCCGATGTAAATATACCAATCCGATGTAAATATATCCGATAAGTAAAATAAGCACCTGCACGCCCAATCAGCGATGCGATGACTATTTGGCGTCGGAGAGAGTTTGTTTACTTTTGCAACCCTTAAAGATAACCACGCCTTCAAGTCCGTCGGAAAAGTTGGTCCAGGGCGAAGTTGCTCGGATTTTCCCTTTAGTGTGATAAGGCCATAACGCGCAGTAATCCCGCTCGGAGAACACCAAACTCTGACGTTTTGACTGCTGTCAGTCACGAAGAATAGATTGGATTTCTATAAAAAATAGTTGCGGGTGACAGAGCTCCACGAGAATCCTTTACTTTTTAGCACGTCCTTTCCCGTAAAAGAAACTGTCACGATTCTTTTTAACAGCACTGGCATCTGCTTCAAAATGGAAGAATTCGTGAACAGCGGGATAGATTGCCCAATGTTAAAAAAAGGGCAGCCGTTGCTATCGCTCGACTGAACGACCAGCAAGAAGGCGGACGATCGAAAAGTTCATCGCGTGCCGCCGATCTAGAGACCCCTTTTTGACGCAGCTGGCTGTGCCGCGTCAAAAAATTGTCTCTAGATCGGTAGCACACGATGAACGTTTCGATCGTCCGATATCTTGCTGGTAGTTAAGTCGATCGATGGCCACGGCTGCCTTTTTTCCGCATTGGGAAAGGGTTGCTCCTCAAAGGGTTAAATAAACATAATTCTTTGGTGGCTGACGATTACTATTTCCAGAAGAAATTAAGGCTAAGAATAACTTTTTTTTTCCAATTCTGCGCTTTCTGTAACAAAGAAGTGCCAAGCGATGCTATTGCACTCGTGATACCTACTCTCACTTGTTTCTTCACCCCTTATTTTACGACATAAAGTACAATATATATATATGTAATGTATAAAAAGGTAATTTGGGTTTTACTAGTTTGGGTATTGTTATAGCCGGTACTTTCACTGTAAGTTTTACTTTCCTGTCATACTTACCACGCGCGCTCTGGAGCTATGTTTTATTTATTTTGTTATTTGCCAGACATCAGGCCGTCGATTCTGAGTTCTTTAGATGTACACGTGTCCTCACGCCCTTGTAGCCCCGGACGCGGGTCATGTTGGTAAATGTGTGTGGTTCGATCAGAGATAAGAGAGAGGAGGAGTTGTGTCTTCGCAGACCACGTGGTGTGGTAAGCGTAAATACTCCCGCACATCGAAAATCGGAGGACTTCTGCCACTGGAACTGCTTAATGCGTCCACGCTGATTCTTGTACTAGTCTCCCGGATTACTGAGCGTTAATTTTTTTACGATTTAAAATTTTTAATTGGCACACAGGCAATCATCCTGTCGGCTATTTGAGACGTCAGACATTTCAAGTAAAGTTTCAGAGTTAAGGCAGGTAATATGGTTTATTGAACATTACAATTAAGTTACAATTTAGAATGAGAAGAGGGGAGGGGAGACGGGTACAAGAATCAGCGTGGACTCATGAAGCAGTTCCAGTGGCAGAAGTCTCTCGATTTTCGATGTGCGGGACTATTTACGCTTACCACACCACGTGGTCTGCGAAGACACAACTCGGCCTCTCTCTTATCTCTGATCGAACCACACACATTTACCAACATGACCCGCATCCGGGGCTACAAGGGCGTGGGGACACGTGTACATCTAAAGAGCTCAGAACCGACGGCCTGATGTCTGGCAAATAACAAAATAAATAAAACATAGCTCCAGAGCGCGTGTGGCAAGTATGACAGGAAAGTAAAACTTACAGTGAAAGTACCCGCTTGAACAATACCCAAACTAGTAAAACCCAAATTACCTTTTTATACATTACACACATATATATATATATATTTCAACCAAAAACACTAGAAACAATAATCTCTATGAAGAATCGGAATGTTTATTTATCTCTTACTGCCAAACAATATGGCAGAATTCTCCTTCAGCTGCTCTCTTGACAATATTGCTGTACTGTTTCCCTATCATTATTTGGTTACAATGGAAGGTTGCTTGGGTAGAAAATGAAAATGTTCTAGAACTTTGCTCCCTTTTTGTTTACGTGGTGTCTCTTCTAAAGATTAAGTGAGCCTTAATTATTATAGAACTAGCTGAAGTACCCGTCCTCGACGGGTTAGTGAATGCAAATTTCCAAACAGCAAGAACTTTCGTCAGCATTGTAGGAGTACACAGAATGAATGTAGTATGTTGCCAAAGAAAAGAAAGCGAAGTTATAATTTTCATGTATTGTTAAAATATTACAGGTTAGAGAGTAACTAAGTAATATCATTTCATTCGCTTTAGTCGTAATTATGTGAAGCGCCAACGAATATTTACGCATATTGAAATAATTTTCGCAAAATCTCAAAATTTAATCAACATTTTTGAAAAATTGGAAGCCTAGAATTTAAGTTGTGACAAACAATTATGTCACCCAAATTCGTTTCATTCCCTGCAGTCTTTATTTCGTGATGCTGGAACAAATTTTCAGCATTTTAAAACGATTTTCGAAAAATCTCAAAATGTAAGCAAAATATTTTTAAAATTCAACGCCTAAAATTAAGATTAGCAACTACCTATCATATCACTGAATTTCGTATCATTCGTATTAGTCGTTATTACGTGAAGTTTGAAGAAATGATCATTGAACGTATTTTGAGAGAATTTTCACAAAATCTCAAAATCTAATAAAAATGTTTAAAAAATTGGACTCCTTTAGTTTATGTTGAGCAACGATCTATCGTGTGACCAAATTTCATATCATTCGCTTGAGTCGCTATTACGTAATGCGGGAACAAAGATTCGCCCAGTTTTAAACGATTTTCACAAAATCTCGAAATCTGATCGATTTTTTTTAATTAGATGCTTATAGTTTAAGGTGAGTGACCACCTATCATTTCACCAAATATCATTTTTTCACCTTTGCAGTTATTAGGTGATGTGCGAACACAAATTTACGCAGTTTGAAACGATTTTTTAAAAATTGGACGCCTATGTTTTAAGTTGAGTGAATACCTATCATGACACCCAATTTCATATCATTCGCTTTAGTCGTTTTTACGTGATGCTTGAACACAAATTTACGCAGTTTGAAAGGATTTTCGCAAAATCTCAAACTCCAATCAAGATTTTTTTTTAATTGGACGCCTATGTTTTAAGTTGAGTGAATACCTATCATGACACCCAATTTCATATCATTCGCTTCAGTCGTTTTTGCGTGATGCTTGAACACAAATTTACGCAGTTTGAAACGATTTTTGCAAAATCTGTAAAAGTTATCAAGATTTTTTAAAAATTCGACGCCTATGTTTTAAGTTGAGTGACCACCTATCATGACACCAAATTTCATATCATTCTCTTCAGTCGTTTTTACGTGATGCTTAAACAAAAAAAGCGTCACGGACAGAATGACAGAAGGACAGAACGACAGAATGACAGACAGACAAACTTTTTTTTGAGGGTCGCATCGGATTTCCGGTTTCTTGAAACGGATAGAAATCGTAAAATTTTTGAATTCCAAGAAATGTACAGACAAAAGTCTAATTTTATTTATATAGATTATTATAAAACTTATTTTACGTTAGCGAATGAATTTTTTATGGCAAAATAAAGTTTGCTATCAATAAAACATTTACAAAAAGTTGCTTTTCAAAACTACTTCGCTTGAACATATTTTGCACGAAATTATTTCTGCGAATTTTCAGATTCCTATTTGTTGGTAGAAGTAAATCCACAGAAAAAAAAAAAAAAAACGTTTTGCGTTTAACCCAAGGACGTACCCAGGGGGGTGGTCCAGGGGGTCCAGACCCCCTCCTCCCCCGGAATTTCAGTTTTTGTTAACAAAATAATAATGATGAAATCTTTTTGTGAAAAATTCCGCGCTTTTCACGGTTTGGACCCCCCCCCCCCCTCCGAAATTTTTTTCTGGGTACGTCCCTGGTTTAACCCTTTAATGTAGTCATTGTAAGTAGCAAAACTGTGACTTTGATTTCAGTAAAACATTTAGCCTTTGTATAGTTAAACGAGAGCATTTTTCTTTATAGCTCATAATTTCCAGTGAAATTTATTTTATAAAATTGATGTCAGAATTATTCTTATCAGTGCTGCCATCTGCTGAAAGATATAGAATGTGATGCAAATGCATCTATATAAAAGAACAACTGGATACACTTCCCAACGCTGAAAAAAGTGCAGTTGTTGCCGTCGTTCGATTTCACTACCAGTAATGTGGGGATCGCTGATCGCGTGTCACAGACCTAAAGAATCGGCTGTGCGACCGCTATGTTCCTGGTAGCTAAATCAAGTGGTGGCAACGGCTGCCCTTTTTCAGTGTCCGGCAGTGCGTGTAGTTGTTTTTCTAAATCGATATGAAATATCGTGCCACAGCTGGCTGTGCCGCACAGCCAGCTGTCGTCAAAAAAATGGGTCTCTAGATCTGTGGCACGCGATGAACGTTTCGATCGTCCGCCATCTTGTTGGTAGTTAAGTCGAGCGATGGCAACGGCTGCCCTTTTTTCAGCATTGGGAAAGGGTTGCGCCTCAAAAGGCTAATTGCTTGGGAATTATCAAAACTATCGAAACTAGTGCTCGATACTAGTTATAACTAATTAGATACTTAGAACTAGCTTATCTTCGAAGTGGACGGGACTGAGCTTGCCTCGAACTACAGAAATCATAAAATTTCATAAATAATTGGAATTAAATTTTGTAATTTGAGTGCATTTTTAAATCAAACCCTCTCTGAAATGAAACCAGACTCTTTTTAAATGATTAACACGTTGACCCGTTTCCGTGCAGCAATATCGTGCCATCTTCAAAGCAGCTTGTCAACACTGCACAAAAATGTCTGCGAGGGCATCTGTAAGAAAAATTATACCCATTTTCTTTGGGAGGGTGATTTCTGATGAGGCATCCAAGTGCTTCAAGTATTTCAATTTTGTGGTAAGAAATAATTCTTTCACGTTTTTTGTATGTGTTGTTCATTACTTGGAAGCTAAACTTAATTTTTTCACTAACTCAGTGCGATGCAGTTAATCACATATTTATAATTATTATTGATACAGTTAATCCCACATTTATAATTATTTCTGATTTCCCTTTACCTATTCTAAATTCAATTCTCTTTGCCATTTTAAAATCTCCCATCTGTCCATAATGCTATTTAACTGTTTCTTAAATTACTTTGTTTTTAGCCTTTGCAATACATTTTGTTGGCGCATTTAGTCTGAGAATTCACTTAACTTTCTTCGTTCCTACGGGGTTTTAATAATATTGCCTGGGCTACATTTTATCTGTATTGATCTCCTCCTGTGGCGTGTCACATTTAAACCCTTTTTATTTTTACAATCTGGCGATTTATTTGGCGACAGTCCCTTTTTAGCGCTCAGCTCTATCGCCAGGTTGGTTTTCAGTTCTCAGACCTTTTTCACACTCACTTACGCTCTCGCCCCTGCCTATACACGGATTTATGGGAAACTCTAACAATCCAGACTCTACTGCAATAAATAAATTTTTAAAAATGTAAACAAGTGTCTTTATTTATTTATTTATTTATTTTTTAATAATCGATGGGATGATTTATCTTTCTTGTTCAAATTTTCAATCATTAATAAAATACTTTTCATTCATCCCCTCAAGTTCAAATACATTTTTTTTAAACTCGTAGTGGATGTCAGTGGATGTTAATACAGATTTTTCAAATATTAATTAATTCATTAAATTTAATTAATAAATGAATGAAAACAATTAACAACAAACTGGATTAGCGGTATCGACCCTTGCTTCACAAACTGCCCTGCATTAATTAATTAATTAATTAAATTTAATAATAAGTAACTAAAATTTTCCTTTGTTGGGAATTGACTTTAATTTTTTTTTTTTTTTAATATTACTTGTTTCAGGTTTTCTGTTCGTCGAAAAAAGCCTGACGAACGTGACCAAGGACTCGGGCGAAACGGTGCGCATGCGCTGCGAGGTGAAAGGCCGCCCCGTGCCCAAGATACGGTGGTACAAGAACGAGGCGCCCCTCGAGCCCGAGAGGGGTAAGGTGGACGTCCGTAAGTACAGCTCCGGTTACGGACGGATCGGATCCAGGCTCAAGATCGCTCACGTGGACATACACGATACGGGCTACTACAAGTGCGAGGCCACCAATGAGAAGCACAGCGTCGAGACGACGGGCATCCTGATGGTTAAAGCAGGTAGGACTAGTTTTGTTTTTGAGCTGTTCTTCCGTGGATCATCCGACTATATACTGCTCGGCCAGTAATGAGAGATCGGCTTTGGCGCGCTGCCAAAAAAGAGCGATCTGTTTCACAGCGTGAAAATAGGGGAGATGGGTTCAGATGTGCAAGAAATTCTTTCGCTAGTTGAGCGGACAGGGTTGCCAATTTAGCCACTTTGTGGCTAGATCTGCCAATTTTGCCACGTTTTGGCTAATTTGGATTTATCATTAACTTGGCGTTCACACAAAAATGCGTACAAAAATTTCCGTCCCTCCGAGAACTTCCTTTCTCCCCTTCGGCCTGTTAGATTTTTTTGGCAACGCGCCAAAGACGATCTCTCATCCCTGTCCGGGCAATAGTTACGCTGATCCCTCACTCACTCACTCTAACAATTCCGGTCCGACCACTTCAAAACAAAACTTTTACAGTCATTCATCCAAAGAAGATTAAAAAGTTATTGTCTGAAACTGCAATAAAAATCACACCGCTAGTAAGATTGGCTTGAAATGTTTCATAGTCATGTATAAAAATACAGAAAACAATCTGAGCTACTTTAAAAATCTGAAAAATCCAAACGTTCCTTCGTTTTGAAGCGATGTTTCGCTCTTTTCAGCTCCATTTTATTTCCGAGAGTCAAAAAAGCGAATCATTTGTGTGACAAAATGACCTTTTTCGAATGAAAATGACGTCACACAATTGGGATTCCGATTCGTTTAAAATACTTTTTCCAGGTAACATGGTTTAATTTTTTTATATTTATATAATCTTCTTCTGAAGCAGTAATATAAGAGGGTGTGAGTACACAATACTAAATCGTTCGAATACGGAAAGTTTCTGCGCATTTCCAGAAGAGCATGAAATTCGATTTGGGTCTGTAATGAAAACTGAATGTGAAGTTATTTTTTTTTAGGTGGACGAAGATTCAATATATTGAGTAGACATATTTCCGTCCAAAGTTTTTTCTAGCGCCCGTTGTAATTGACTCCACAAAGGGCTTTGACTTCTAGTTTCAAGATAAGACTAAGCTTCAACCTTGACCATTTTATCTACTGACCGTTTTATCTTAGAAGTACGATCTGTAAATAAAACTGTCGGTGTTAGGAAGTACTGTAAAAGTAAAATTGTTTTTTAATTACAATTATTCTTTGAAAAATGGCTACCGAATACTTCATTGAATCAGCTTACTTCATCACTAGGTGTTCTACTAAAATAAGATTGTTATAAATGGGTAGCTTTCTTCTCATTTTCTTGTCAAGTATAGCCAGAGGGAAAAAATATCATCATTAGTGAATTTTCAGACGTTGATTTTATGATTAAAGAATTGGATTTTCCAACAGTGTGCCATTTAAGGTATCACTGGACTTCTCCCGTTCTGTTTGTGCTATACTCTTCAAATGGACTCATTCATTACCTATGAGACAGTCGTCAGACTAGCTAGTGTAAATAAATTTTTTCTCCTGCTTTTATGTTACGTTACAATAATATTGATCACTCACTTACTGCCATTGTTTTACTGCTGTGAGAACATTAAACATGTAATTTTAAAATTGTTGTCAAAATTAACTTGAATCAATCTCCCTTACCAAGATTAAACGGATTTTTTTTAATGACTGTGTCATTTTATCTCTCACCCTCTCATTGAAAATGTGACATAAAAACGAGATACGAAAATGCATCATAAAAGCATAAATGTCCGCTGAAAATGTTATTTTGTGTAACGTAAATCACCGATTTCTATGAGCTCCGTAAGGTTGCATTTATTTGATAAAATGATTATTTAAAAATTTCATCCGTTTTGAAAATGTTATATGAGAATGTGGCAACAATGTGTAGATAAAATAAAATGTTAGTAAGTGTTACGGAAACCACTGATTTCTATAAGCTCCGTAAGGTTGCATTTATATTTAAATACTATTAGTTCACAACAGCTTTAATCTATTGTTACACTATTTCGTAAGCTGTAGGATAGGCATCACATGTATTTTTTACATATATTTAAATACTATTCGTTCACAACAGCTTTAATCTTTTGTTACACTATTTCGTAAGCTGTAGAATAGGCATCCCATGTATTTTTTACATATATTAAAATGCTATTAGTTCACGACATCTTTAGTCTATTGTTACACTATTTCGTAAGCTCTAGAATGTGCATCACGTGTATTTTTCTACAAATAGGTTACAATCATAAAAATTTCAACATAGAGTTACCAGGCAAAATATGCGAAAGAGGACAGATAAAATGACATTGTTAATGAATATCGTTTTAATATGGCAATAATAAAACTAAAAAATTAGGGGGTTCAGGGGGGGGTCTCCCCATGACGAGACTCGAACAGGCGAGTTTTATTTTTTTAGTTCTCTATCAAGTAACTGTATTTTAAACTTAGCTGTAAAAATACCTCTCTTCCATTGGTAGTATTTCTTCTGCAAGTACATAAGAATCTTCCCTTATACTAAACTCCATGCACCATCTACACCATACCATTATGCAAATGAAACACCCAAACCACATCATGTAGCTTGAATTCAAAGTTCACGATATACTTCATTTTTTCTCTTACCAAGTTTCTAATAAGAAACCTCAGGGAGCTCATTAAAAATGAATAGGAGATGTAGATAATCTTTTAAGCATATAAGCTGTAACGGAGGCTTAGAACTTAATGAGCTGCTCTTCCCGTAATTTCCCCTAAAACTTATTTTAACCATAAATATGCATTTTTTTTTTAATTTTAAACTCTTGCTTAACGATCTTTTTCCAAAGACGACGTACTTTACTACTAACTAAAAGTATTTAACTAATGAGTGAAGTTTAACGAAGCATGTCGAATACCAAAATTTAACAGTATGCAAATTTTGCTAGTTTTTTTCGATAAAAAATAAATAAGTAAATGTGTATTATATACATGTAAGTATACTGGATGAAGTACAGAAAAGCAAAACTTCAAATCTAGTTAAAAAAAATAGATTTAATGAGATAATAATTAAAGTTATTTTGGCGTTACAGCTTTATCTATACATTTTACTTGTACACACAAAGTATTGTAGTAGCGAAGAGTAGTAGATAAGTAGTAGATTGTAGTAGCGAGTATTGTAGTAGCTGTGCCGGCTGTGCCGGCACAGCCAGCTGCGTCAAAAAAAGGGTCTCTCGATCTGTGGCACGCGATGAACGTTTCGATCGTCTGCCATCTTGCTGGTAGTTAAGTCGAGCGATGGCAACGGCTGCCCTTTTTTCAGCATTGGGCGATCGATCCAGCTGTTCTCGTGTTCTTCCATTTTTCAGCAGATGTCAGTGCTGTTAAAATGAATCGTGACCATTTTTTGACGGGAAAGGACGTGCTAAAAAGTAAAGAATTCTAGTGGAGCTAGGTCACCCGCAACTATTTTTATAGAAATCAAATCTATTATTCGTGACTGGCAGCAGTCAAAACGTCAGAGTTGGGTGTTCCCAGAGTGGGATCACTACGCGTTAAAGGGTTAACATAAATTAACGTCAGTTGAAAAGTAATTACATTTTTCTCCTTTTGGAGACATCTCCTTATTGCTTGGCGATCAATGCCAAAATTTTCAAATTGATATACTATCTCGGAAACTATTCCATGTACAGACATGGAATTTGGCTGGTTAGTTTTCTTAGGCAAAGAGCAACATCCTTCGAAATATAAAGAGTAGGAAAGGAGTGACCGTATAAAAATGAAATTTCCTTTTTTAATATGTATACAACCCCCAGTAAAAAAATGCTATATCCTAAAGCTACTCTTACTTTGATGAACTTTTCTAATTGGAAGTATGCTTCGATCACTTAAGGTTTAACCCTTTAACGCGCAGTGGTTTCGCTCTAAGACCACCAAACTGTTGACGTTTTGACTGTTGAAGGTCACGAAGAATAGATTGGATTTCTATAAAAATAGTTGCGGGTGACATAGCTCCACGAGAATCCTTTACTTTTTAGCACGTCATTTCCCGTAAAAAAATTGGTCACGATTCATTATAACAGCACTGACATCTGCTGAAAAATGGATGAACGCGAGAACAGCTACACAGATTGCCCAATGCTGAAGAAAGGGCAGCCGTTGCCATCGCTCGACTTAACTACCAGCAAGATGGCGGACGATCGAAACGTTCATCGCGTGACACAGATCTAGAGACCCTTTTTTTGACGCGCAGCTGGCTGTGCCGCACAGCCAGCTGTCGTCAAAAATGGGGTCTCTACATCTGTGGCACGCGATGAACGTTTCGATCGTCCGCCATCTTGCTGGTAGTTAAGTCGAGCGATGGCAACGGCTGCCCTTTTTTTAGCATTGGGAAAGGGTTGCGCCTCAAAGGGTTAAAAAGTAATCGCCCTAACATATATTTTGAAACACCCGGTATAGTCAGGTCTTAAATACCGTAATCCCTATAGCAGCGGTTCTCAACCTTTTTAACGTCACCCCTCCCCCACCTCCCAACAAAGGCTAACTTACGGTTGCCCCCCTCCCCCTCACATTTTTCAGCATACATTCAGTTTTTTAATGTTTAACAATGAATATTGTTTCGAATTTTCTACAAAATAATGTTGCCGGTAAAGTTTGAATGAACATTTTAAGCGAAAATGGATAGATTTTTGAGTAAAAATGAGAATAATAAGATGATTTTTTAAAAAAAACATGCAACACTACTTGCTCTTTGGTTTTTCTCGCGCCCCCTCCGCAAAAACTCTGCGCCCCCCTTGGGGGTCGCGCCCCACAGGTTGAGAAACGCTGCCCTATAGGGTATTTTTGTTAGACTTTATTTGAGTCATCGCTGTCATTTTTTGTCTTCCCGATATTTCGTCAGACTTCGCGCAAATATATTGTGTCGGAAAGTGTTTTATAATCGATGCGCCTGGCATGAGTTACCTTTCTTGTTATGTAATTTGTTACCTAAAAGTATTATCTTACGATAAGCATATAAACTGGCCTCCAAAAGTTCAGGAACATCCGATTTCTTGGGCATAATTTGTAAATGAATGAATTTAAAAGCACCAATATTTGGATCACATGTGCACAAAATGTATTGACTGCAACATAGAAGTTTATGGCAAGAAAAAACCCAAAAATGATTTACAGTCTCTCCCCCTTACCCCCCCCCCCCCACCAAAAAAAAAATCTCGCTGGAGAAATCCGTTCTTAGCAAAAATTATATGTTACAGTTTTATGTGGCAAAATGTCATAGAAACATAACAAAAGTGCCTTTTAATGAGAGATATGCGAACCCCTAGCTTGAATGCATTGGCGGTATCGACTTTCCATGCTGTTTTGCCCATTTGTGCCTGGATATTTTTGCGACTTTCTTCGATTTTTACTGATAACAGAAATAATAGATAAATTTCTGATGTCAACTTCTTGAACAAGGGATGATTTATTTTAAAATCATTATGCATAAAAATCGAAATTTCAACATCCTACTTGGTCATGTTAAAATATTTTGTAGAGTTGAGGCTCAATACTCACGAATAAAGGCTAGGAAAAATAAATAACGTTTTCGACTAATAGCGAAAATGCCGTCCCAAAAAAGGGACACTAGGCATAAATGGGTTAAGTTGTCGATTACCGAAATGGGACACTGAGACACTGAGTAAGCATTGTTTCAGCTCACCTAAAGATATTGGAGCCTATATTTGCATATTTTTCTCTCACTCATACATGCCTGTTCTTTTCTACGTTAAAAGAGCGGTAGCTATCGCTTTTGCATACGTTTGCATAGAGTTTATTTTCATCATTTACATAACTATGAATTTTATTGTTAGTATCTTTTTAATGACTATGTCATTTTATCTCTCACCCCCTTTATTGAAAAATGTCCGAAAAATGTGTCCCAAAAATGCGACATAAAAGTAAGCGACATAATTTTACATATATTTAAATGCTATTAGTTCACAACAGCTTTAATCTATTGTTACACTATTTCGTAAGCTGTAGAATAGGCATCCCATGCATTTTTTACATATATTTAAATACTATTAGTTGACAACAGCTTTCATCTATTGTTATACTATTTCGTAAGCTGTAGAATAGGCATACCATGTATTTTTCTATAAATAGTTTACAATCCTAAAAATTTCAGCGTAGGGTTACCAGGCGAAATACACGAAAGATGAGAGATAAAATGACATAGTCAATGAATATCGTTTTAATATGGCAATAATGAAACTAAAAAATTAGGGAAGTTCGGGGGGTCTCCCCCCTGACAAGGCTCGAACAGCCGAGTATATTTACGTATATTTAAATATTATGTAAATATACTTCACAACAGCTTTAATCTATTGTAACAATATTAGTTCACAACCTATTTTTATACTCCCCATGTATACCTCCCATGTGTTTTTATATAAATAGGTTATGATCCTAAAAATTTCAACATAGGGTTACCAGGCGAAATACACGAAAGATGAGCGATAAAATGACATAGTCAATGAATATCGCTTTAATATGGCAATAATGAAACTAAAAATCTGGAGTGAGTCCACTCGACTTTCCGAACACTTACGATTAAGATCATTACCAAGCACTTAAATAAATTTTAATCGATGAATAATTCAAACATTTATACCAAATTGAAACTCAATCGAATGCACCGTTTAAACGCTTGCGCACTTTCAAGAATTTCTCCCCATATGCCATTATGCCATAACATAAAAGAAAGTTTTGTCGTAGCCCTTTAAGAGAACTATAAGTCCTATACACACCAAAATCAATACCGGTCTTAGGATGGTGGTTTATAACATGTATACCCAATTTGAGCTCAATCGAATGGATCGTTTAAACGCTAGCGCACTTTCAAGAAATTCCCCCCCATAGGCCATAACGTAAAAGAAATCTTTCTCGTAGCCCTGTAGAAAAACTATAAGTCCTATACACACCAAAATCAATACCGGTCTTGCGACGGTGGTTTATAGCATATATACCCAATTTGAGCTCAATCGAATCTACCGTTTAAACGCTAGCGCACTTTCAAGAAATTCACCCCATAGGCCATAATGTAAAAGAAATCTTGGTCGTAGCCCTGTTGAAAAACTATAAGTCCTATACACACCCAAATCAATACCGGTCTTGCGACGGTGGTTTATGATATATATATCCAATTTGAGCTCAATCGAATACTCCGTTCAGGAGCTATCGTGTTCACTCACATACACACACACACACACACACACACACACACACACACACACACACACACACACATACATACATACATCTCGTAAAAATAGCATAAATGGATTCAGAAGCCCTCAAAACGTGTAAAAACACCAAAATCTCGAAGTCGAATTTTTTCATGATTACAATACTTTCCTTACATGGTACATGTTCGGAAAGTAAAAATTAGGGGGTGTTCAGGGGTGTCTCCCCCTGACGAGGCTCGAACAACCGAGTTTTATTTATTTTTTTTATGATGAACTTCGAAAAACATGTTGCTCCTTAACTTCTGGAAATTATTGTATATCAAACATACAAAATATAAAAGAAAATGTTGGCAAATTATTAGAAGTATTTGTTTCGTGAAGGCTAACAGAAAAACATATTTTCAATATAGCAACCTACAAACAATTCTAACGACGTTAAAACACGATCAAAAGCAAGCTGTATTTTCAGCGAAATTGTGTTACGTGTAGAGAGAGAATCTAGGCAGAAAAGCATTCCGCATAATTCGTTTTTGTTTTTTGCGTGCTGGCCAGACCAGACGGATGATTGCAAATATATCTTTTATCTTCTACGGGAGGAAAACAATAAATCAAATTGTTTTGCAAACGAGCGCGAGCTAACAATTCGATAAATCAAAATTTTTCTCTCTGCGGCGAAATTTGATAGGAATTGCCGGCATAAATAAAGACGTTTTCTGGAACTATCAAAAAGGGAAGATAATAGAGAAAAATTTGGTTTGGTTCGAGAAGAAATAATATGGGTAGTATATTTGTTTGAAGAAAATTGGCTTATTGGAGAGAAATATGTGACAGCTCCTAACTTTTATTTTCTTTTAATAAGGATCAACGTTTAAAGAGAACGACATTCTAGGTAGTGAAAATATTACAATGGAATGTAAACTACATTTTTAAAAAGTTGAGACAGTCTGTTCTGTTGAAACAAACACGGGATATACAGGGTATTGATGTGCCATTCGGAGGATTTCTTAAACCGATAAATCGATTTCGAATCGTGCCAATAATCGATTAATCGAATAGTTAATGTTTGTGATTTCACTATTCGAATAGTAATTGCAATTAATCGGGATTTCGCAATTCGAATTGTACTCACGATTAATCGCGATTAATCGTTTTACTATTCGAATAGTATTCGCGATTAATCGCAATTAATCATCTCGCTATTCTAATAGTATTAGGGATTGATTGCGATAGCACTATTCGAATAGTATTTGCGATTAATCGAGATTTCACAATTCGAATTGTACTCACGATTAATTCCGATTAATCGTTTCACCATTCGAATAATATTCGCAATTAATCGCGATTCTACCATTCCAACAGTATTCGCGATTAATCGCAATTTCACTTATTCGAATTGCATTTACGATTAATCGCGATTTCAAAATTCGAATTGTATTCACGATTAATCGTTTCAACAATGCTATTCGAATGCTATATGCTGAACGTTTGAATGAATTTTTCGAAATCTATCGATTCGAATAGATTTAATGTTCGATTAATCGAATGGTTTCGTTCAGTCATGCCCATCACTCATACAGGGTATCCAATAATGATTGATGAGACAAATTTTAAAGGGAGGTAGGGCAGGAAGTAAACATTCAGAACCACATAGTAATGTCCGGTCGGAAACGTCGACTTCATGTAGCTTATAATAATGACCTCGGAAGCAGTACTGACTGAAATAAACTGGGAAAATTTTCAATATGCAGATTCTACAAGGTGTTACCAAAATATGGTAACATTTTTTGATTCTTTATATATTAAAGATGAGAATTTAGTTTAAATTAAAGAAGCGTTCAAAATAAAGTATGAAGAAGTACTCGGTTTTGCAACGGGTATGTATCGTTTTGCTAGTGTCTATTGCTATCAGGGTGTTTAAATTAAAGAAGCGTTCAAAATAAAGTATGAAGAAGTACTCGTGTTTTGCTATACAGGGTATGTATCGTTTTGCTATATAGGGTGTCCCAAAATGGTGGCAACGGGCTTTTATTCTTTATCTATTAAAGATGAGAATTTAGTTTAAATTAAAGAAGCGTTAAAAATAAAGTATGAAGAAGGACTCGTGTTTTGCTATACAGTGTATCGTGTATGTATCGTTTTGCTATATAGGGTGTCCCAAAATGGTGGCAACGGGCTTTTATTCTTTATCTATTAAAGATGAGAATTTAGTTTAAATTAAAGAAGCGTTCAAAATAAAGTATGAAGAAGGACTCGTGTTTTGCTATACAGGGTGTCGTGTATGTATCATTTTGCTATATAGGGTGTCCCGAAATGGTGGCAACGGGCTTTTATTCTTTATCTATTAAAGATGAGAATTTAGTTTAAATTAAAGAAGCGTTCAAAATAAAGTATGAAGAAGGACTCGTGCTTTGCTATACAGTGTATCGTGTATGTATCGTTTTGCTATATAGGGTGTCCCAAAATGGTGGCAACGGGCTTTTATTCTTTATCTATTAAAGATAGGTGGGCAATGTCAATTAAAAATTGGTCAAAATAAGGTCGGATCTAAGATTCGATTAAGAAAATATTTCTCTTGTTAATTTTGAAAAAGTTATACTTTCTAAATTTGTATACCATCCCCAGAATTGGCAACTGATCCGTAGTATAATTAACCACTTTTTATAAACAGTAATTTTTGGCTTAAAATACAGCAAAACTGCTAAGTTAAAGGTGTAGCCTGATTACCATTTCGAAAAACACTTTTTTAAAATGTTACTGTTTACAAAAAGTGGTTAATTTTATTCCATTAGTTGGCAATTCTGAAGCCCGATCGAAAAAAATCATAATTAGTCAAATGTGCTCCATACACAGTAATCAGGTGATGTACTAAGTTTCAGCCTTTCGTTAAACAGAGTCTCGTTAAATAGAGATATCTGTTAACAAAGACGATCGGGAGCTATGCATGAATTTGAATGTAGACATTTATTGCTATAATGGAAAAAAAAATAGCATATTTCTTAATTTATGTACGTCTCTTGAAAGGCGATCGTTCGACGGGTTTTTTTAATCTTCGAAAGCTATTGAAAAACGGTTTAAGTCAGCATATATTTATCTTCATAAATCTGACATTTTCTAGGCTATAATTCTCAAATATTGTATATCACCTCGTTCGTGAATGGAGAACGTACGTTTAGGCTTACGGGCCTAAAAACCATATTGAAATATTTTAAAGATTTTGGTGCCGTTGACAATTTTGAGAGGGCCCCTCGAATCGCGGGGTTTCTCGGGTCCTCCACTGCGCCATCGGACGTAAGACGTCAGTTATCTCTTGCGCCAAGACGTAAGAGATAACTGGGAAATAAATAATCAAATTAATCTGATATATACCAAATATGATACGCTAACGTATGCAGTACCAAAATCGACGATATTTACAAGCTGCGAACGGCAGCAGCTAGATGTAAACATTAGTGAAATAACAATAACGCATGTGCAAAAATCCAAATCAACAGTTCAGTGACGTCCAATGGAGCAAGCTCATGTCACGCAGTACAGCTAGATTACAAAATAACAATGATGGATAAACAAATACGCAAGATCTTCCGGACTTTATCACAGCTTTGAAATATGGAATGCGCAATAGTTGGCGCATTCATCGCCCATCTAAAAAAATGTCACCCTGCATTGGGCTAAAGCACAATTTAGCCATTGGCTGTTTCAACATAGCCTTTTAGGATGACACCCAAAATGTGTAGCAACCCTAACCTAAATAAATTGAACGGCAAACACTGTTGAAACGATGAAATGAGTCCAGAAATTGAGTCAACACTGCACTAATCATAAAGAACAGAAGGATATAGGGTAGAGATGAGTTCGGGCTCATTTTTTTAAGTCCGAGCCCGCCCGAGCCCGAGGACCTTTAATCCGAGCCCGAGCAATATTATTTAAGTCAGAGCCCGAGCCCGAAATTTCAGCTAAAGATAAATAAAGTTCAGTTACTTCATTGATAGAATATCAGAAATTTTGCCGTTTGTGCAAATTAAAGACAAATATTAGTTACAAACTCTTTAATACACTTTCTAATTCTTTATATCCATGTTTATCAAATAATAACGATAATGTTTCAATTTCTATTAAAAATTACGTTGAGTAGTCACACCAGTGTTAAACATTCGTACGTACTTAGATATATTATATACAGAACAATACAAGTTATATATATATATATAAATCTCATATAGTGACATTAAATAATGTTATATTTAAAACACGTCCAGAAAAGAGATTTGCATAATACATTTAAGAAATTTGCATATAAGAATTTAGTTGATAGGAACAAAATTTCTTTAAAAAAATATTTCATGGTACGATGTGAATATATACGTTACTGGCAGTTAACTAAGAAAGACCAGTAAATAATGAGGCCAAAATTTTGAATGAACAGCATTTTAACACACATACGCAAATGAAATAGCACAACACACCATTTAGTAAATTATGTGAAAAAGCTAGCTTTTTACCCATCACTTATTTTGTTGCAAGTCCTAGCATCACATCGGAACTTTATTTTTCCGATGAATTGCTTTTTAAAATCTGTTTCAAGGAGTATGCTCAATAAAGTACACATTTCTCACGAGCCCGAGCCCGGTTCGGGCCCGGGCTTTCGGGCTCGGGCTGAGCCCGTCTCATCTCTAATATAGGGCGGCGAATCTGGCCTCTTTGGCAGCTGTATATAAAAAAAATTAAAAAAATAAAACCAAAACAGTTGCAAAAGTAGTCGAAATCACGTTTAGTATTTGCTCCCGTAGATTTGATTAACAAGATATATTCTATATCAAATCATAATAAAACTGTACAGCTCCCAACAAAAGTTTTCTCATAAACTTTTTCCAGATTTCAGAAAACGCAATTACCGTATTGCATTTTCTATCTCCCTTAGCCCTGGAGTAGTTTGGATTTACATTGTTACTTTCTCCTTCAATAATTAAAAAAAAAAAAAACAGAACTAGTTATTAATGTATCATCTTCCATATCAACGCGAATACAGAATGTGATTTATTGAATCAGTGTTTTTCGTCGACATGGAAACTGATTTATTTTTTCCTGAGAAAATAAATAAATAAATAAATAAAAGGGGGGGGGGATTGGCTGCGATTTATTTTGAAACTGCATAACAAAGTAGATAACGGTTTGATGTTCAGTAGGAAGCCCAGTTTGTTCATTATCCGATAAAAGATTTAGGAGTTTGACGGTAAAAACTTATTCAAGAAGTTGTGGAAAGTTTTTTTTTTTTTTCTCCAAAACATATTTATTTGAAATTTGATTAAAAAATTTTTTTCTATATCTCACAAACTGGATTGAAAATGACGCAGGAAATACAATTGAATTAAATAAAGGTGCAAAACCTGTCACACAAATGCATTCAAGATAATGCTTGCTCATGGTAACGTATGCGGTACCAAATTCGATGCTATTTCCACGCTGCGAAAGGCAACAACTAGATTCAAACATGAGTGCAATAACAAGAACACATGTGCGAAAATCCAAATGAACAGTTCAATGACGTCCAATGGAGCAAGCCTATGTCACGCAGTACCGCTAGATTTCAAAATGACAATAATGGATACGCAAAAATGCAAGATCTCTCGGACTTTTTCGCAGCTTTGAAATATTGAGTTGACAATACTTGGGCGCAGTCATCGTCCCTCTAAAAAATGTCACCATGCATTGGGCTAAAGCACATTTTAGCCATTAAATGGTGACACCATTTAGCCTTAATGGACATTTTAGCCATTAAATGGTTGCCATTCAACATCGGCTTTTAGGATGACACTCAAAATGTGTAGCAACCCTAATCTAAATAAATTGAATGGCAAACATTGTTAAAACAAAGGAACATGATTTTCTTTGAAATGAGTCCAGAAATTGAGTCGACACTGCACTGAGTATAAAGAACAGAAAGGTTATGGGGCGGCTGTTATATCAAATTGCTCTTAGTATTATATCCATTTTTGGGGTGCCCTCAGCTATCGCCGACCATTCGACCTGGCTAGTCTGGGCCTGCTACCAATTTACACACACATTCGTTGCTGTCTGAAACTAATTAAATATCTCATTTTACCATCCGTATGAGGTGGATTTCCCCAGGTTCATTACCCCAAGCCAAGCCGTGATAAAAGATCATCCCTACTAGCAATTTTGCTCGGGCTACCACCGGCCACGCAGCCAGCCGATGACGGCCCGAGCAAAATTGCTAGTAGGGATGGCATCGTAAGGTGGAATTTACATTTTATTTAACCCTTTATCGCGCAGTGATCCCGCTCTGGGAACACCAAATTCTGACGTTTTGACTGTTGCCTCTCACGAAGAATAGATTGGATTTCTATAAAAATAGTTGCGGGTGACATAGCTCTACGAGAATCCTTTACTTTTTAGCACGTCCTTTCCCGTAAAAAAATGGTCGCGATTCTTTTTAACAGCACTGACATCTTCTAGAAAATGGAAGAATGAGAGAACAGCTGGATCGATTGCCCAATGCTGAAAAAAGGGCAACCGTTGCCATCGCTCGACTTAACTACCAGCAAGATGGCGGACGATCGAAACGTTCATCGCGTGCCACAGATGTAGCGACCCTCTTTTGACGACAGCCAGCTGCGTCAAAGAAAGGGTCTCTAGATCTGTGGCACGCGATGAACGTTTCGATCGTCCGCCATCTTGCTGGTAGTGAAGTCGAGCGATGGCAACGACTGCCCTTTTTCAGCATTGGGAAAGGGTTGCGCCTTAAAGGGTTAATATATCAACATCAAAAATATTAAGTCCTGCAGTGGCAGGACAGACCCCAAAGAGACGCAGCTTTTTAGGGCAACTACAAAGGGGAAAATATGCCCAGAAAACTCAAGCCAAGAGAGTAGTTACAGACGCAAAACACGCCAAACGACACGCCAAACAAAGTGCAAAAACAAAGAGGTGCCAGTAGACGTTAAATACATTTCTATATAATTATTTTTGAATCCCCGACGCGCCAACAGAATAAAACAAAAAAATCTATTAGCTAAATTGTAACCCAATGTTATTTATAGATTTGACGCCATATATGCTCATAAACAAACCATCGAACCTGAAACGCTAGGCTTAACAAATGCAAAAGTGAAATAAAAAAGGAAAAATAAATGAAAACTGAAGATTGCCTTTAAGTAAGGCAGGTGGAGAAATAAAACTTTACAGGCGAAGCGAAGAAAATCCAAATCGAAAGTGCAAAGAATAAATTTTGAACACGGATTAAATTTAGAAATAATTAACAATTAAGTAATTGATAATTAAAATAAGATATGTGATCATCTGCATCAAAATCCGGGCATTATTTTACGCATTAAAAGGACTTCCACTTGAGCATAAAATCACTGCAAGCAATCAAATACAGCTACAGCATAAAAACAAGCAAATAAATAATAATAATAATAATAATAAAAACACGCATATCTTACAATCCGCCTTCAGTCACATAGATACATACATACATAAGCGAAAGAATCATTCCCCTAACAAACGCTGCTTTTTCGGAAGAAAACGCATAAGAACATATCTCCGAGGCGTTTTATTTACTGGGACGTTCAAAAACACGAACATAAAACAAACAAACTAAGAAAAGGCAAGGAAAATGCCATTTGTATTTATATCGCTTCTTTGGCAACAATACGAGAGAAACGTTAAAGTGCACTGATGTGGAATTGTAATGGAGAGATCGAAATCCGAGTAAAGATACACTGTTACTACTACAATGCACAGATAAAAGGCGGGGGGGGGAGAAATTGCAAGAGCATGAAACATACATATTTTAAGTTAAAAGGGGGGAGAGGGGTAGGGGGCGAAAACGTCAAATGGTACGCAGTTGTATATATGCTACGTGGAATGGTTTGCGGAGGGTATTATGTTTTGGGGGGGAACTAAAAGTGACAGCGGTAGTTTGTATTTTGCAGTATATTTTGGGTTAAAAGGACATTGTATTTAATGAGGTATGGCTGCTGGGGCAGTATTTCGTATTTTGTTTTGAGATAGTTTAGAGGAATAAAATGTCGTCGTACTCGTTGTATATGTATGGGAATCGTTATTTTTCAAAAAGTAGAGATAATTTTATCTCTGTTTGGAAGAATAACGCGTTTTGCCTGTTTTGATAGAGAAAAGCAGGTACTGTAAAACAAGTAAAAAATGTAACCCTTTTTATACCACCGTGCTGCGGATGTGCAACATAACAATTAAAGCTGTCTAAATTAATCATAGTGTATTAAATATTTCAATGGTTGTTTTTTTTTATAGAATAAGGTGAGCGTGGAATAACTTTTAAAAAATCTGAATAGTTTGTGATTATTTAGTTAATAGTGTAACACGAAACTATATTTTGTCTTTTAGAAACCGCACTATTAGTTATTGCAACAATGATAGGGTTTAATTTATTTTATTTTTTCGTAATGCAACCTTACAAGAATATTAAGGATTTTTAAAAAATGCTCAGCTTAAACTGTTCAAAAACTCTTCTGTAACACCTTGTTTCCCTACATAAGTATTTTCAAGTAATACAAAAATAAAAATAAACGTTTTATTGAACTCAAACGTTTTGGTCGATAAATTTTTAATGAATCGCAAAACTAGAAAATAAAAACCTTCAATATACTTTTAATCTGTTTCTGCACACATCTCTACTTTTTTCTTATTTTTCAAAAAGTAGAGATAATTTTATCTCTGTTTTGAAGAATAACGCGTTTTGACTCTTTCGTTAGTGAAAAGCAGGTGCGGTAAAAAAGTAAAAAACGTAACCCTTTTATATCACCGTGCTGCGGATGTGCAGCATAACAATTAAAGCTGCATAAATTAATCATAGTGTATTGAATATTTCAATGGTTGTTTTTTATAGAATAAGGTGAGCGTGGAATAACTTTAAAAAAATCTGAATAGTTTGCGATTATTTAATTAATAGTGAAACACGAAACTATATTTTGTCCTTTAGAAATCGCACTATTAGTTATTGCAACAATGATAGTGTTTTTTAATTTTATTTTTTCGTAATGCAACCTTATAACAAGAATATTAAGGATTTTTCAAAAATTTTCTCAGCTTAAACTGTTCAAAAACTGTTCAGTAACACACTGTTTCTCTTAATATGTACTTTTAAATAATGCAAAAATAAAATAAAAGTTTTATTAGTTACCGCATTATTAGTTATTGCAGCAATCATAGTGTTTTTTTATTTTATTTTACTTTTCCGTAGTGCAACCTTACAAGAATATTAATGACTTTTAAAAAATATTCTCAGCTTAAACTGTTCAAAAACTCTTCAGTAACACACTGTTCCCCTACATATGTACTTTCAAATAATGCAAAAAATAAAATAAAGCAAAAATAAAATAATAAATAATAAAATAATGTTTTCAGTTCAGAAAATTTTATTGAACTCAAACATTTTGGTCGATAAATTTTGAATGAATTGCAAAACTGGAAAATAAAAACTTTCAATATGCTTTTAATCTGTTTCTGCACATTACAGTAAAAAATTTTAAAATTTTCCGTTGTTTGTTATGAAGGATTAACCCAAACTTAAAAATAATAATACGTTGCTAGAAACACACGTAAATTAAAGTTGTTTGGTGTTGGCAAAGTTACACGGCGGCTGTCTGCCTGGCAAGAGGATGCTTCCGGCGGAAGACTTTTAAAAGTTTCTAATGCAAGCTCACATTACACCTGAAGAAAATCGTCCAAAACTTCAGAGCTTTACACTTCAGCTGCGCACCAATGTTCAGTCGTCTTATCCACTTGGCCATGAAAAACATCAAGTAAAACTACCAAGGACGTGCTTTTCAGCTGTTTCCATCACTCCCCCTTCTTCTTTCCCGATAGATAGACAGAAAATTTCAGCACTTTCGGGAAAACTTCATTTTTTTTTTTCGCCAAAGTCGCCAAATTTGTCACCAAGTTTGTGGCCAAGATCAAAGGAGCATAGGTTTTCATGAACCAAACAATAACTGTGAAACAGATATCTCCACAATAAGCCCCGTATGGTAGGAAAGCGACATCACACACACCGTTTTGTGGCAATATTCACTTCCTTCTTAAAAGCTGCACCTTTGGTAAAGATACAAACAAAGCCTCATCATACTTAACTCTTTGAGGCGCAACCCTTTCTCAATGCTGAAAAAAGGGCAGCCGTTGCCATCGCTCGACTTTGCTACCAGCAAGATGGCGGACGATCGAAGCGTTCATCGCGTGCCACAGATCTAGAGACCCTTTTTTGATGCAGCTCTCTGTGCCGTACAGCGTTTTCGTGACGTAACACAATTTAAAGATTTCGAAAACGGAATTTAAAAATTGCGTACATATTTATACTTGAGCAAGAATGTATACTTTAAAATTATTCTTATTTTAACATTTATGACCTTTTTGCAGTGTTAGCTCACATGGACGAAAAGTAGGGGATGGTTATTACATGGCACGCTTTCCAAGTTTGGCATGCTAGAAATATTTCCTGGAGCGCCAAAAAAATTTGCAGTTTTTTTTCCTTTGAAACATAATACGCAAGGCGCTGGTACTTGAAAAAAATTGCATTTTAATTAACTGTAGTTTTGGTACTTCAAAACTACAGTTAATTAAAATTACTCAAAAAAGTTGATGAACAATAATGTAATAGATACAACAAAGGAAATTAATTTTTTTTAAATATTATTTAAATACATATGAATTTCTAATCTAGATAATCTCGATTAGAAATTCATATGTATTTAAATAATATTATAAAAAAATTAATTTCCCCTGTTGTATCTATTACATTATTGTTCATCAACTTTTTTGAGTAATTTTAATTAACTGTAGTTTTGATGCTTCAAAACTACAGTTAATTAAAATTACTCAAAAAAGTTGATGAACAATAATGTAATAGATACAACAGGGGAAATAAATTTTTTTAAATATTATTTAAATACATATGAATTTCTAATCTAGATAATCTCGATGCTTGGAGGTTTCAGGGGACCCGGGATATTGCCCACTCGCCCGTGTGATAATCGGTCTCTGGGTATAAACAAGCACTATCACGAATCCTTCCGCGTGACAGGTTTTGCACCTTTATTTAATCCAGTTTAAAATTTTTCTGCGTCATTTTCAATGCAGTTTGTAAGACATAGAAACAACTTTTTTAATCAAATTTCAAATAAATATGTTTTGGAAAAAAAAAATCAAAACTTCCCACAACTTCTTGAACAAGTTTTTACCGCCAAACTCCTAAATCTTTTATCGGATAATGAACAAACTGGGATTCATACTGAACATAAGAACGTTATCTACTTTGTTATTCAGTTTCAAAAGAAATTTCTGCCAATTTTCCCCACCTTTTATTTATTTACTTATATATTTATTTATTTTCTCAGGAAAACAATAAATCAGTTTCCTCGTCGACGAAAAATGCTGATTCAATAAATCACATTCTGTATTCGCGTTGATATGGAAGATGATACATTAATAACTAGTTCTGTTTTTTTTTTTTAATTATTGAAGGAGAAAGTAACAATGTAAATCCAAACTACTCCAAGGGAGATAGAAAATGCAATACGATAATTGCGTTTTCTGAAATCTGGAAAAAGTTTATGAGAAAACTTTTGTTGGGCGAAGTATAGTTTTATTATGATTTGATATGGGATATATCTTGTTAATCAAAGCTACGGAAGCAAATACAAAACACTATTTCGACTACTTTTGCAACTGTTTTGTTTTTATTTTTTCAAATTTTTCAAATTTATTTTTTATATACTAGCAGCCAAGTTGGTCATATTAGCCGCCCTATATGTTACTGTTCTTTATGATTAGTGCAGTTTTGGTAAAATTATTGGACTCATTTCAACGAATATCAAGTTTCTTTGTTTTAACCCATTTACGCGCAGTGTTCCCGCTCTGGGAACACCAAACTCTGATGCTTTGACTGTTGCCAGTCACGAAGAATAGATTTGATTTCTATAAAAATAATTGCGGGTGACATAGTTCCACGAGAATTCTTTACTTTTTACCACGTCATTTCCCGTAAAAAAAAATTGTCACGATTTTTTTTTAACAGCACTGACATCAGCTGAAAAATGGAAGAATCCGAGAACAGCTGGATAGATTGCCCCATGCTGAAAAAAGGACAGCAGTTGCCATCGCTCGACTTAAGTACCAGCAAGATGGAGGACGATCAAAACGTTCATAGCGTGCCACAGTTCTAGAGACCCTTTTTTGACGCACAGCCAGCTGCGTCAAAAAAGGGTCTCTAGATCTCTGGCCCGCGATGAACGTTTCGATCGTCCGCCATCTTGCTGGTAGTTAAGTCGAGAGTTTTTGAAGTTTTAGTCAATTTTCATATGTCTATTTACCAGATTACAATGAAATTTGCACAAAATGATATCGGTAGATAAAGTATCATGCATATTTCTAGAAACATTATAGATACTTTACAGAAAAATTATCAGTGGTTCCCTAAATTGACATCGGAAATTTAACTATTACTCCAGACATCTGCAAAAACGAGAAAATATAATAAAAGTTATTCTGCCGGGAAGGGTTAACTCATTTGTGACCAGATATGTTTGCGACTCTCTTCGAGTTTTTCTAATACCAGCAGTAATAGATGAATTTCCGACGTCAACTTCTTGAACAAGGGATGATTTCTTTTAAAATCATTTTGCATACAACTTGAAATGCCGACATCCTACTGGGTCATGTTAAAATATTTTGAGGAGATGAGATACAAGTGCCGTGAGGGGTCGTGAATAAAGGCTCGGAGAAATAAATAAAGTTTTCGACTGATAGCGAAAATGCCGTCCCAAAAAAGGGACATTAACCCATTTATGCCTAGTGTCCCTTTTTTGGGACGGCATTTTCGCTATTAGTCGAAAACGTTATTTATTTTTCCTAGCCTTTATTCATGAGTATTGAGGCTCAACTCTACAAAATATTTTAACATGACCCAGTAGGATGTTGATATTTCGATTTTTATGCATAATGATTTTAAAAGAAATCATCCCTTGTTCAAGAAGTTGACATCAGAAATATATCTATTATTTCTGTTATCAGTAAAAATCGAAGAAAGTCGCAAAAATATCCAGGCACAAATGGGTTAGGCATAAATTGGTTAACTAACCCCCCCTCCACTTAAATTTTGCCCCAACCGTTGTGGCTACACCCTGTATATTCCACGTTAGTTTCAACAGAATGCTGGATGATTGTTTTTTAAGTATAGTTTTACATCCCATTATAATTTTCTTATTATGAACAGTGTCCATCTCTCTAAAAAGTGGATCCTGATTTTTAAAAAAAAAAGTTAGGCGCTGTCGTATATTTTGCTCCAAATAAGCCGATATTCTTGAGACGTTCCACAAAAAAAATATATATTACCCGGATTATTTCTTCTCGAACGTGCCAAATTTTTCTCAAATCTTCCACTTTTGATAGTTCCAGAAAACATCT
Organism: Cheiracanthium punctorium; assembly: GCA_038373885.1. Lineage (NCBI taxonomy): Eukaryota > Metazoa > Arthropoda > Arachnida > Araneae > Cheiracanthiidae > Cheiracanthium > Cheiracanthium punctorium. Next base: position 273,742 of record JAWZYV010010855.1, on the reverse strand, counting down.
TTATTTATATGCCGGCAATTCTTATCGAATTTCGCCGCAGAGAAAAACTTTGATTTATCGAACTGTTAGATCGCGCTCGTTTGCTAAACTATTTGATTTATTGTTTTCCACCCTCAAAAGATAAAAGATACAGCTGCAATCATCCGTCTGGTCAGCATGCAAAAACAAAACCAATTAACCCTTTACAGGGCAATCTTCCCAAATGCGGACATCAAATTATTTTTTTTTTTTCCGAAAAATTACATTCGACTCTTACATTCGAAAATCTTGTTTTAACAGAAATAGTTAAAACATGATTTGGTTTTTTGAAATAGAAGTTGAATTTCTATCCTTCATGGGAAAGAGGGCAAAAAATCATAAAAATATCCATTTTCATTAATATTTACACGGGTATCTTGATACACCCCACGCCCTTAAAACTTGATTCATATATTTATTTAAATTTAAAAATAAATTATATATTTATTTCATATATTTTTATGATTCATATATTTATTTAAATTTAAAAATAAATCTTTCATTAACCCTCAATATTTCACTTATTAAACTACCCTTCACTAGATTCCTTTTTTAACACCAAGCCATAAAAGTATAGCCAGAAATGACCCATTCTCCCAATTGCGAACACAGTGAAAAAATTGTATGCAATATTTTTTTTTCTATTTAAATGACTCATGTTCTTTAACAGAACATAAAATATACAAAAAAAAACTAATTTAAAATATGCCTGAATCTGAATTCGGTCTGTAAAAAAGCTGTTTTAAGCGGAATGTTTTTGAGCGGGGATTTTCTATAGTGAGATTTCACTAAACCGAACTTAAAATTTAAGTTAAAATTTAACTTAAAATTTAAGTTTACTAAAAACTTTGTAAAATAACGTGTAAATAAATAATATAAAAAAAATTAAAGCCAATTCCTACTTAGGTCAAGAATGAAAAAAAAGTTTTAGTTATTTTTATTAAATTTAATTAATTAATTAATGCAGGGCCGTTTATGAAGCAAAGGTCGATACCAATAATCCCGTTTGTTTGTTTAGTTTATTTTTTTCATTCATTTTTAGTCCCATGTAACAGGATCTAAAATTAATTAATTAAATTTAATGAATGAATTAATATTTGAAAAAAACTGTATTAAAATCAAGTGTCACCCTCTACAAGTTTAAAAAAAATGTATTTGAACTTGAGTGGATGAGTAAAAATTATTTTATTAACGATTGAAAATTTGAACAAGACATATAAATACAGGGAGAGTGTGAACTAATATTAGGAACTGAAAAAAAAAAAGGTACTTATGGATACAAGTTTGGTTGGTATAAAGGATCCACAATTTTTCAGCTGCAAAATGACGCAGACCAGTTTAAAGATAAGAACTCATGTTTTTAAATAACTCATGTTTCATGTTGCTAAGTTATACATGAGTTCTAAATTTTCTGATGGTGCGAATGGTGTAAATTTTATGCAACTGAAAAAGAGTTGCATGTATCAATTGAAACTAAAATTTCAATTTTTAAAGTGTGTGTGTGTTTTTAAAGTTTTTAATTATTTTTATTTTATAACATCATTTTTTTAGGCTAACTGTTTATGTCGAACTAAATTGTAATAGACAATTAAAATGTCCTAATTAAGCTTCGTAAAAATGAATTCACCATATTAATTATGAAATGTAGATTGTGTATACAAAGAAATAACTACTTTTTCATTTTACAGGAAAAAGTAAAAAAAAAAGGCTATCATAATTATTGAGATTATTTAATTGAATTATTAATAAGCCCGAAAGACATGCTAATGACAGTTACATTTTTTTTTGCGTACTCCATTTTAAAATAAAACGCGATTTGACTTTTCTTGGCAGTAATTTCAGACGTCAAACTGTTTGAGATAAGAAATTGCAGTCGTTAAGAAAACCTCGTTGCAAAAACTTACATATTAAATGTTTTGAAGTCTTGACTGTTTTTTTTTTTTCTGAAAGTAGAAAAAAAGAAAGGGAGAAAAAAATATATTACATTTCTGAAATTAAAAGACGTAAATCAAACAGACAGATTTTTTTTCTGGCACATTTTATAGAGGTCTTTCTTCCTTTTGAAGTTTTTAAAAATTTAATTCAAAATGACATTGTTCGAAAATTTATGAATAATTCAACAAAATTGTGGAACAGTCTCTGTTAGAATGCAATTTTTTTATTCTTTTTATGATTTCATGAATGAGATTTTTCTGTTTTTATAGCATTTGATGAAATATTGACGGAAAAACCTTTTTTTTGTATTGATGGTATAATTTTATTTCAAAACATTTCTTTTAATTTGAAGTTTTGTTGATTTTACTATAAAACAAAAGTCATGTCAGAGATTTTGCATGTGAAACGAAATTCTGTTTTGTTTTGAATATCCTCGAGGATCTGTATTGTTCATCTTATGCTGGGACAGCGAAGCACGTTTTTTCAATTTAGCAGACATAATTATTTAAAGGTCTAGCTGTGGCTCAGTCGATTGTAGCTCGGTTTCCATTGGAACATCGAAAGTTAAGCAGTGTCTACTTGATCAATGCGTGGCAAGGCAGATTTTACAAAATTCGCGGCCAAAAAACTCCAATATATGAAGTCAGCCATGACAGTCACGCCACATATTTTTTCGATTCTTATTGTTTCCTTGAATCCAATAACAGCATAATATTTGAATCGAATGTTTTAACGGTCAACCACTATTTGAAAGTTTGTCGTGTCCTAAATAACAAATGATTATTGCTTAAATTTGAAGTAATTTAAAAGAAAAGTTATCGCGTTTTATAAGTGTTCGGCGAATATTTTATAATAAATTGTAAATTTGTGAATCTGGGGGTACATATTTGTGTATTTAAATTAGTTATTATCTTCTTTCGTTCTTTTACCAAAAACCAAAATAAAACCAATCTTTGAGTTAAATTTCATGTAATGATTGACTTTAGCTTGAGCTAGAAAGTTATAAATTCATTAGAACCAGGCTACGTTGTACAGATTATAATAAAGTTCTTCATCGTGGCTTAACGTTTATGTTAATTTTAGTTGATTATATTTGCTACTCTCCTCATTATTAGATAATTAATAACAAAAAAAAACACTAAAATATTTCTAGCTTTTAATTTTTTTAAATATTTAGGCTTATTTTTTGAGAATGTCGTCGACAATTAATTGAATATCATAAAGACAGTCATTCAAAAGATAGTTATAAAAATTTTAAAATCTTGTCAGCAAAGTAAAAACTTTTTAGTATGTTGTGGAAGGTTTACAGCTGACTTTTTATTTGCTTTTTGTGGATGCCGATCATGGTTTTTACTTTCCGAACATGTACCATGTAAGGAAAGTATTGTAATCATGAAAAAATTCGACTTCGAGATTTTGGTGTTTTTACACGTTTTGAGGGCTTCTGAATCCATTTATGCTATTTTTACGAGATGTATGTATGTATGTGTGTATGTGTGTGTGTGTGTGTGTGTGTGTATGTGTGTTTGTGTGTATGTGAGTGAACACGATAGCTCCTGAACAGAGCATTCGATTGAGCTCAAATTGGATATATATGTCATAAACCACCGTCGCTTGACCGGTATTGATTTTGGTGTGTATAGGACTTATAGTTTTTCTACAGGGCTACGACAAAGATTTCTTTTACATTATGGCCTATGGGGGTAATTTCTTGAAAGTGCGCTAGCGTTTAAACGATACATTCGATTGAGCTCAAATTCGGTATACATGTTATAAACCACCATCCTAAGACCGGTATTGATTTTGGTGTGTATAGGACTTATAGTTTTTCTACAGGGCTACGACAAAGATTTCTTTTACATTATGGCCTATGGGGGGAATTTCTTGAAAGTGCGCTAGCGTTTAAACGATACATTCGATTGAGCTCAAATTCGGTATACATGTTATAAACCACCATACTAAGACCGGTATTGATTTGGGTGTGTATAGGACTTGTAGTTCTCCTAAAGGGATACGACAAAACTTTATTTTATGTTATGGCATAATGACATATGGGGAGAAATTCTTGAAAGTGCGCAAGCGTTTAAACGGTGCATTCGATTGAGTTTCAATTTGGTATATATGTTTGAATTATTCATCGATTAAAATTTATTTAAGTGCTTGGTCATGATCTTAATCGTAAGTGTTCGGAAAGTCGAGTGGAGTCACTCCAGATTTTTTTTTTTTTTTACTATTTCTTTAGCTTTTAAAATGTTTAAATCCCTCTATAGGTTTTGACAAAAAACACACACACACACACACACCTGTGTGCGTGGGAGGTTGACACTCACTCTCGATTGGACTGCTCAGGATTCGTGTATGCTGATTGAGCTGGTGGACGTAAAATCTATTCAGGGCACCCATGACCTCCATGAAATGATGTTTCGGGGGGGGTATCAATCCAGGTGTTGATCTCTCCTCTGAAAGTGGTTCAAAATTAGGTGACTAAATATGAGCTAACATTGCTCCACGTGTTGGGTCCTCCGTACTAAAGAGGCCAGCATTTCCCGCCCTTCAGGCCAATAACTGCATTCGACAAGCGTCGCCATTGAATAAAAAATGTATTAATTTATTTAAGAAAATATTAGGTTGTAACGAAAGTTTTCCGCCACTCCAAGTATTGCCTGCACAAGCAGTTCGCGTTGGTGTCTTTGCCAATATTTTGTAAAACAATTTTTGTTATTTGAAAGAAAAGACTTGTTTTAAAGCACTGTGTTGTGAAATCCGTAAAACAATATCGTTATGATGAAGTATAAGGTGTCTGAAATGGAACTAGCACGCTACCTGATTGATCCATCATTTACTCTCAGTTCTGTCGCAAAAGGTCAGCTACAGAATGACACCGAATCATGTGTACAGCTTAAGGTACTAGTGTTGTATCATATGACACTGTGAAGATTTGGCACCGAAAGTTCAAAAACGAGGACTAGGATATTAAAGAAGCAGAGCGCTCTGACCGGACTACTGATGCTGATGTGGCCCGCCTACGAGAATTTGTGGAAGAAGATAAAATAGTCATCCACGAGAGCTAGCTAAAAGATTTAGACTTTAGTGTCATGTCCATTAGTGGCGCTAAGCATCGCATAAACTTGGCATATAAGGTCAATAGCTGGGTACTGCGTGAGCTGACTCAAGCAAATCTGGCGGAAAACTTTCGTTACAACCTGATATTTAAGATGCTAACCAAAGCTAACGTAGCTCCAATGTCCAGCAACAGGCATAGCTTCAAGGCAACGTAGGTCATCTACTGTTTGACACACTAATATAAATTGACCAACGCATTTTACCCTGTGTTTAGAACCTATGGCAACATAGCTGGTGTTTAGGGAATTCGTATTAAATACATATGTATATCGCACACTAAATTTCATATATACTTTGAACTAAAGAGGGCGATATTTATCGAAATATTGGGAAGCTGCTAAACAACATTCAGGTGTATCACACATCGCTGATTGACGGCGAACTTCAAAAACAGGGGACTGTAAGTTCGTCTATCAATGCAAAAAATACCTAAACTTACATCATAGCAAATTGAATCGTAACTATGCTTGTACCTGAATTTTGACAGCAAATTATGTTTAGTGTTTTTTTTAAATGTTACGGTGCACCGGTCAATTTCGTCTTTTATTTCCAAAAGTTGTGTTTGAGCTTTTACCCGCATAAGACTGAAAAAAAAAAGATAGTTTTAAAATTTGTCAACAGATGGCGTTATATTGCATTATAGGTAAACACTAAGATAACTGGAATCAAATAGCATAAAATAGCACTATTCTTTATTGATTTTCAACCAGTTTAACTTACATAATACCCTGTTGTATATGAACTGGTCTGTTGGTCAATGAGCAGTAAAACAAGACATCTGCTTTAGCACAAGATGCATGCAGCATTAGAATGTGGCAAAATTGGCCCGATAGGAGGAAGTAGCCCTAAGTCAGTACAAGGCCTGACTATAACATTTTTGCAGACTGGGCGCTTTTCAAATTTTATAAAACCTACATATATCTCCCGAATGTATCTTGCGGCCTTATATACATAGTCTCTAAACTGTGGTAATCAGCGCCTGGGTAAGACTTCTCTATCATGATACCTTATTTGAATTATACAATAGTTTGTGTTCTGGTAATTCGTAATACATACATACATACGTATTCGAACACTCAATTTAATCCATTCCCTGAACTAAAGAACTGAGTAATAGATACCAAATCCTTAGGATGCTTTTAAACAAAAATCAGGTGCATCTCGCATCACAGATGACGTCGTTCTTCAAAGAGGTGATCGGAAAGTTTGTCTGTCAAAGACTTAAACGTCTATCCAGAAAATTGTGTTCGATAAAATGATTTGAAGAACTTTATTTTGAAGACTTATTGCATAATATAAATAATGGCTCCTTATAAACATAATAAGAGAAAAAAAATAAATATTGAATATAAAAATAAAAACGAACGCATATTCATGTTTAAATAAATACCTACATTCTACAATACACGTGGATCGCTTTTTTATATAATGCTCATTAACTGACTATTTACATAGCAACGCTACTGAGATGTAAACTTTCTTCTAAAAGAACCAATTACCTCTTTTAGAAAAAACTCTTGCTGTACACAAAAGATATTTAATACTGCATATTAAAAAAATAACCTGCATAATAGTAGAAAAAGGAAAACATACTCTCATATATTTTTTCTTTAATACTGAATTTTTTTTAACTGCAAATAACTCCTGACTCGAATATTCCAACATATTTTTTCACCCCTTTTTAATACACATTTCGAGAATATTTACTTTAAATTTGCTGCCTATTATGCAAATATCGCTGAGTTAAAGTCATTCCTAAAAGTATGACTTCAAAACTCCATTCCTTCATAATGGCATATGCACTTGACATTTTATGCTCGGTTCAACTTATTGTTGGAATGTTTTCTTCCCTTTTGTTGCATAAATTTTTCCCCTCCTCAGCCCCTGGAAAAAGTCTTTTGCTATTCACGAAACAGCATTCAATTCTAATTCAAAAGAGTTTTTCATCTGAATGTTTTTCTTTTTTTCTCTTTTCTATGCTCATGTTTTTGCTTTAATACGGCATAAAATTCACGAATAGTTTTCTGCTTGTATTCTCTTCTCGTATGCATAGAGTTGTTTTTTTTTAAATTTATTTTCAGATTAAATACTACACAGCAGTCAAACATCGGTAGTAAGTCACCTGGATAATACGTCATATCACATCATCTTTTAAAAGATCTTTTTTAAAGCTGCAATGAATGATTTTTTTTAACCCTTTGAGGCGCAATCCTTTTCCCAATGCTGAAAAAAGGGCAGCCGTTGCCATCGCTCGACCAGCAAGATGGCGGACGATCGAAACGTTCATTGCGTGCCACAGATCTAGAGACTCTTTTTTTGACGACAGCTGGCTGTCGTCAAAAAAGGGTCGCTAGATCTGTGGCACGCGATGACGTATAGGTATAATAATATAAGTAAGTATAATATAGTTATAGTATATAAGTGCCGCACAGTTAGCTGTGCGCACAGCAGCTGCGTCAGAAAGGTATCTAGATCTGTGGCACGCGATGAACGTTTCGATCGCACCTTCTTGCTGGAGTTAAGCGACGATGGCAACGGCTGCCCTTTTTTTCAGCTTTGGGAAAGGATTGCATGCATCAAGGGTTAAAAACATGCAAGGGTTGAAAACACTACTTTCTCTTTGGTTTCTCGCGCCCCACACTACTTTCTCAAAGGGTTAAAAACACATGCTTGTTCATCGCGCCCACTACTTTCTCAAAGGGTTAAAAACATGCAAGGGTTAAAAACACTGCTTTCTCTTTGGTTTTTCTCGCGCCCCACAAGTTTAGAAACGCTGCTCCACGAAATAAGACTGACCCATTCTAAAAGGTCCCCATTCCCATAAGACTGAATAGCAAAATTTACGTGAGCCCTAACGCTCTAAACTAAAGTGGAAACTAAATTTTTATTACGGAGCCTGACAAATCAAAATCTGATAGCTACTTATCAGTTTAATCAAGTGTGAGAATGGATAACTCCTCTCCGATTTAGAGAGCAACGAATCCACTTCTTATCACTCTTATCCACTTCAGTTCATTAAGTGCTCTTAATACTCGAGGAAATGGAAGTTCCAAGTTAAGAATTTTCAAGAGATTTTACGCTCTCAAACTATGCAATATCGGTGTCTCGGTTAATACCCCCCCCAAAAAATCTATTAATGAAGCAGGTTACTACGGTAGAATTAAAAGACAGGAATGCGGACTAGAGGGGGGGCGGTGTGAACGTACATTTCGACGTATAATTAAACGAAAATTTGGGGGGAAGACGACTGGAGTTTCCGTATTTGGTTTTTTACGGCATTTAATTTACGGCGTGAATCGGAAGAAGTTGATTCTTTCACGGGCGGTGGTTGGAACCACCTTATTTCAGCGCTTTCAATCATAGTCGCAAAATAAAATAGGGATAAATGATCCCAACGCTGAAAAAGTGCAGCCGTTGCCATCGACAAATTTAACTACAGTAGACACCGGTTATAACGTACTCTCACGGGTCCTAAAAAAGAAGTAAGTTATAGCCGAAGTACGTTATAAGCAGTACCGCTGGCTTGTAAGATTCAATACAAAAAAAAATCTGGAGTGACTCCACTCGACTTTCCGAACACTTACGATTAAGATCATTACCAAGCATTTAAATAAATTTTAATCGATGAATCATTCAAACATATATACCAAATTGAAGCTCAGTCGAATGTACCGTTTAAACGCTAGCGCACTTTCAAGAATTTCTCCCCATGGCCATTATGCCATAATATAAAATAAATTTTTGTCGTATCCCTGTAGAAAAACTATGTAAGTCCTATACACATCAAAATCAATACAGGTCTTATATTATCGTGTTCTTTATAACATGTATACCCAATCTGAGCTCAATCGAACGTACCGTTTAAACGCTAGCGAACTTTCCAGAATTTTCCCCCATAGGCCATAATGTAAAAGAAATCTTTGTCGTAGCCCTGTAGAAAAACTATAAATCCTGTACACACCAAAATCAATACCGGTCTTGCGACGGTGGTTTATAACATATATACCCAATTTGAGCTCAATCGCATGCCCGTTCAGGAGCTATCGTGTTCACTCACATACACACAAACACACATACACACACACACACACATACACACATACATACATACATCTCGTAAAAATAGCATAAATGGATTCAGAAGACCTCAAAACGTGTCAATACACCAAAATCTCGAATTCGAATTTTTTCATGATTACAATACTTTCCTTACATGGTACATGTTCGGAAAGTAAAAAAGATGCGAAAAGTGGGCGTCAGTAAGGTTTAGCATGTGTATACATACGTGTTTGTTCAAACAAGGTAGGCTCATTGATTTTTTTAAACATTTCAAAATTAAACAGAGAAAATTCTTTATTACTTACAATTTCTATTGAGATAAATAATCTGTCATTTTCTTTTGTTTTAAATGGGCAGATGCCACTTTAAAGATACCGTTTTCGATATCCATAATAGACTTTTGTAGCGTCCCTGCGTCATCAATGCGGCATTCAAAAATTGTGATAATATTTTTGCAGCATTTAATGGGTCGGGTACGCTTGGTGTAGGCTCATCTGCTTGTTCTTCACTATCATCAGAATCATTACACATAGGGCTTTTCAGGAGGCATTTACATGGACGAATGGCAAATAAAAAACAGGGTCTTGTTCTTAGCCCTGCATAGCAGGCGAAAAAGATAAAAGAACGCTCCCTTCATTGATACACAATTCATCTCGCTAGAGTATCTAAAATCTGACAACGAGCGTTTTTGAAGGTTCCGAAATTTCCGAGAACAAGGAAATAAAATGCTTAAGAAAAGCAAAATTTTATTTTTGTCTTTGGTATAAAAAGTACGTGATAGCCGAAGTACGTACTTTTGTCAAGTTCGTTTTAACCGAAGTTAAATAACATTATAAATGTAGGACTTTAATCGGACCTAGCTTCTAGGTACGTTATAACCGATAGAATGTTACATCCGAGGTACGTTATAACCGGTTCGCACTGTATCAACAGCATGGCGGTGGACCAAATCTCTTATCTGACACAACATAAGTTTTTTTACACAGCTGGCTGTGCGGCCCATATTGTTGGTAGTTGAATGGATCTATGGCGAGGGTTGCATTTTTTCAGCGTTGGACATTCTATCTAGTTGGTCCTCTATATTGATGCGCAAATGCTTGAGCTTCAAAGGATTAACCTAACTGGTAGATGAATCTCAATGGCAGTTTGCGTTATTAGTGTTTTTCTAGTGTTTGTGTTATGGCAAACCTAAATTAGAGATGTGCGCCTACGGAGGTGCTTTGAGCAGAGGACTTTTTAAGAAGTTCTAACGCGTATTCAAGTTATATCCGAAGCAAACTGTGCAAAACCCCAGATCGTTAGATCGGCAGCCGCGTTCTCATTAATATCTTCAAAAGTTTTCTAAGTTAATTACGAAGAATTAATTTATTCACTGAATAAAAGCAAATATGTTTCATATTTGGTTCATTGCGCACAGCCTAACGCACATAAAAATCATTTTGCAGACTCAATATTCTTTCTATATACACTATGATAATACATAATTAAAATGATCTATGCATCTACAAAAAATAATTAATTTTTTTTCACAAATTAACAAATTAAATCATTTTTTAAATTAAATAATTTGTAAATTAAAAAATTATAAAGTAAAAAATTTATAAATTAAAAAATTACGAATTAAATAGTTTGTAAATCAGCAAATTAAATAATGTTTAATTAAAAATTAAATAATTTATAAAATAGAAAATATGCCGATTATAAAAATAGGTCATTTTAATGCATTATCAGAGTGTATGTGGAAAAAATATCCAGCCTGTAAAATTGTTTTTACGTGTGTTAGGCTGCGCACTGTGAACTCCATGAAGAAAACAGTTGCTTTTAACCTATTAATTAATTAAAATTTCCTAATAAACTTTGGAAAATTTTGAAGACAGTGATGCAAACATAAAAGGCCATTGTACCGATATGCTGAATTTCTTACACTTAGATAAATTATTTCTGTCAATATGGAATCATATACATGACATATCTTTTTGGGATTTTCATCATTTTTAAAGTGTACAAGACTCCTTAAATGATCAACCTTGTATTACGCATAAAATTCTTGCTTCAAAATGTTACGAATGTAAATCCTATATACTTAGGTTAAACTTTCTTCTAATTAGAAACTTGCTGAAAGTTTGCTCGAAATTAATGTTAAAAACGGCATTACTTTCCTTCCCAAGATATTTAAAAGCATAATTGCAAACTAATGCCATTTACTTTTCACTGCATCTCATAAGGCTTCTTGTAAGAAAACTAGTTTTACAGGTAATGGAAGCACTCTACGTTAATTCTTTACAGATCGAACTTTACAGGAATATTTTCAATATTTGTTGCATATTTAGTCTCCTAATGCGTTAGATAAAGGATACTAGTCATTTAAATGGTGAACAACCCCCCGAATTTTCCCTGTGTTCGTAATTGGGAGCATGAGTCATTTCTGACTATAATTTTACATTGATTTCAAAAACGGAATAGACTGATGGGTAATTTAAAAAATCTGGAGTGACTCCACTCGACTTTCCGAACACTTACGATTAAGATCATTACCAAGCATTTAAATAAATTTTAATCAATGAATAATTCAAATATATATACCAAATTGAAGCTCAGTCGAATGCACCTTTTAAATGCTAGCGCAATTTCAAGAATTTCGTCCCATAGGCCGTAATGTAAAAGAAATCTTTGTCGTAGCCCTGTAGAAAAACAATAAGTCCTATACACACCAAAATCAATACAGGTCTTGTGACGGTGGTTTATAATATATATACCCAATTTGAGCTCAATCGAATGTACCGTTTAAACGCTAGCGCATTTTCCAGAATTTTCCCCCATAGGCCATAATGTAAAAGAAATTTTTGTCGTAGCCCTGTAGAAACACTATAAGTCCTATACACACCAAAATCAATGAAGGTCTTGCGACGGTGGTTTATAACATACATACCCAATTTGAGCTCAATCGAATGTACCGTTTAAACGCTAGCGCACTTTCAAGAATTTCTCCCCATAGGCCATAATGTAAAAGAAATCTTAATCGTAGCCCTGTAGAAAAACTATAAGTCCTATACACACCAAAATCAATACCGGTCTTGCGATGGTGGTTTATGACATATATACACAATTTGAGCTCAATCGCATGCCCCGTTCAGGAGCTATCGTGTTCACTCACATACACACAAACACACACACACACACACACATACACATACACACATACATACATACATCTCGTAAAAATAGCATAAATGAATTCAGAAGACCTCAAAACGTGTCAATACACCAAAATCTCGAATTCGAATTTTTTCATGATTACAATACTTTCCTTACATGGTACATGTTCGGAAAGTAAAAATAAGGAAATATTAAGAATTGATAAGCGATTTACTTTTAAATTTAAGTAAAGATATGAATTATGTTCAAAGTCCACATATTATTCGCGTCTTAAAATAATGTTCCTACGTTTCGTTGTTCTAAATCGAAATTTCGTATTCCGTATTAATTTCTCTCTCCACTTTGCTTTTCTGCTTGATAAGTGCGCGTTTGTTTTTTTGTTCGCGTTTGCGGTTTTTATTCTAAATTAATTTCGCTTTAGCATTTGCTATGTAACTTCTTGGTGCCTGTCGGTCGTCCGTCTTTGCTTTCTCGCGGGGATTGTAGGCTTATGTTTTGGCGATCGCCAAATTCTGGCACTTCTGTCTTGGCAATATATCATTTAATCCGTTCGTTTCAAATTTTTATATTGATAACGCCTACCGGACAGTTGTTGTCACGTGAACTGTAACTTATGAGTGCTCATATTTTACTCGCGAACCTAAAAAGAGCTGGCAATTTTGTAAGGAGTGTTTAAGAACCTCTCGACAGCTGTGCGTCAGAGGAGGTTGTATTCTTTTTTATGGGACTCCGGCATGCTGTCGGCCGGAACGATTAGATATGTTCCTGGTGTTATTTTCTCCTAAAGCAATGTGCTGTACGTAATTGAAGTTGTTTCCTTTAAGGCTGTTTTGCTGATACTTCCAATAAACGTAGCTTTTCAGAATTCGAGTCGTCTGCCTGATTTTTAAGTCTTCAGCGTAACTCATGGTTTTTACTTTCCGAACATGTACCATGTAAGGAAAGTATTGTAATCATGAAAAAATTCGACTTCGAGATTTTGCTGTTTTTACACGTTTTGAGGGCTTCTGAATCCATTTATGCTATCTTTACGAGATGTATGTATGTATGTGTGTATGTGTGTGTGTGTGTATGTGTGTTTGTGTGTATGTGAGTGAACACGATAGCTCCTGAACGGAGCATTCGATTGAGCTCAAATTGGATATATATGTCATAAACCACCGTCGCAAGACTGGTATTGATTTTGGTGTGTATAGGACTTATAGTTTTTCTACAGGGCTATGACAAAGATTTCTTTTACATTATGGCCTATGGGAGGAATTTCTTGAAAGTGCGCTAGCGTTTAAACGGTAGATTCGATTGAGCTCAAATTGGGTATATATGTTATAAACCACCGTCGCAAGACCGGTATTGATTTTGGTGTGTATAAGACTTACAGCTTTTCTACAGGGCTATGACAAAAATTTCTTTTATATTATGGCATAATGGCATATGGGGAGAAATTCTTGAAAGTACGCAAGCGTTTAAACGGTGCATTCGATTGAGTTTCAATTTGGTATATATGTTTGAATGATTCATCGATTAAAATTTATTTAAATGCTTGGTAATGATCTCAATCGTAAGTGTTCGGATAGTCGAGTGGAGTCACTCCAGATTTTTTTAATACACTGTACGTCATGTAAGCGGCCGAGGGAAAGTTTCGTGATCACCTTCGACAACTCCCTCATAAGGTGTATCAAGATAGATCTGTAAAAAATCATGAAATTGGCTATTTTCATTATTTTTTGTCCATTTTCTCACTCATGATAGAAATACAACTTCTATGTCAAAAAATGAAGTCATATTTTACCTTTATCTGCTGATTTTTTTCAAGTCTCATTTTTGAATGAATTTTGAACTTGATGTTCCCAATTATTAATATTGCCCTCTAAAAGGTTTATGAAGTACAGTAATCTCGATATAAGGTAAATTTATATATTATTATATTTATATATTATTATATTTATATATTATTATAATTTATTATCCCGATATAAGGCCTTAATATCAATTATATAAATAATTAATTACTTTGTAATTATTTGTTTTTTTATTATTAATTTCTATTAATTTCTTTTTTATTAATGAGCTCCTTTATAAAATTAAGAAAGAAAATTGCATTACCTATAAAACTGCAGCTTTAAAGCGTTACAACATGAATTTTATGTTTAGGCACCACATATTTGCAACTAAAAGCTCGTTGAAAATTTGTTTGACGTCTGTGCGGGAATATCGATTTAACGGTCTGGAGTTTTGTCCGGTTTTCTCCAGATGCAAATTTGAATACGTTTCAGTACACACTAAACACCCTTCCTCCCATGGCACCCTCCCCCTAGACAGACACCACTCCTGTAGGTTTGCCTTAACCCTTTAACGCCCAGTGTTCCCGCTCTGGGTACACCAAACTCTGACGTTTTGACTGTTGCCAGTCACGAAGAATAGATTGGATTTCTATAAAAATAGTTGCGGGTGACCTAGCTCCACGAGAATCCTTTAGTTTTTAGCACGTCATTTCCCGTAAAAAAATGGTCATGATTATTTTTAACAGCACTGACATCTGCTGAAAAATGGAAGAATGCGAGAACAGCTGGAGAGATGGCCCAATGCTGAAAAAAAGGCAGTCGTTGCCATCGTTCGACTTAACGACCAGCAAGAGGGCGGACGATCGAAACGTTCATCGCGTGACACAGTTCTAGAGACCCTTTTTTTTGACGCAGCAGGCTGTGCGGCACAGCTGTTAGTTAAGTCGAGCGATGGCAACGAGTGCCCTTTTTTCAGCATTGGGAAAGGGTTGCGCCTCAAAGGGTTAACACAACACACATTGATTTATACTGAAAAAACGACATTCATTTCCAGCCAAACAAATAATTATATTCCATAATAGTGCTTTACGTTCTAATTGAGTACATTTAATTAAAAAAAAGATATGCTACGAAGCACGGAAATTTCTTTTTAAAATACTCTTTTTTTACCAAAATTAAGTTTTCATTTTAAGTTAATGAAGAGAACACCATTATATTTCCTTGTAATATTTCCTAAAGTTTAAAACTCCAAACAATGAAGAAAAGAGATACCTTTTCTTTCAAACCATAAAAGCTGTTGTTTCTTTAGATAAGAAATTTTTATTAAACTTTTGTATATCCCGCAGCGAGTGAATTATTTAGTAATCGTACGTATATTTTTTCCCCTTTTTGCTTCTAATAAACCGCTCGCTGAAAAGGAAAAACTTTAAACAAGATTCAAAATATTTAGGAGCTTTATTTAGTATTTATGATAAACCTAGAGACCCACTGCATTTTTTTTTTTTTTTTTTAGGTTTTACAATTTCATACGATCATTAAAACTTGAGATGGTTTCTTTTATAGAAGGTTTTTATTCATTTAGTTTTGGGGAATAGAAGTAGTTTCTACACGGCGTTTAGTAACCATTATGAAATTTAACAGTGATATACAGGGTGTACCAAAATGATAGTAAAATACTGTAATTATTTAGTATATTTTTTCCCCTTTTTGCTTCCATTAAACCGCTCGCTGAAAAGGAAAACTTTAAACAAGTTTCAAAATATTTAGGAGCTTTATTTAGTATTTATGATAAACCTAGAGACCACTGCAATTTTGTTTTTTTTGTTTTTTAGGTTTTACTATTTCATACGATCATTAAAACTTGAGATGGTTTCTTTTATAGAAGGTTTTTATTCATTTAGTTTTGGGGAATAGAAGTAGTTTCTACACGGCGTTTAGTAACCATTATAAAATTTAACAGTGATATACAGGGTGTACCAAAATGATAGTAAAACACTGTAATTATTTAGTATATTTTTTCCCCTTTTTGCTTCTATTAAACCGCTCGCTGAAAAGGAAAAACTTTAAACAAGTTTCAAAATATTTAGGAGCTTTATTTAGTATTTATGATAAACCTAGAGACCACTGCAATTTTTGTTTTTTAGGTTTTACAATTTCATACGATCATTAAAACTTGAGATGGTTTATTTCATAGAAGGGTTTATTAATTCAGTTTTGCGAATAGAAGTAGTTTGTACACGGCGTTTAGTAACCATTATAAAATTTAACACTGCTATACAGGGTGTACAAAAATGATAGTAAAATACTGTCATTATTTAGAGATAAGTTAGATGCGTACATTCAATTTTTTAAAAATAGGTATAAAAGACAACGTTCAGAAAATATGTTTCTCGTTTATTTTCAGAAACGTGGACACTTCTAAATTTGCATATGATTGTAAAGAAATCCCCCATTATTAAATATGTCCCATACACTAATGAGATAATGTAAAATAATTCCAAAGTTATAACATAACTGCCGACAGCTCCGATTTTATCGGAACACTTTGGTTTTAACAAAGCTGCACATTTTAGTCTCGAAAAATGTCGAAATCAAATGTTTCGAATTTTCGAATTATTCTTTTGAGTATAAAACATTTCATTCCTGCTCTGATTTCACATGCACGCGATATTTTAATTAAAAAAACAACCTTACAAATAATCTAAACAAAAAAATCGTTATTTTATTCTTACTTCAAGAGTCTGAATCTTTTAATAAACGTGCGAAATATGGCAACCTAGATATGCTAAAATTCTCCCTCTTTCCGCTGAAGGGTTACAATTGCGAAATGGCCAGAGCAAAATTACCCTTTTGCGATAGGTTTTTTATCGATATCTCCTAAAATAATTCGAATTTCGAAAAAATCGCTTCGAGGTATGTCGAGACCCGTCCTGGAGAATTTCCATACAAAATTTGGTAGGTCTACGATCACCCGTCTCGGAGCTACGCTCGATATCTCCTAAAATAGTTCGAATTTCGAAAAAATTGCTTCGAGGTATGTCGGGACCCGTCCTGGAGAATTTCCATACACAATTTGGTAGGTCTACGATCACCCGTCTCGGAGCTACGCTCGATATCTCCTAAAATAATTCGAATTTCGAAAAAATTGCTTCGAGGTATGTCGGGACCCGTCCTGGAGAATTTCCATACAAAATTTGGTAGGTCTACGATCACCCGTCTCGGAGCTACGCTCGATATCTCCTAAAATAATTCGAATTTCGAAAAAATCGCTTCGAGGTATGTCGAGACCCGTCCTGGAGAATTTCCATACAAAATTTGGTAGGTCTACGATCACCCGTCTCAGAGCTACGCGAGATACAGAGAAACTAACTAACTAATGGACATTTTACAGTCTGCTTTATTTATACAGATAAAAAATTTTGGACTTATTTTAGGCTTAAATAGCTAAGTATAAATGAGCGGTGGGAAATGTTCCGATAAAATCGGAACAGTTGGCAGCTATGGTTAAAATCTAAAAATTATCAGTAGTCTCGATAATTCGAGGTGGGCTCGACTGGGCTTGCCTTGAAGTATCGTAAACTCCAATGATCAAAATCACAAAATTTAATAAACAAATAAAATGAAATTAAAGCAGTTTTTCTATTTTGAGTGCATATTTGAATGAAAAATGTACATACAAATTATCATATTATTGATGATTAGAACAGGTTAATTAAATCGGAAAAATACTAGTCAATTGTTTTTGCTATTTACGACACTTTTGAAAACGTTTCCGTGCAGCCATATCGCGCCATCCTGCGCCTATCAACACTGCGCAGAAATGTCGGTGAGGGGCATCTACAGAAGAATAAAACCATTTTCTTTGGGAGGGGATTTCTGATGAGGCTTCGGGGTGCTCCAAGTATTTGAATTTTGCCGTAAGAAAAATTTCTTTGAAGTGTTTTGTATGTGTTGGTCACTAATTGGGAGCTAAACTGATTATTTTCGCCACTTTTTAAGTGGCTCTCAAAAGTAAACACGTCGAATGATGGAAGCTACAGAAATTACGAAGGAAAATAATTTTTTTTGCACTTTAGCAATAAAACTTTTGCATAAAAATTCATGAACAGCACATGGCCATCTACCATCTTTTTTTAAAGATATCCTTGAGACGTTTTATTATGAAAGGTTCAAATTTTGTAAATCACCTCATTAGTGTGTGAGGGAGGACATATTTAACATACTGGAAAATTTCTTGTAAGGGAGTCGCACGCAAATTTAAAAAATATCACTTTTCTAAAATTAACGAGAGGTCTTTTTTTCTTAGCATAGGCTACTAGCCCCACCATGGCCAAGTGGGTGAAAGACTCAAAACAGTAAAAGTTTGAAGATTGACGATGCTGCATTTTGGTCTGTAGCGCGGCTGTCAATCTAACGGCTTGGAGTTTCGATCGAGTTTTTCCAGATGTTGCGTGAATATGCGTTAGAAATCCTTCCAAAATCTTCGGAACTTCCACATTTATTCTTGTAAGATAGCCCTTGCGTAGCTTTTCCATAACACAAAACAACTTTACGTAGACTTTTTTCCCACTTTATTTTGAAAATATTTTTCAATTTACATTGTCTAATAATTCTAGTCCAGTACGGATAAAGAATTAAAACTTGCTATCATATTTCCGGGACAATCTGCATTACTTTAGTAATAACGTTCTCGGAGCATTTATATGAACGCCATGTGTGGGACAATATTGCTGTCCCGCACGTGACGCTTGAATAAATCGTTCTAATTACAGTCTAGTGAACCTTTAAAAAATGAGTTATCTACTTTATATAATACGCTAACGTGTGCGGTACCAAAATCGACGCTATTTCTTTGCTGGGAACGGCAACAACTAGATGTGAACATTAGCGTAATAACAATAACACACGCGCAAAAATCTAAATGAACAGTTCAGTGACGTCAAGTGAAGCAAGCCTATTCGTTACTGGTTACGTATCTCACGCAGTGGCTAGATTACGAAATAACGATGCATACGCGAAAAAGGAAAATCTTTCTGATCTTTCCCAGGGCGTTTATTATCGCACATGAAAATTAAAATCGTCTTGCAGTGGGATGAAGCACATTTTAGCCATGTCTTGTTTCTTTTATGCTTTCTTAACCAAGGATACGCATTAAATAATGCAGCCGTACGACTAAACACCCGGTTGCTAACTTTGGCACATTAATCCCCCAGCTGCTGCAATTAATAAGCATTTTTGTAGGAATTTGTACAATACATCACCCAATACAATATTTTTATAATAATTTAATGAATTTAAATTGCACTAATTATGTCTTTTCACCCTGCAAAAAAGTCTGGTAAACTGACAGATAAAAACTCAGCCAGGACGCCAGTTTATTTCGGTATATTTTACAGAAGTCTTCCGTATTTTTTTCGTATACGGAAAATTTCTGTAAAATAAACAGAGAATCTGTAAAATTTACGGAAGACGTCTGTAAAAGAAACGGAAATAAACTGGCGTCCTGTCTGGCAGTTTTTTCCTGTAAATTTGACAGACTTTTTTTTGCAGTGCGTACATCTTGTAATGTTACTACTTGGCTTTGCCCCGATGGGCACCATCAGCGTTTATCATAAAGCGCAAAATTTATAGCAACCCTCAGAGCCTTATTATCACATAGGCAAATCGGGACTTTGCCCGGGGCCCCCACCTTGAAAGGACCCCCAATATCAAATGTTGTTCTGAAATATAATTTTTTATATAAAAATTTTATGAAAAATAAAACAAATTTTATAGATGGGGCCCCCAAATTCATCAATGCCCGGGGCCCCAGTTGGTTATAATCAGGCTCTGGCAACCCTAACCTAAATACATTTATGACAAATTCTGTTAACACAAAGAAATATGTTTGTCGCTGAAGTGAGTCCGATAATTTGAGCAACACTGCACTGAGTATATAGAACAGTGAGGTATGGGACGGCAAATCTGGCCGCCTTGGTGGCTAATACATTAAAATTACGATAAATCTCTGTATTTTCAATTCAGCATATTAGATTTACCTGACAGACATTATAGTATGTTTATCAAACGATAATGTGTGAAGAAAGTTTACAGTTCTGTCCCATACTTAACATGGAACGCACCTATTTTACATTTTATTTTGTGCTTTAAGAAAAGTATTATTAATTTAAAAAAAGTATTAAACAATGTATTATGACGAGCTAAATTTTCTTTTTTAAGGCAACAATGGACCATAATTATTTTATTCTGCATTTATTTGCAAATTGCTGTAAAATTTTGTATATTGACATAGTTTTATTTGACTAGTAAAAATACTAACTCAAAGTTAGCTTCAGAGTTTAATTAATTAAGAAATTAATTAAAACATGCTAATTAATGATATTATCTAAAAATGCTCCATGCGCATCAATTTTTGTCTGTGACATTGGATTTTTTTCCTTAAGCTAGCTTTATGTAGCTATAATAAAAGTTAGTGCGCAATTTTTTTTATATTCAAAACTTTAGTAATGAAGAAATTATTTTCGTACACATAGGTGATTTTCGGCAAAATTTCAACCAAAACAACACAAAAACATAAAAAAACTAAATTAAAAAAAAATATTCAATAAAACTTGCACTAAGTTTCATTAATACATTTATGAAGCATCTTTTCACCAAATTTCAGTAAGATACACCAATACTGAATGCGCATGGAACATTTTTAGAGAAATATCATTAATTAGCATGTTTTAATTAATTTGTTAATTAATTAAACTCTGAAGTTAACTTTGATTTAGTATTTTTACTAGTCAAGTAACACTATGTCAATATACAAAATTTTACAGCAATTGGCAATTAAATGCAGAAAAAAATAATTATGCTCCATTGTCGCCTTAAATGCTTTTTTTATACCAAAATTAAGTTTTCATTTTAAGCTAATGAAGGGAACAGCATTTTATTTCCTTCTAGTATTTCCTAAACTTTAAACAATGATGAAAAGAAACCTTATACTTTTTCTTTCTTTCAAGATAAAGCAGTTGTTTCTTCACATAAGAAATTTTTATTAAACTTTTGTATATCCCTCCGCAAGTGAATTATTTAGTAACCTTGCGTATATATTTTTTTCTCTTTTCGCTTCTAATAAACCTCTTGTTGAAAAGGAAAAACTTGAAACATGATTCAAAATATTTAGAAGCTTTATTTAGTATTTATGATGAACCTAGAACCTCCGTGGGTGGTGTATTTACCGGTTTTTGAATTTAATACGATCATTAAAACTTGTGGTGGTTTCTTTTATAGATAATTTTTTATTCATTATGTTTCGGTAAGTAAAATTATTATGCACACAGTGTTTAAAAAGTGTGCAGAATTAAAGAGATTCAAATGCCCTTTGATCTATGTATCAATTTCAATTTTAACTAATGTATGAATGTTTGTAAAACATTTAAATTCGCAATGTTGTACTGTATTGTTTAGCGAATGCTTTACATATTAATCATGTAATACTAAACCAAACTTCAACGATTCATGTATAAATCACATATTAGCCACACACTCATACACACATGCATGATTTCTTAATCTTGTTTTTATAGTTTATGCTTTTGTATTAATTTCTTTTCTACTATACTAACTGGTTTTCTTATTTTCGAATTTATATCTGCAAGCAATAGTTAGAAGTTTAAAAATGCTTTAAACGTGTGTCAAAATTCAAATACAACATTTTGTAAATTAAATTAATCTTCTGTATTTCTACGATTATGATTTCGCTTTGTTTGTCTGTCTGTTTGTCCGTCTGCCCGTGCTCTAACTCCCGTAAATATGCATTGATTACTACGAAGTTTAAAGATGTTATTTCTATGTACTGTACCAAGTACGCTAATGAAAAGGGTGCAAGTAGCCTTCATAGTTCCTCTACAAGGCAGCTCAAAAGATTTCTAATACATTACGCTGTGTGGGAAATCATTCTTTAGAGTGTATTTTAGAGATATTTGACTATTTGAAATGAAACGAAAGAGATACATGTTATTAAAAATTACAAGATAAAGCCCTCCATCAAAAATGATGTCTGTATCAATAATAGTTCTTCTACAGGAACACTCAAAATAGTTCTAATACACTTCGTTCAATGGCAGTTTAGAGACAGGCATCGATTTAAAGCACAATACTATCTTACTTTGAAATATTATATAACACCTCCCTCAAAAGGCGCGCCAATTTTGGCCATTTTTGGGATAAATTTCCTAATACAGTGAGAAAAAAATCTTTCGAAAAATGAACCCGGCTTGGCGATATTTTCATCATTTGGCGGGAAATGAAAAAAATCCCTCATGTGGTAATAACAAAGTATGAGGCTTTCAATTTGAGTCTAGAAAATTCATGACTTACGCTCTGATTAACCGATTAAGGCTATCTTCTTAGGATATGTATGTGTATACACTCACACGAGCGTGTTAGTGAGTTGGAAAGTCTTTTCTGATCGATGCTTTTGGTATTATTTATCTTTCTGATTTCAACTGACACTGCACACTCATCTCTAGCAGATAAATCATAAAAGCGTGCTACCCCATTTTTGGGATATCCTGTATACAACTATTAGATTAAAATATGAAATCATAAACACTTATAAACATTGTTGGTAGGTGTTACAAAACGGCGTCACAGCTCAGTTGCACTTTATCTCTCGCTGTGCACTAATGTAGCGTACAGGGAGAAAGTTATATTTACTGGGCTTAGAGCACAGACAGATGTCATAAACACTATTCAACTTTTGTCAGAATGCGTCAAAACCGGGGACAAAAAAATTAACATCACGCGCGATTCAAATGATAAAGTTCAAGCGTTCGTTAACTGCACCCATCACCGAACAACGTCGAACTTTTAAGTCGTATTCTGAGAAAACTAACAGACCTGACAGAGTAAATTAGCAGAATGGGAAAGCTCAGCGTGTGTTCTGTAACCGTAACGGGGGATGCGGGTTTTCCAATTCATTACTCGGGAGAAGACAAACATTCTAAAACTTCAGGTAATCTAATAATCCAACATCATTCTCAATTTCAATAACAGAGAAAGCTGAAAGAAGAAAAAAAATGGCGCCATGCTTCATCTACAGGAACAGCTCTAATGTACGAGCTGGCGCGTGGCGGCCATTTTTAACAGGCGACTAGAATCAGCAACGGGACAAATTGGATTGGCTGCCGGTCGATCGCATTTGAACTAATCCGTTTTTATATTAATTACTATCGCTCTCCGGCGTCCAGTTGGTTCGCCATCTTAATAAATCTTGTTCGGAGAGAATCCTGTTCCTCACTTGCTTCCTTGGCACTGAAATCTCTCAAATTCTGAATGGAATTTAAAATTAAGATGGGTACAAACAGCAGTGGCCCTACGGTAAGTGTCGCCCCCTGATTATATAAAAAAGACGTCCCCTTTAATGCTCTGCTTAGTTTTCGAGTTCGAAATGACGCCCCTTCGAAGCCGACGCCCCGATGTGATGCTTACATTGCTTATCATGGCGGGCCGCCCCTGGTTACAAAAATAAGATGGTTAAATGATAAAAACCTACAAAAAGGAACAAATTATTTTCGTCCCATGTTAATTCTGAAGAGCTTCTGGATATATTGGCTTTTATCAAAAAGCGGAAAGGGAAAAAAAAAAAAAAAAGTAAGAAAATCTAAAACACTTTCAGATTTTAAATACGCACTAAAGTGCCATATATTAAAAGCCTATTATAATCCATGGGTCTTCCCTATTTTCGTTCCTTATCTCGCTAAGTTGGAAAGTATATCATTATTCATGAGTGTGATAAAACACAACTAAAATTTGATATTTCTAACATCCTTTTAGAAATAGAAGGTTTTAAGATCATCCTTAGAAATAGAAGGTTTTAAGTCAATTCCTACTTAGGTAAACAAAGAAGAAATTTGTTTTAGTTACTTTTTATTAAATTAAATTAATCAATTTTTAATGCAGGGCCGTTTTTGAAGCAAGCGTCGATACCGCATTCAGTTTGTTTGTTTAGTTTATTGTTTGCATTAATTTTTAATCCCACGTAACAGGATCTAAAATTAATTAATTAAATTTCATTAAGGAATTAATATTTGAAAAAAAACTGTATTAACATCAAGTGTCATCCACTACAAGTTTTAAAAAATGTATTTGAACTTGAGTGAGTGAATAAAAAGTGTTTTATTAACGATTGAAAATTTAAATAAGATATATAAATATAGGGAGAGTTTGAAATAATAGTAGGAATTGAATAAAAATTAATTTTAGCAGAGGAAAATAGGAAAAGTAAGATTCTAAGCACTATCAAGTTTAATACTTTATGTTATTCGATAATTAATACAATACCTTACATAAATATGAAAATTATAGTCATGATACAGTCTTCCCGAGAAAACGGGAGCGCACTTTCAAGAATTTCCTCTCATAGGCCATAATGTAAAAGAAATCTTTGTCGTAGCCCTGTAGAAAAACTATATATCCTATACACATCGAAATCAATACCGGTCTTACGATGGTGGTTTATTACATATATACCCAATTTGAGCTCAATCGAAAGATCCGTTTAGGAGCTATCCTATTCACTCGCATACACACAGACACACAGACACACATATATACATCTCGTAAAAACAACATAACTGAATTCAGACGAGCTCAAAACGTGTCAATACATCAAAATCTCGAAGTCGAATTTTTTCACGATTACAATACTTTCCTTACATGGTACATGTTCGGAAAGTAAAAATGGAAAAAGAATCGGGAAAGACAAAACTCCAGCAAAATAATTGGTATAAATAATGAGGTTTATTGTGTTCTATTTTCATTGAGCAGCTGTTATACAGTGATAAGAAATAACTTTTGATTTTTGTGATACTGATTAATTGAGTCCTCACATGTTCAGACGTTGCAAATTATTCAGAAGGCACTCTGAAGTAGAAAGGGAGTTTGCAGGTACTCGAAGGTCAAGCAAATTATTGCCAGTTGATATTGAGATACTTCAGTTTGATTTAGTCAGATGGATGGATAGCTGGACTATGCATGGCAATTTCGATTGTGTCCTTAAATAGATTTCTGTTCAGTTGAGTTCTGTTAGTAAATGCGTCCTGTTTTAAAGAGGATTCTGCTGTCTTCATGTCAGTGTCGCTCTAATCTTGGCTACCACGATCCACTAGTAGATGTTCAACGAGTTTTCAAACATGAAGTAAACAATCCTTTTCCAATCGTAGAGTAGGAACGTTACGTGGAGGTTTTTTTTTTCCTGCAGATTTTATCGGATGGTACAAAAGACAATATCGGTTTTGTTGTTCCAGTTTGTCTCACTCATTCTCAAGACGATTATTCCCGAGAGATCTTGACACCATTCTAAACGTAGATTTTTCGATGAATGTTCTCGCATCAAAACTTGAAGATCGCACGGTTGCTTACGTGAAGTTCAAGTTTTACCTAGGAGCAGTTTATAAAGTAGAAATCACGCTTGAAGACTTTTCAATACACAGGCTGGAATTCGAAGATATTGCTTCATTTGCTTACAAAAACGTTGCGGTGGAAGGTAGAGGCTATTATTTCAGATGCGCCATGGTTTGTTTGTGAAAACAGTGGCTTGTCACAACTTCTTGCTGTTTACAGTTAACAAGTTTCTTCAATTATTCGAAAAAAGTTGATCTCGGTGATGTGAAGAGCTTGACATCACTGTAGATAATGTAAAAAACGTTAACTTCATTGAAACAGGATGACCAGAGATTTTTTTAATGCAGCTCAAGTCTTTTGTTAGAGCTCCTGGATTGAAAAAGGCTGAAGTTTGACGATGGTATCTCAGGACTGTCAAATCTTAGTCGGAGTTCGATGGTTCTTAAAATCTCTCGGTTTTGGTTGAGAAAATATAGTTTCAAAACAGCTGCTGTTATAATTTGGTTCTGAACTATTGTGACTATTGAGGAGGAAGTAAGCAGAGTAATGTTGTGTAGGATGTTGTTTAGTGCAGTGTGTGAATTGTGTCTGTTGGATCCAGAAGGAAGTGTCTGTTTGGTGTGGGTGATTATGGGGCGGGTCGGACGCAGGAGAAGCGGGAGAAAAATTTACGGACGCGTCTGAATTTCTTTTTACGGATTCTAATGTTGGGAAATACGGGGGAGGACGGAAGTGGGGTAAGGCAGGGAGAGTATGAATCGGTTGGTGTGGTTATTGAGGGTGGGATTGGAGAAGAAGGTACTGATAGTGGAACGGGTGTGGAAGGAGGTGCTTGTATAACGGGTGAGGATGAAAGTGTAGGTGATGATGGGGGTGTGACTGTTAAGTATTCGGAAGAGACTGGGGAAAGTGTGACTGGTGAATCCTGATCTATTGTTTCGTATGTTGTGCTATTGGCTGTTGTGTAAGAGGATGTGGATGATGTGTCAGTAGTGTCTGTAGATGGTGTACTTACTCTGGACTCCTCCCCATTCGTCACTGGCCCACCGGAGGGGACCCAAACAAACGTAAATCGCATAAAAAACCTCCTTATAAAGAAGTATATAATACAAAAAGCTCCGAAGAACAGCAGGAACGCCATGCTTCAAGCAAGGTCTAATATAAGACTGAAATCATTTGTTGCAGTTGCATAACTTAATATTGTTCTCAACAATGACTAACATTGAAATGTACAGTACTATTTTAGCGTTGCTCTGTATTACATTGTTAAAGTAAGGATTGATTTAAATAAAACAATGGAATGAATAAAAATAGATTAAAACAATTAAAAGTAAGGCCTTTAAAACCATACTAAAATATTTAACACGTGACCGATTAGAACCGCGTTAACCCTTTGAGGCGCAACCCTTTCCCAATGCTGAAAAAAGGGCAACCGTTGCCATCGCTCGACTTAACTACCAGCAAGATGGCGGACGATCGAAACGTTCATCGCGTGCCACAGATGTAGAGACCCTTTTTTGACGACAGCTGGCTGTGCCCTTTTTTCAGCATGGGGCTATCTAACCAGCTGTTTTCGCATTCTTCCATTTTTCAGCAGATGTCAGTGCTGTTAAAAAGAATCGTGACAAATTTTTTACGGGACAGGACGTGCTAAAAAGTAAAGGAACCTCGTGGAGCTATGTCACCCAATTATAGAAACCCAATCTATTCTTCGTGACTGGCAACAGTCAAAACGTCAGAGTTTGGTGTGCCCAGAGCGGGATGACTGCGCGTGAAATGGTTAATACATATTTTGGCACACAATCAGTGGCCGTCTTCAGCTTTACTAGTCTCAGCATCTTCGAAACCAAGATGCTGTAGGCGTCGCTAGATGACGTCTGGGACGGCCTGCTTGTTTGGAGGGAATGACGATGTTCTAACCCAGGGATGAGCAAACTTTTTCGGTCGCGGGCCAAAAATCGAAAAAAAAAAAAAAAGTTTGGCGGGCCAAGATAAATTTTTCTAAAATTTTAAAAACAATATACAATTATTACAATGTAAATATGTCAATGAGATGAATGAAATTGAGAGTTCATTTTTCCCTTATATTGAGATTCGAAGTGAGATGCACTGATTCTAAGGAACGAGGCTAAATGCTCATCTGTCTGTCTACTTCTGAAAGAATTCTTTCTAATAGAGCAAGAGCCCGAGGCCGTCAACCTTCGTCATAGTATAAAAGCTGAAACTTTCTCTGCGCATATTCCCCAATACAGGTAGGAACAATCGGCCACTATAAAGTTTGGATGATCGTGGCATTGGCAAGTAACAGGTGGCAAAGGTGTATAAAATTGCAGAATATTTTCGTCATTTCATAAAGCTTGATTTTTTTATAGGTTCTTCTTCGCAATACTAGAAATCACCTTATCCCTGGCCAGACACTTTTCCATCGTGGCATACCCCCGTCAGACAACCTCAAAGTCATGGAAAATGTAATTCTATTACGAGCGCGCTGCAGCATCGTAAGAAAGTTCAGAAGTAGCCGTATAAAATGGGCTCGGCACTTTGTGACAGCTTGACGTACTTCGTCGCGGGAGTTTACGAACAAGACAGTTTTCCATGACTTTGAGTTTGTCTGGCGGGGGTTTGCCACGATGGAAAAGTGTCTCGCAAGGAATAAAGTGATTTCTAGTATTGAAAAGAAGAACCTATAAAATAATGAAGCTTTATGTAATAACGAAATATTCTGCAATTTTATTCACCTTTGCCACCTGTTACCTGCCAAAGCCACGGTCCTCCAAACTTTAGAGTGGCCGATGGTTCCTACCTCTGTTGGGGGGGGGGGGTATACGCAGAGAAAGTTTCAGCTTTTATACTATGACGAAGGTCTGGCGGTCGCTGGCTCTTAGACTATAAGGTTCATAGTTGAAAACACTTGTTCACATGGGCATTTTTCTGGGGGTGAGATATTAAATTTGGGAAACTTGCTTTCGATAATGATTTGTAAAACTCTTGTCTGGCGGGGCATATTTAGAGGCATATTGAGGCATATTTAGAAAAACTGCTTGGGATGATTGTTAGATTGCAACTCAGTTTATTCAAGCTGCAAATCTGACCTCACTTCTTCACAATTTACGTTGAAAGACATGGTAAAAAATATCCAACTCTGTTTGAATGGCACTGAAATCTTGAAATCTGCGTTCGAACTCAAAATGCACTCTTTTCAAGCCATCTTCATATTCTTAATATGGATACATAATAAATAAATATATTTTTTCTTTTAATGGGAAACTTGCTTTCGATAATGATTTGTAAAACTCTGGCATATTTAGAAACAACTGCTTGATGTGATTGTTAGATTGCAACTCAGTTTATTCAAGCTGCAAATCTGACCTCACTGCTTCACAATTTACGTTGAAAGGCATGGTAAAAAATATCCAACTCTGTTTGAATGGCACTGAAATCTTGAAATCTGCGTTCCAACTCAAAAATGCACTCTTTTCAAGCCATCTTCATATTCTTAATATGGATACATAATAAATAAATATATTTTTTCTTTTAATTTCCGTCGGACCGGCAAATTAAAATTCTATCCGGGGGCCGGATAAAACCTTCCGGCGGGCCGTATTCGGCCAGCGAGCCGTAGTTTGTCCATCCCTGTTCTAACCAATACAGTTTAAGACTGCCATGGATTGTGTTGCCAAACTATATCTTTTAAATGTTTTAGTTAGTAATTCTTTGAAGTATTTCAACTATGAATAAAACGAACAGGGTGGCATGTCGGTTCGTTTCTCAGTGGCAGCGGTTCCCTCGAGTCCCAGGTTATGTATTTTTTTTTCCCAGAGCTGCTTTTTGTGCTTGCATATCGTTCTACCTTTTGCGTTCGAAAGTCGAAAGATATCTCCTATCGCTTGGTGTACGGACACAGCATGCCTTGTCAAGCGTTCCAATCATCGAACCGTGTTTATAGTGTGCGTGAATATCGTGTCCGTTTTTTATGATGCACGCACAATTGCAAATCTCTTTAGGGTTTTAGCATGAGCAAAGCATTTCACAACGGAATAGTTCTTTCCATTCAAAAATTTCGAGATTCTGTACTTAAAACCGTAACCGTTAGAGATGAGTTCGGGCTCATTTTTTGAAGCCCGGGCCCGCCCGAGCCCGAGGACTTCTAATCCGAGCCCGAGCAATATTATTTAAGTCGGAGCCCGAGCCCGCCTGAGCCCGAAATTTCAGCTATGATAAAAAAAATCCAATTACTTCATTGATATAATACAATGAATTTTGTCGTTTGTGCAAATTAAAGACAAATAGAGTTGCAAACTCTCTATGCACTTTCTAATTCTTTATATATCCATGTTTATCAAATAATGTCGGATCTCACGACTAAGTAATCAATATAAGCCGCCGTTCTGAAATATCCAAAGAGCCTAACGCACCTTCTAGGCGCCAGTGCCGCTATTTTTTTTTTATAAGTACAGTCAACTCCGGTTATAGTGAACCTGGATATAGTGAACCAAAGGCTACAGTGAACACAAACCATTAGTCCCAATTCACATACAGTATCTCTATCCATCATGAAGACACTTGGGTTTTAGTGAACTTCAGATACAGTGGACGAAATTGGATGGTCCCCAGAGGTTCACTATAACCGGAGTTGACTGTACTTTTATTTTCCTCGTGAATCACTTTTTAAAATATGTTTCAAGGAGTATGTTCAATAAAGGAGAAATTTTTCACGAGCCCGAGCCCGAACGCAATTGTGAATTACAGAGCCCGAGCCCGGTTCGGGCCCGGGCTCGGGCTCGGGCTTTCGGGCTCGGGCTGAGCCCGTCTCATCTCTAGTAACCGTGAGAGCCACTTTATTGCCAGAATCTCATAATCTCTGCAGAAACCAATCGAATTCTATTTTTCGTAAGAAAAACCAACCTTTTTCTTATTTTAAGGGGATTGTGGACACCCAAAATCATCAAAATTGTCCCAAAAAATGTGTTTTTTTTTTCTTTTTTACATACCAATACAGTTAAAGCTGAACCATGGAGAAAAACCGCGTATGTCTACGGCAATTTTTTAAAAAGATATTAGGGTTTGAAAAAATTAAAAGGGCAGTTAAATGTCTACAAAAATGCAAACAAACGCGTAAATAAACACGTCACAATTTTTATTGAACGTTTCACAAAATATGCTAATATTCGAATGAAAATATTTTAAAAATATGTTTGTTCAGGTAAAATCATAAATAAAATGATTCAGAAGAAACGGTATTAAAAGTAAATGGAAAATGACACTTTAAACTGTATCTTCTCCAAATCAAGTTTTTTGTGATTTTCTTGCCTTCAAAATGCTCCATGCGACTTAATTTTGGTCGGAATTGTACAAAATTTATTACAAACATTCTTCTCATATATTACAATAAATCTGTGTATCCTTTTTAAATAGGGTCAAAATTTCGATTATGAAATTTCACTTTTATTTACGAAAACTGAAAAATTTCGGGAAAGTTTGGTATATAACCATGAAAATATATTTCTAAAAAATTAACTACTCGGTCGAATCAAAAACCGATACACAGACTTTTTAAAATATATTTTTGTGCTATTATAAAACAAAATTACTAAAAAAAAAGTTAAAATTAAAACGCATGGAGCATTTTTTCGAAACTAAAAAATTAATTAATTTTTAATCAATTACTAATATTTTAAAAATTTATTTTAATTTTTTTTCAGTTGTTTATAATGCTTTCAGTTTAATATATTAAAATACAAAATTTCATAATCCTATCTTATTAAATAAAAAAAAAACTTTTTAATGTCCACCATCCCCTTAAATTCAGAAACATTATTATGATTTTCCCCCTATGGCCGAGTCAGTGGTCTACTGTAGGCTTGACCACTACGAGGGCCGCATACGTTGATCATTTCAAAATGGGGGTGCGTAGTAGACAAACCAGCCTTGCCACTTTGATTGCTCTCCTAAATTTTGAACGAATTCCAGATGAGAGACCTAGCACCTGGATTGGCACCCACAGAGGTATCCATTGAAATGAAGGAAGTTAGAGTCACGACAATTTTACGGGCTTCAGCTGCCTTTAATTTACATTGCTGCACAGCCTTCCAGCCGAGAGAGGGTATTCAGCTTCCCAGTCATTGGCCAAGTCGGTGCTACTTCACTTACCATGTTTTTATGGGAATCGAGCTTAACGACTACGTTATCTATGTTAACGGGGAAAAAAAGAGAGAAAAATAAAAAAGCACTCGTGTAATATAAGACTATGATAATTTTTATTAAGAAATAAATAACCACAATTTACATTTATTTGTTTTTAGCTATTTATTATGTTTATAAAATATAGCCAAAAAACACTCACAATAGCTGGCGTTTAAAACATAAAATAATTAAAAACTTTGCGAAATAACACCATAAAAGTTTTCATTATTTTATAATTTGAGTTTTGCATACTTTTCACCGCCACAACCACTTGATACACTAAAAGTAACAGAATTTAAAAAAACGCTCAGTTTTTTGTAATATACTAGGGTCCAAGGCCCCCAGACTCGCTACGCTCGCTTTTCGTTTGAGGCATTTGGCCCCTAATCAGGCTTATTCGTAGAAAAGACATAATTTCAACAGACAAAACCCGAAGATTGGATCAGATAGAATGTTACTGAGCTACGCATTGCTTGGTTCTTGCATGTTCATTGGTACATAAAAATTTAAACTTTACACTACAGTAGACCCCCTCCCCCTCATAACACGGAAGATATTTTGTTATGGGAGTCCGTGTTGTACAATCCTGAGCTATACTCAACCTGGAGTGCGGACTCTGCTTATAATCGCTGGAAAAATTATTTGCACTCCTCGGAAACACAATGATATTTCATGTTGCCATTCAAAAGTTATATTAATTAGGAGCTAAAGCGTAATAAAATGGGAACATCTGTTTCAGCTTTTTTTTTAATACTGTAAAACCTATTGGACACCTGCCGAATTTTGTCACCCATGGCGATTTTTCATTATTTGGCGACTTGCGTACATGTAAGTTAATAAAAGCTACGGAACAGATAGGATAGCTTGCCACCCATGGCGACTTTTCATTATTTGGCGATTTACACATGTTCATAACCTAAAATTACTGTTCATTTAAGATTACCGGAAAACCGTTATCCATATTTTGATTTACATAATCGTTTGCAGATTGGCGTACTTAGCACCACGAATTATACCATCTCGTCGCGATAGCAAATATCCAAAGTGTACTACAACTGCTATAATGGCATAGTTAACGCCGCCCAATATTTCTACTGGTAGCAAATAATCCAGCTGGACCTTAAAATAATTTAAAGCCAGCTGGCTTTAAAATAATCTGCATTTTAATTATTTTTCATTTTCAAGATATTAGTTATTCTGTTTTGGAAAAACGAATAATCGCTCATTCTAAATTCCTGTTGTCTAAGCGAACTTAGTATTTGAAAAGTGTCAACTTTGTGTAACACATTTTGAGTTACTTATTTAATATAGTTTTTATTTTGGTGTAAAATGGGCGTAATTCTAACTCATGTTTCTAAATTTTACGTGATTCTAGATACTTGGAAACGCTTTGTTGCAAAGGGATGAATGATTTTATGCCAAATCTGGCAACCATTCTGTTTATTTTTTCAGTTTTTTATTAATATCTTCTAAAATAATTCGATTTTCGAAATTTAACTTAGCTTAGCAGTTTCCTCGGAATTTTCCGAATACGTGGACATGTTTCTCGAAATTCAAATCCCCACGGTTTAGGAGAAGATAAGCGAACAAGCTTTTGAAAGCGGCGACGACAGCGGCCCTTACTTTTTTTTTTAGAATAGAGAAATTCGACAACCCTGTTCTGAAATGATAAACTCGAGAAACAGCAGCGAGAATCATTATGTGATTTTAATGCAGGAAAACCAACTTTACAGGCCTCATTGGGAAAATATTCGCGCCAAATGACCAAAATGTCGCCAAGCTTGGTGACTTTTGGCGAAATATCGCCAAATTTGGCGATATTTCGCCAAAGTCCCCAAAACTGAAGTTACCGAAATCCTAGGATCAATGTTTCCCGAGATTTCTAGAAACGCGTTAGAAATCAAAGGGAAAACCAAAACCTTCGTATCTCCCGTTCTAGTTGACCAATTTTGATGCAACTAAGATCAGAATTTAACTATTTGACGCGTAGAATACGAAATTTTTAACTATTTTAAACCCCTGAACAACGGGTTACCCCGAAAATTCGTAACAATATTAAGCCTTTGTCGCGTGACGGTTGTGGCGTGAAAGAACCTCATTTAAAAGCATTCATAGCAAGTTAAAAAAAATAAATAAATAAATTACCCTAACTCTGAAAAAGTGCAGCCGTTTCCATCGATTCATTTAGCTACCAAAACCATGGAGGCCGATAGAAGTGCTTGAAGTGCGTGACCACACAGCCAGCTGTGACATCAAAGCTGATTTAGCTCTGCGGCGCCATGTGGACTATTCGTTCGGCCTGCCTGTTGCAACACCTCCTAGATATACAATGCCTGAGAGCAGAAACTTTTACGTCATCACTAGGCCCACTAAAGTGACGTCCTCATACATTTATTTTCATAAAGTAAAACTATTAAAAGTTTGTGGTGAATTTACTCCCGCATAAAACATTTTAATGATTTAAGATAGAAAATTTAATTTTACGACAAATAGGAAATTTTAACTATCATAATAAATTATTTTTTATCAGAAAGATATTTAATTTTTATCTTCAACTTAACGGTGTAATTCGAAAAAAAAAATGCGATTTTGGTACATAAGTACAAATTAATTAATAATGCTATGCACACGCTTAAATCTATTGAGTAAAATTATAATCAAACGGAGTATATTTTTACTCAATTATTGACTTCAAACAGCCATTCTCCCGATTGAGTAAAATTTGCTCCATTAATCGACAAATATCAATGGAGCGAAAAATTCTCAATTTTTGAGCATTATACAACAGTTCCATTTAGGCTAAATAATAATCAAAAATGAGGAGTATCTGTCCGTTTTTGATTAATATACTCAATTATGATTATTATTTAAGCTATAGAATGAGCGTTTTTACAAAATCATTCCTTTTTTAATTAATATATCTGTACTCAATTAATATTATTATTTTAAGCTAGAAAAAGGGTGTCTTATGAAAATTTGCTGTTTTTGATTGATATATCGAATGATTCGTTTTCTTCATTTTTTATTATCAGAGCTGTTATCTATGATTATAAGCCCGAGAAAATAAATTAAATCAAGGGAAATACATTACATATATCTTAATACACTATAAAAATGTATTTCTTTAATAAATAGAATATAATTTCACTATAGTCTCTAGTTATAAAACGAATTCACAGTACAGTCAGAATACACAAATGCAATCATGGTTAAACCAGCGTAAGATTAAATTAAAGCAACAAACCAATTTATTTACATGAAAAAGGTAAAATAGTACTTACTCACTTGACTGAAGATATCATAACTTCATTTGTTTTACAAGAGCGACGAGATTTTTATAATCCAATCGTAAGAAACTATGTCCATTAAAACAAAATTTTTACCGAAAGCATCCTCTCCACATTTAGGTTGAATTTATTTCACAACTCTGAATATGAAAATATGTATTTGGTATTCGGATATAAAATAAAATTATCACCATTCTAAAGTATCATCGGGTATCCTCTTCAGAAACTCTTTTAATTCATAATTTGATAAAGACATGTTTGCTCTTCGATGCTCGCCACAACAAAGAATATAAATAACCACTGCGTAAGCCATACGATTCCCGCTTCCCGCGTTGTGTTGTCTGTGGTGACTATGTTTATGTACCGTTTTCAGTTAAGGTCACGTGATACAAATAGGATATCTTACCATGCACTTTTCGTGGGGGAGAGACAGAATTCTCAAATAGACAAGATTTTAGTGAAAAATGGAGTATAATAGGATCTAGCGAATCCTGAGCATTGAGGGGAATTGAGGAGATAACAAATTATTGTCTTTAATGAGTATTTTTTAGCGTAAAAGGATTTATATCAGCCGATAAGAAATTTAATCAATAAAGGAGTGTTAGTTTTAATCAATAGATTTAAGCGTGCACTTCAAAATTTTGAAGCTGTCTCTTTACAAGCTGTACTACATACTGAAATAAACGATCCATCTCTATCAGTTTCTAAACTTTTAGAAAAAAATTCTCAAAAATCGGAAATTTTCACAAAACGTGTCACTCTTCGAAAATTCTTGCAGCTCAGATCCATGTTTAAGAAGTTTTTCTGAAAATTTCACAAAGGCCACAGCTTTTTCGCTTATTCCAGCGTGTAAAGCAGCTTATAAAGAACTATCTGGAATTTTTTTGGAGACCATGGTGCAGTTAGTTTATTTCAGTTTGTGTACCAAGACTAAAAACAGTGTTTTTTCTTCTTCGACATATACCTTTAAGATATTTTTAAAAATTTTTATCATTCACCAGAAATTTTAAATAGTTTCACTCTGTGAAATTGAAACTGTGATGACGTCATCTTAGAAGACCTCGTGATGACGTAAAAGCTTCTGTTCTCAGGCCTTCTATATGCAGGAGGTGTTGCCTGTTGTCGGTAGTTAACTGGATCGATGAGGAATGCTGTACTTTTTCAGAGTTGGGTAGTGCACATGACCAGTGGCGCACCCAGGTTTTAGTTTAGGGGGGGGGGGGCTGGGCTACATACAAATACTGCTGAACTAGGTCATAGTGACCTCGGTTAGTTACAACTCTCTTATAACGTCAAAATATTCGGTACCACTTGACTGTCCCAAAGAACACGAGCAATGTAACTCATTATAAAGTCATAAATAATTGTCTGATCTTTTGAGCGACGTTGTAACCGAGTGTAACAGTGTTTCAACTAACTGTAAGTAAGCATTTATTTAAAAACTAGTTAAAATAAATGTCTTTTTTGGTTAGAAATAATTTGAAGACAATTAAAAAAAGAAAGAACTAAAAAAAATTAATTCATTAGCGACAATTTTCATATTTTTAAAGCTTTTCACTTCTAACTTTCTACCTTTAGAGGGGGCTTCAGCCCCCATAGCCCCCTCCGTGGGTGCGCCTATGCACATGACTGGTCTTGTATATGAATGTGAAAATCCTTGCACTCTAGAAAAAAAATGGATATGAATGGAATGAATATGAATGGAATGAATATGAATGGAATGAATGTGAATGGATGAATATGAATGTGAAAATGCTTGCGCTCTAGAATAAAAATGGCGGAGTCCTAGCTTTATCGTCCTTCGAAAACGTTTTCGCCGTCACAACAAATAACAGAATTAGCCTACGTTTGACAGATGGTTCGCCAACCTAATTAGTTTTTGCGACTTGCGTTAAATTACTTCAGGTTCGACTCCATTCTCCAGTCACACTTTTCATCGTTATTTTCTCTCAGACAATGGAAACTTCCGGAATGATTTTGTGTTTGTAGCGGTGAATTCTGTAAAAGTAAATTAATAAGTTGGTTTTTACTTTCCGAACATGTACCATGTAAGGAAAGTATTGTCATCATGAAAAAATTTGAATTCGAGATTTTGGTGTATTTACACGTTTTGGGGTCTTCTGAATTCATTTATGCTATTTTTACGAGATGTATGTATGTATGTGTGTATGTGTGTGTGTGTGTGTGTGTGTTTGTATGTATGTGAGTGAACTCAATAGCTCCTGAACGGGGCATGCGATTGAGCTCAAATTGGGTATATATGTTATAAACCACCGTCGCAAGACCTGTATTGATTTTGGTGTGTATAGATCGTATAGTTTTTCTACAGGGCTATGACAAAGATTTCTTTTACATAATGGCCTATGGGGGGGGAAATTCTAGAAAGTGCGCTAGCGTTTAAACGGTACATTCGATTGAGCTCAAATTGGGTATACATGTTATAAACCACCATCGCAAGACCGGTATTGATTTTGGTGTGTATAGGACTTATAGTTTTTCTACAGGGCTACGACAAAGATTTCTTTTACATTATGGCCTATGGGGAGAAATTCTTGAAAGTGCGCTAGCGTTTAAACGGTACATTCCATTGAGCTTAAATTTGGTATATATATTTGAATTATTCATCGATTAAAATTTATTTAAATGCTTGGTAATTATCTTAATCGTAAGTGTTCGGAAAGTCGAGTGGAGTCACTCCAGATTTTTTTTTTCCTATCTCGTACGACGTAAAAACGAAGCATTTGAATTGTGACAAATAATGATAATCAGATTTTCATGGAAAAGACTGATGTTGTAAACATCCTGAATTTACTATCACTTTGCTGTCCGTAGCCCTGTATTTATGTAAGCGCAGTACTGTGCTTATTAATTGAGTTAAGGGTAATTTTTTTTCGATTTTCGAACTTAAGTTGAACACTCCAAAGAAGTTAATTTTTATACGAGTGGGGGTTATAGTTACTCATTTCTGTTGAGGGTAGTGAAAATTGGAAGACTAACAAAAGATGAAACTGACTTAAGTATGAAGTTTCCTTTCACATACGGGATACTAGCAGCCTCGGGTAAGCAGTTGGTTCCCCATCTTAATAAACCTTGTTCGGAGAGAATCCTGTTTCTCACCGGCTTCCTTGGTACTGAAAGCTCTCAAATTTTGGATGTAATTTAAAATTAAGATGGTTACAAACAGGGGCGGACCTAGTGTAAGTGGCGCCACCTACTAACGTAAAAAAGATGTCCGCTTTTATGCTCTTAGTTTTTGAGTTCGAAATCGGCGTCCCGAGTCTATGCTTACCTTGCTTAAAGTGTCGGGCCGTCTCTGGTTACAAAATAAGATAATTTAGTGATAAAAACCTACAAATTATTTTCGTCCCATATTAATTTTGAAGAGCTTCTAGATATATTGGCCGTTATCTAAAAACAGAACGAAAAAAAAGTAAGGGAATCTGAAACACTTTCAGATTTTAAACATACGCTAAAGTGCTATATATTAAAAGCGTACCATAATCCATGCCTCTTCCTTATTTTCTTTCCTTATTCCATTAAGTTGGAAAGTATACTATTATTCATGAGTGTGATTAAACGAAATTAAAATTGATATTTCTAACATGCTTTTTCTGGATGTGATATAATAGAAATAGAATGGGAAAAAGATGTAAAGAAAAATGCACAATTCGAACTGAATGAAAGTTTCAAACACTTATTTTAAATTTGTTTGTTTGTGTAACATGTATTTCGGATTTGTGTGCTTCGCTCGAAGTCCGCTTATAAATCCACGTCAGAAGGAAAAACTTATTCGGGTGTATTCTTTATCCTGGCATAGCAGACGATAAAATGAATTTATTTATTAAAAACTATGAGTTCTATAAGTTTGCGCCATTTGTCGGATGGTCTGTAAAATAAAAACTCAATGGCATTCTTTTAGATTTTAAACATGCGCTAAAGTGCTATATATTAAAAGCGTATCATAATCCATGCCTCTTCCCTATTTTCTTTCCTTATTCCATTAAGTTGGAAATCATACCATTATTCATGAGTGTGATTAAACGAAATTGAAATTGATATTTCTAACATGCTTTTTCTGGATGTGATATAATAGATATAGAATGGGAAAAAGATGTATAGAAAAATGCACAATTCGAACTGAATGAAAGTTTAAAACACTATTTTAAATTTGTTTGTTTGTGTAACATGCATTTCGGATTTGTGTGCTTGGCCCGAAGTCCGCTTATAAATCCACGTCAGAAGGAAAAACTTATTCAGGTGTATTCTTTATGCAGGCATAGCAGACGATAAAATGAATTTATTTATTAAAAACTATGAGTTCTATAAGTTTGCGCCATTTGTCGGATGGTCTGTAAAATAAAAACTCAATGGCATTCTTTTTTATTGGATTAAAGATAGTTTTTTTTTGCATATTAAAGCGCGATAAAAAAGTATCTGAAGGCTTAATCCAGGACTTTCACTGTCTTTATTTCAAATTTCATCCAAACCCGTCAAATCGTTTCAGCGTGAAAGAGTAACAAACATACATACAAACACTGACATTTATAAATTTTGTTTCTTTAACCGAAATTTGAAAAAAAAAAAAAAAAAAAGGAAGGAAAACTTTACCAAGAACAAAGTGCCTGGTGGTTTAGATTGGCCAAGAAATTCCACAAACCCAAATCCCAAAGCAAATATTGTTACGAATTTCTGGATCTTTCTGCCCTTTAACGGTTAAATATAGTTTAAAATTCGTATTCTACGTGTCAAATAATTAAAATTTATATTTTGTTGCATCAAATTCGGTCAACGAAAATGCGATTTTGGGTTTCCCGATTGCTGAAGTTTTGCTCGAAATCTCTTGAAATATTAGTTCTAGAGCTTAGCTGACTTCACATTTGGAACTTATTTTTACGAGCCAAATTTGGAAGTATTTCTCCAAAAATACACCAAGCTTGGCGATATTTGGAGCGATTTTTCCAATCGGGCCTGTAATGTTTGTTTACCGGCAATAGTATTACGCAATAGCCTAATATTACTCATTTATCTTTCTATGACGTAATCAAATTGCAATTGTTCGGGATCTTTCTAGAAATACCGATTTTTCTGGTATGTACGACGAAGGGTATACAAGGGCAGAAGGCCGGGGAAGTTAGGTTAGTTTGCTTTTTTTCTGCTGCAGAACGGGTGTTCATTCTGCTGAGAGCATAAGGCTCTGTGTTCTGTGCTTTGAAAGCTATATTTTGCTTGTTTTTAGAAGCTTGTTTTTGCATGCTGTACGTGAATTCTTTATTGTTCCTGGGGAACTGTTTATGATTTTCCTTGAGCATTTCCACAGATTTTTAGCCTGTGGAAGTGTTTTATTTTATGAGTAGAAAAGCAGTAGTGAAAAGCTGTCGTGATATAATCCTGGTTAAATGAAGTATTGGTTAGTGATTTTTCAAAGAAATGGTTAATCTGACTGAATGAAATCTCTTTAAAAAATATTTTCACGATACTTCTAAGCAGGCTTCGTGATATTCCACTGTCATCTGTAATCGATTACAAGAAATAATATCGATTACGATTACTACTAATTTCCAAAATGATTATGGCGTCGACTAGTGAATTTAAATTTAGTAACATAACAGTAATCTTCATGTTAGAGAAATCAAATATCAAAAGAATTCTATAGTAATGCAATTTCATCATAGCATGTTTGTACAATGTGTAAAATATTATCTTAGTCATCGATTACAGTCGACTTTAGTCAGCAAGAAGTGTGCTTTTATGTAACCGTCGAAAGGCAAAGGGTTAAAACTAAACTTTTCTTCCGGATCTCTTATATTCTTCCCCCCCCCCCTTTTTGTGGAAGATATCGTAGTAAGAAAGGGACAAGCAAATGGCCTCGGCTTAGAGTCGCCGTTTCTTCTTTACGATTTTAGTAAGTTGTGTGTCTTCAGGAATTCCTGTTATTTGCCCTAAAACGGAGGGGAATAAAAAAAACGTTTAACGTTTTACCCAACTGTTGTGTAACTATAGAGCATTCCTCCTGATACGGAATTGATTTTTGTCCACCCCGTCTTGTGTGTATATTGCGCCCCCGTTTTATTTGAAGTGCAGGTTGGCGGACAATTTTCTGAGCTTGATACATACGGTATATAGCGTCGTAAAAATGTATAGCTTCCAGGACTTATTGAGGGGGTTTTATTAATGACTATGTCATTTTATCTCTCAACACCCTTTTTGAAAAATGTGTCCCAAAAATGCGACACTTAAAAAGCGATATAATTTTACATATATTTAAATACTATTGGATCACAACAGCTTTAATCTATTGTTACAATATTTCGTAAGCTGTAGAATAGGCATTCCATGTATTTTTCTATAAATAGGTTACACTCCTAAAAATTTCAACATAGGGTGACCGGGCGAAATACGCGAAAGAGGAGCGATAAAATGACATAGTCAATGAATATCGTTTTAATATGGCAATAATGAAACTAAAAATTAGGGGGGGTTCAGGGGGGTGTCCCCCTGACGAGGCTCGAACAGCCGAGATTTTTTTATTTATTTTTTAAATTGAACAAAGAGAAGTTAAATGGCTTTTGTTGTTTTTGTTGCCCCCTGACAACCGCAAACGAAGGTGCCAGATCACCCCGCGAAGGGAGGCGATGGGGAGAGGGGGGGGCGCGTTTTCCATTTTTCGCATCTCAGTGGGAGGAAGTACGATTTAGCCCGTGTGGTCCCCTCATTTTGAACCCATTCCAGAGGAGGGACCAACCCCCTTCAATTGGCACCCCCAGAGATATCGTTTAAGAACTTGGAGAAGACATTGGAGCCACGACGGATTTTACGTGCATCAGCTTCCATTGGCGTACACTGTCCCACAGTAGTCGAGCCGAGAGAAAGTTGGCCCTCTCGAGCACTGGCCATGCCGGATGCTGCTTCACTTGAAGTATTCTAACTGGAGCGGAGTTCAGCGCCCAGACCACTCCGGGACTGAATGGTTTTTACAGTTGGTAATACACTTATTTGGGGGTGTGTATTGAAATATACAGGGTGGTTATAACGTAAGGGTGGTTATAACGTAAAGGGTGGTTATAACGTAGGGTGGTTATAACGTAAGCGAAACGATGCATTGCGAAACGATCATTTCGGGTAGTAGGAAATGCCCACCCTTCTTCACTTTCAAAAGAACTCAATCATGCACACAGCAGAGAAGGTTAAAACTAGCTTTTTTATAATTTTTATTAAATTTACAGGCATATTTTATGGCCTAGCTTGAAACGTTGTTCATAAATGATATTACACTGGTTAATATTTACTAAAACTAAAGCTGTTACTCTGGCCTACCAAGATTCATATATTTCACTATAAGGAAAGAGACTAAACTATACAGCTATTGGCCTAGATTTATAAATTCATCAGTATATTTTCTGTTTAAGTCCGAGTATAACAAAATTATACTTAAATGTATTTGTTTTGTATAAAAAAATGATAATGTCTGCATTGTAAGTATAACAATTTTATTCAACAAAAAAAGCAGGAAACTTTACCTTAAAGATTTACCTTAAATAGTTTATGTAGAAATTTTTCATTCACAGTACATTATAGTTATTTCAGTGTGTTGCAATGCTGTAATTGGTAAATATAATTTCTACATATTAGATTCTACAAATATAGAAAACACTCAATTTGTTACTATAATGCTTAATGTTGTTGGAAAAGAAGCTATGAATTATGAAAATTATTCTTTAACTAAGAGATTTTGCCAATATCAATCAATTTAATTTTATGTTTTGTATAGCTAATGCTCGTTCAAAATTAATTGTAACAAAATAAAAAAGATCATGTAAATTAGTATAAAGTTACTATCTTCATTGAAAAATTTTACCATTTCATTAAAACAAATTTTAATGGATATCTCGTTTTAATAATTTCGGTGAAATGTTATTCGTATGACAAGCATTATGTTTATTTTAGTTTGTTGTAATGCTGTAATTGATAGATTTCTGCACATGAGATTCTACAAATGTAGAACAAACTCAATTTGTTACTGTAATACTTAATTGTCTAGGAAAAGAAGTAATAAAATTCTTTCAAAGGACTAAAGGATTTATCGATGACAATTAATTTTACTCTATGTATAGCTAACTGTCGCACAAAACTAATTGAACAAAGTAATAAAAGAAGTTGTAATAAAAGTAAATTGTTGTAACAAATTGTAATAAAAGAAGACCATCTAAATTTCCTTAACGTTATGTTCTTCATAGAAAAAAATTCCACCATTTCATTAAAAAAATCGTAATAGATATCATAATTTAATAATTTCGTCGAAATTTTATTCATATGAAATTAAAAATTAGTAGGGAAATTATTCACGCCACTATTTTAATTGCATTCGATGGAGAATACACCTACAATTTTATACAGCTTACACGCTATCATTTTAGAACTGACAATTTTTAGTATTAAAATATATCATTAACTCATCGAACAATTCGAAAAATAAAAGAATTTCCACAACTCACACGCGATCCTATAATTTTCAAAAACGAAAACCCATTATTAATTCATCGAACAGTGAACAGCATAAGAGAGCTCAAGAAACAAGAATACAAGAATATCCATTGGCACAGCAGTAAGATTAATTGAACCCCCAACAACGCAGCGTCAATTATTGTGTGCACTCAATTTACACGCGATCGAATTCAACCATTAAAACTTTCATACCCTGAGAAAATAAAAGAAAAAGAATCTGTTATTATAATTTTCACTAAACAACGCGCTGTTGCGGATACAACAAATACTTCCTGAAATTTCATTGGCTAAAGAAAAAACAAAACAAAACTGGATACCGTGGAAGACCTCGAAATAATTTTAACCCAGTCTCAAAAACTAATTAGGTTTGCAACCATCAGTCAAACTCGAAGCTGATTCCGTTATTTGTTGTGACGGCTAAAACGTCTTTGAAGGGTAGAAAGCCTTAGATGTGTTTTTAAAAATTCCGTTTAGTTTCCGAGCAACCGTTATTGGAAGTAGAAAATGATGCTGGATTATTTGATTAAATTAAATTTAGTAAGTTTGAGAGTTCTTTGAAAAGTGAATCGAAGTTCGCTTTACTTACGCATAAAACAACTGTTATAGATAGATAGATGATCTGTGAATTCC
Organism: Cheiracanthium punctorium; assembly: GCA_038373885.1. NCBI lineage: Eukaryota > Metazoa > Arthropoda > Arachnida > Araneae > Cheiracanthiidae > Cheiracanthium > Cheiracanthium punctorium. The sequence continues at coordinate 229,674 of JAWZYV010010855.1, read as the reverse complement.
AAGCCTGTGGGTTTTCACATTCAGTGAATGTTTGAATGCGACTTCAAACGTTTAGCATTGGTTTGTGAAAGATTTAATTGTAGAACACATGGGATCGTGTTTTAATTTGTGCTTCATGGAACTGAGTTTTCTGTTCAAAAACTTTAGTTTAATCACTTATCAATAAAAGTGTGCAGGATATCCGTATCTGTATTCATGGATATTCGAGGAAAAAAATCCGTATCCGTCTGAGCAAAAAAACATTACCCGTATCCAGATCCGTCTGAGCAAAAAAAAAAAATCTAGATTCGAATCAAGATATGCTGTACTGATCCGAATCAAGATATGCTGTACTGATCCGAATCCATATGAGCTATGCTGATCTGGATTCCACGGGTCTTTTAATGGTTATTCAGGATATTGAAAGAAATGGAAAAAAAAAAAATCTAAAATTCTTTCAGATTTTATTCACGCACTCGTCTGGAAGAATTTCAGATTTTTGTAAAAAATCTATTCTGTCAATTCTGCCATATAGATTAAAATGATAACTGTAAGTGCTCCTATAGACTCCTGTTCGCATCATTTTGTTGCTGAAAATGGCATCCATTGTTGTTTGGCCCTTATTGGTGAAATGTTTTGGATGAGTGCCTATTGGAAAATCTAAAGAACCCATTTCAGTTATGAAATCGGATCCTTGATCGGGATTTAATTCTAAAAAAAAATCTCCAACTAAAAACAGTCTTACAATCATCCTCCTTCAGCAATGTTTCGAATAGCAGCGTCTAATTGATCTTCATAAGAAATTCGAGGACTAGCGGATGTCACTGCAAATCTCATATCTTCAATATACGCAATGATCATTTGAACACCCTTGATCTGGCTCGTGTAGGCACGGGTAAAGTGCTTCATATTCTTTTTATAAAGTGATTTTTATAAAGTTTTCCTCTATAAAAATCATAACTCCAGATGGCTTTCTGTTTTGGAAACCACTGTCTATCCGTTCGACCCAAGTGAATCCTGGTATTTGAAAATCATCTGAAGGATAGTCCATGTTTCTGTTAGCAATATGATCCGTTAGCAACTCCAGATGGCTTTCTGTTTTGGAAACCACTGTCTATCCGTTCGACCAAATTGAATCCAGTTCGACCAAAATATTCCGTTAGCAATAACAAATCACTCTGCAGAAAACATGAATCCAACGGAAAAGTGAGTACGGCGCCCGACGTAGACAAAATCCCATGCTTGAAAGAAATAGCACCCGATTGCTAATAAAATTATACTTTTATTAATCAATTTCTCTTTCGTAACTAAGCATAAGTGTTGCTATTTACAACTTAATGATCGTTTATTATTTTACTTGTTTAGCATAAAAAAAACCTTCGTATAAATTATTAATTTAAAGCTATTAATATATATTTACTAATTCCGTAACTTAGAAAACATTTTAAATATTTCAATGGGGTGGTCTTTAATCATTAGAGGACGAAAGGGTTTAATCACATGCACTAAAAAATCTAATTTCCCTAAAGAGGGCTAAAATCTTTCTAGGGAGGCCTTAACTCTCACATTGTTGCACCAGTGGTATTTACACATTATTAAAGGATTTCAAAGTTATAGTACAAGAACAGTACCAAGTTTCATTGCAAAATTCTTTCTGAAAGTTCCTTAACTGGCATAGGTTTATCATTTATTAGAGTGTTCAGTTCAGCTTGTGAAGGTATATCCCAAAATATTTTAGGTACCTAAAATAGTCGCAGTTATGTACCAATATCATATGCTTTTTCGTACTACTGTCTTAACCCTTTAAAGCGCAGTGTTCCCACTCTGGGAACACCAAACTCTGACGTTTTGACTGTTGCCAGTCACGAAGAATAGATTGGATTTCTATAAAAATAGTTGCAGGTGACAGAGCTCCACGAGAGTCTTTTACTCTTTAGCACGTATTTTCCCGTAAAAAAATGGTCAGGATTCTTTTTACAGCACTGACATCTGCTGAAAAACTACAGAATGCGAGAACAGCTGCATCGATTGCCCAATGCTGAAAAAAGGGCAGCCGTTGGTATCGCTCGACTTAACTACCTGAAAGATGGCGGACGATCGAAACGTTCATCGCGTGCCACAGATCGAGAGGCCCTTTTTTGACGCAGCTAGCTGTGCCTGCGTCAAAAATTTAAAAAATATATTTGCATTATTTTACATTTAAAGTATTAGGTTGTAACGAAAGTTTTCCGCCACTGCAAGTATTGCCTGCACAAGCAGTTCGCGTTGGTGTCTTTGCTACTATTTTGCGAAACGATTTTTGTTATTTGAAAGAAAAAGACTTGTTTTAGAGCACTGTGTTGTGAAATCTGTAAAACAATATCGTTATGATTAAGTATAAGGTGTCTGAAATGGAACTATCACGCTACCAGATTGAACCACCATTTACTCTCAGTTCTGTTGAAAAAATTCAGCTACAGAATGACACCGAATGATGTGTACAGCTTAAGGCACTAGTGTTGTATCCTATGACACTGTGAAGATTTGGTACCGAAAGTTCAAAAAAGAGGACTGGGACATTAAAGAAGCAGAGCGCTTTGGCCGGGCTAATGATGCTGATGAGACCCGCCTACGACAATCTGTGGAAGACGATAAAATATTCATCCACTCAGAGTTAGCTAAAAGAGTTAGACTTTAGTGCCATGTCCATTAGTCGCGTTAAGCATCGCATTAAATTGGCATATAAGGTCAATAGCTGGGTACCGCGTGAGCTGACTCAAGCAAATCTGGCTGAAAACTTTCGTTACAACCTGATATTATACTGTAGAAGTCTGTAATTTTCGTTCAACACTAAAGCAAGTTCATTCGAAATCTACTGCATCGGGCACTGTAATCGTACAAATATTATATTGGGTAATTTCGATTTTTCACAACAAAGAATTTAATTGCACTTTTCCACTGCCAACTTCACATTTAATCCACATAATAATTATATATTTTGAGAACTTGTATAGCAAGTCGGCTTGCGAAAAATATTTGATTGACTCTGAATAGCAGTTCTTTGTTGGCATACAATCAAATATGGCAACTGTAAAGTAGCGTTTTTGACATGTTTTGCTTTTTCTCCATCCAAAAAGTTTAAAATTACAATTTAAAAAAGACAAAAATGATCCGAGTATATGGAGAAGATGTATCCATCAAACGATAGTGGCAAAACTGGTTTTCATCAAAATTTTGATCCGCCAATTTTGATGTTGAAGACGCACTACGTTCTGGAAGGCCAATTGAAACTGATGAAGACACACTTATGGCATTAATTGATGAAAACCGGCTAATAACAAGTCGTGAAATCCTTGAAAGGTCAGAATGTCGAATTCGACCCTTCATGATCATTTGAAGAGCCTCAAAGCTCAACCTATGGGATCCTCCTGTTCTTAAAACAATAACTCATTAACTTATCCTCATGCAAGTTAATGATCCTCATGTTCTTGTTCCAATAACTGCAAAACTTTGTCAGTTAGTTCCTTACTCTTTCAAGCTGAAATGGCTGGTCGTATTTGCATAAAATTTGGAATAGAGGCAGATGCCACACTGAATTAGCACACAGGAAAATGATTTTGATATAAATTAAAATTTTCCAACTTTCAATTCCACTAATGATAACTTCGACAACTGTTACACTAAAATTTGAAATAATACCGTCAATAATACAGTGACTAAACACCTCACAACATATCAGAAATTATCATCTGTGCTGCAGCTCTGCGAATATCCAAACGTAGAAAAAGTCTGGAGTGACTCCACTCGACTTTCCGAACACTTACGATTAAGATCATTACCAAGCATTTAAATAAATTTGAATCGATGAATAATTCAAACAAATATACCAAATTGAAACTCAATCGAATACACTGTTTAAACGCTTGCGCACTTTCAAGAATTTCTCCCCATCTGCCATAATATAAAAGAAATATTTGTCGTAGTCCTGTAGAAAAACTATAAGTCTTATACACACCAAAATCAATACCGATCTTAAGATGGTGATTTATGACATATGTACCCAATTTGAGCTCAAACGAATATACCGTTTAAACGCTAGCGCACTTTCAAGAATTTCCCCCCATAGGCCATAATGTAAGAGAAATCTTTGTCGTAGCCCTGTAGAAAAACTATAAGTCCGATACACACCAAAATCAATACCGGTCTTGCGACGGTGGTTTATAACATATATACCCAATTTGAGTTCAATCGAATCTACCGTTTAAACGCTAGCGCACTTTCAAGAAATTCCCCCCATAGGCCATAATGTAAAAGAAATCTTTGTCGTAGCCCTGTAGAAAAACTATAAGTCCTATACACACCAAAATCAATACCGGTCTTGCGACGGTGGTTTATGACATATATATCCAATTTGAGCTCAATCGAATGCTCCGTTCAGGAGCTATCGTGTTCACTCACATACACACAAACACACACACACACACACACACACACATACATACATCTCGTAAAAATAGCATAAATGGATTCAGAAGCCCTCAAAACGTCTAAAAACACAAATCTCGAAGTCGAATTTTTTCATGATTACAATACTTTCCTTACATGGTACATGTTCGGAAAGTAATAAAAAAAGATGATGCAAAGAGCAGTTTCCTAATCTTAAATTGCCTAGTGTATTACCTTAGACATACTTCCTCAATTATTTAAGATAAAAGTTAATCTAACCTTTGCCAAACATGTTGCTACAGGAGTTTTCTTAACCAGCATTCAAAAGGAAAAATTCGGAAATGTTCCTTAAAAATAATGGGCAAATGAGGTGCCCTAGAATTTCAAGGCAATATACATGAAAATACCAGGAACTTACTGAAAAATTCAGGAAAGTTCCTCTCAAACGTATGATTCCGTCAAGTGCCTGGTATTTTCATGTAACGTTCCTTGGAATTCTAGAACTTAATTGAGCAATTCAGAAAGGTTCCTTTGAAATGCACTTTTCAGTCTATCCCCTGGTATTTTCAAGTAACGTTCCAAGGAATTCTAGGGCACTTCAGTTGCTCATTATTTCCAAGAAACGCTCCTGGATAAACAGTACCATGCAACAAAACAGAAATTATCATTTTTGTAACTTTGCATCCGTTTAACCCTTTAACGCTCAGTGATCCCGCTCTGGGAACACCCAACTCTGACGTTTTGACTGTCACCAGTTACGAAGAGTAGATTGGATTTCTAATAAAAGTAGTGGCGGGTGACGCAGCTCCACGAGAATCCTGTACTTTTCAGCACGTCATTTCCCGCAAAAGAAATGGTCACGATTCTTTTTAACAGCACTGACATCTGCTGAAAAATGGAAGAATGCGAGAACATCCGGATAGATTGCCCCATGCTGAAAAAAGGGCAGCCGTTGCCATCGCTCGACTTAACGACCAGCAAGATGGCGGACGATCGAAACGTTCATCGCGTGCCCCCACAGATCTAGAGACCCCTTTTTTTAACGCAGCTGCCTTTGCCGCACAGCCAGCTGCGTTAAAAAAGGGGTCTCTACATCTGTGGGGCACGCGATGAACGCTTCGATCGGCCGCCATCTTGCTGGTAGTTAAGTCGAGCGATGGCAACGGCTGCCCTTTTTTCAGCATTGGGAAAGGGTTGCGCCTCAAAGGGTTATCTTAATTCGGTGATAGTTTATTTTTAAATAAAAGGTAGCAATACCTCAATACGTGTATTTGTGATAGGCACTGTGCAATCTTTATTCGCTATTTTTATTATGTTCAAAGAAAAATTTACAAATATTCATTTATTTTACGAAGTAGTTTAATAAAGTTACCTTATAGTGTTTTAAACATATAGTTTTAATGATTTCTTGCTTAACTACAAAAACACATTTAGTCACAATAACCCTAAATGTTGACTTTCCTAGAAATTTTACTTCTTTTCTTTTCGCGTTTAAAAAAAAAAATGTCTAAAACCGTAAAATGAATACATATATTGTCATTTACAATATTGTACATTTACAATTTTCTTGAATAAAAAATAAGCTCTTTTATAACCGTTTTCTTGAAAATGATATGACCGTTAAGGGGTCAACCAAACATCTCACAACCGAGCAAAAATTGTCATCTTTATTTTTCATTCATTCAAATAAAACAAAGGAACTTATTAGAATTAAAAAACGATTATGATGCAGACAGCAGTTTCCCAGCCTTGAACTGCACAAGTATCAACTTGGATAACTCTTGCTCAACAGTGCAAGTTAATGCTTACAGGAATAACTCACCAAACTGCTAAGTATGAAACAATCCCCACAGAATAAAACACCAGATGCTTTACTGAGCAGATAACTCACTTACACGTAAAACACAGAAAGAAATAATTTCAACGCCTCTTGCTTCTAAAAAAAAAATAAATAAATAAAATAAAATAAATAAAAATAAATAAATAAAAATAAAACACGTACAGCGAAACCTATTACGGGAGAAAATACTTTCAGCCGATGTAAACAACGAAACATGCTATCGATTTTGCAATTTTCTCCAGCGAGGCTCTGCTGAGACAAGGTTGTCACAGATTGTAGGCAACTTAAGAGAAGATAATAGATGACGAAGATGTCTCCTTGTGTAAGGAAGGTGGCAGCAGGGTGGATAAACAAGGGAGGGGCCACGTGGCTGGCAATTAAGGAAGACATATTTTCCCTTTTTTCGGGGGACAAAAGGTGGATGCAAATGGCTCCGATAGAATCCAGTGTCATTATCTGCGAGAGAGGCGGCCCTGAAGCTCAGTGAATCTTGCGAATTTAGCACAGAAGGTGCCATTGTTCGCAACCTGTGTATTGTGAGGAGTAGAATAACGTATTCGATGATATTATATCTTCATTTTTCGCCATTTTTTTTATCGAAGCCTCTCATGATAAAAGTAAATGCTTGGTTATATTTCAGATTAGAATTAAATTATGCGTAAAATGCATTTAGGAAAAAAAAATGTTTAAAGAAATCCCCGATAAGTTGCATTGTGGTGGTCGTTAAATAGGTGGGGTAAGGAGCCACTGGTAGTAAAGTCACTGCGTAAGACTTGGTTTTTTTCTTTTAATATTTTACGATAGCGCGTCATGAAAAAAAACGTAACCTCTGAATGTTTAAATTCAAATTAAGCCATGCATAATGTCTGGAAGACATTCTTAGTTAAGTCAGGGGCGTCACAATGGGGGTGTGGATAGCACCGGGTGATACCATCAAAGGGGGATGACTCCAAAATATTATTTATTCTAAGAACTTTCGACTAATATGCAGAGAAAAAAAAAGATTCAAATTTGATAATGAAAAAACTTCTGAGATTAGAATAAGATTAAATATAACTACACACGTTTTATGCAGTTGTAGACGATAAAAGCATTATTATGCATATTTTTGAGGCAATTAAACGATTGTACTTTATCATAATTTTGCACGGTCTTTTTCTTTTGTTCGCGAAGAGTTCTTTGTGCGTAATGTATCTTTTTTTCCCCCGTACAATATACTGTACATGTACAACTAGAAGAAAAAGTCCGTTGCGGAGACAATTACAAAGAGCGCTAGAAAAAACATAAGATTAAAATATATCTACACTCAATATATTGAATCTTTGCCCTCTTAAAATAAATTCATATTCAATTTTTATTATATACCCAAAAACGAATTTCATACTCTTCTGGAAATGCGCAGAAACTTTTCACATTCGAACGATTTCGTTTTGTGTATTCAGCTCCTCTCATATTAATGCTAATATAGCTAATAATATAGCTTATATAGTTAATAATATAGCTTATATAGCTAATGCTTATATAGCTTATAATGCTTATATAGATTTTAATGCTTTTATAGCTTTTAATGCTTATATAAAGCTTACATAGCTTATAATGCTTATATACCTAATAATATAATAATTAAAGCGTCAAAAAAAACTAAACTCAGGTGGCTGCTCTCTTAATAAGGCAGCGTTTCTCAACCTGTGGGGAGCGACCCCCAAGGGGGGCGCAGAGTGTGTGCAGGGGGGGGGCGCGGCGAGAAAAACCAAAGAGCATGTAGTGGTGCATGTTTTTAAAAAAATCATCTTATTTATTCCCATTTTTACTCAAAAATATATCCATTTTTGCTTAAAATGTTCATTCAAACTTTACTGATAACATTATTTTGTAAAAAATTCGACTCAATATTCATTGTTAAAGATTAAAAAACTGAATGTATGCTGAAAAATGTGAGGGGGGGGACACCACCGTTAGTTAGCCTTTGTTTGGGGGCGCGACGTTAAAAGGTTGAGAACCGCTGTCATAAGGTATAGCAAGAATCTTGTTAAATTTATTTGAATGCGAAACGAAATGCATAAGAACATCAGCTATTATTTTCCCGTAAAACGAATTAAATGAAACAGAATTCAAATACGCCAGTTTAAATGCTGTACGAAAAATAAATGATAAAATCCCGTAATTTTACCAGAAAATGCATAGAACGCAGAGAAACCCAAATCCATCCGTCTGAATCCTTAACGAAAATGGAAGCATTCGAGTTCCTTCCACAAGTTGCGGATTTATGTACTGCATAAGCCCTTCTAACGTTACTTAAACCAACAAACTTCACAAAAAAAAGAACCCTCCAGCAGGGAATTTTTCATCTTATTTGCACAAATTGATGTTATTTATTTATATTTTCCAGGTCGGATGCACTCTCCGTCTATCATTCCGAATTTCCCGCCACCGTTTCCACACTTCCCTGCTCTGGGTGGAAGGTAAGTTTCCTTATTCTATCTAGTTTGCTTGCTTGCTTGCGCCACTTTTTTTTTCTCCAGAATGATTTCAATTTCTGGATTTGCCAAGTCGTCGGACCAATGATGCATGGAAATTCAATCAAATCAGAATTTCCGGGAGCCGCCGCGCATTTCCGTCACGTATGTGGAAAAAGGAAATAATGTTCGGAAGTAGCGCCATTTTTTTTTTCTGTGTGCGTGTTATTATTATTATGTTGCCGTGAAAATGTTGAATTTCTTCCTCTTCGCACTTCGTTGCAGGTTTATATTTCTTGCAAGATAGTTCTCGTTTCCAGGTTTTTTTTTTTCTTTTTTTTTTTTACGAATCAGTTTTGTGAAACGAGGAGTACTGTACAGAGGCTTTCCTTTTAGGAAATTTGCATATATTTTCCCCCGAGTTATTGAGTAAGGTAGAAAAAAAGGCGGCGCAAATTTTCTATATATCGTTATGTTGCCCTGCAATGCGTGCATCGTTATACTGTTTTTGGAATTCGATTAAATTTTATCGGATGCCATATTCCATTTGCGCTGTAGAAGAAATGTGTGGAGGGAGATGATGTAAAGATATGTAATGCGCTAAAAACAATAAATTGATACAGTAAAACCTGTGTTGAACGACCCCGTATTTAACGACCACCTGGTCTTTTCGACCATGTCTCAGCGGTCCCGAGTACCATATAATTATAAATAATGGTTTATTTTCCTTATTGAACGACCACCTGCCTGACGCGACCAACGACCGCTATGTATAAGAAACAAATTTATCTAAAATCTTATTTTAACGACCGCGAATTCTTAAAAAAATTCTTAATTTTCCCCTATTTGAGTAAGCTCGTTATTCGGATGATCAGCAATCACGCGGTATGATGAAAACGAAAGTTGACACGTGTTTAGTTGAGTTGTAACACAGCTTCCAGTCACTAAATAATCCATGGAGTCAGTGGATTATTTAGTGACTGGAAGCTGTGTTACAACTCAACTACAACGCAACGCAATAGCGGCATGCACGCAGTTACTTGTGTTACTGCTTCTTGGAGGATATTTATTGAAAACAGAATTTTATGCATTTACTAGACATTACAGTGAATCGTTCAGCACAATTTTTTCTTTTAAAACATTTCTTCAAAAACTAATTCCATCACAAAATCTGCGCATCGTAGGAAAATACTACAGAGAATAACGTCGTTCTTCCGACCAATGAGCGATGCCGATACTTGCGAGAACCAAGCACGGAAAATTCAACACAAAATTTTATATATTTCAATATTTTTTAAATTTAAACATATTCTAATTTCATTTATTAAAATATATATAAATCTCTGTCTTTCTCTACGTATTATAAAAAAGTAAGTACATACATGCTTTTTATTATATTATATCTATATAAAAACCGTTTCAGTGATAATTAAGTAATTATCAAAAAAATCCCAGTTCTATTGATAAAATTAAGTACGCTTAAAATTTTGTCAAAATGTATCGTATTACCTGAATTCAAAGACCGACCCTCCTTAAAGACCACGTTTTCTTGGTCCCAGTGGTGGTCTTTAAAAACAGGTTTCACTGTATTAATTCGAATGGAAAGAAAAGTTTTTCCTTTCCCTCCCAGAAATGAAACTGCAACAAACTAACTATATAAATAATATAAAGCTAAAAGTGCATTATAACCTCGATATCTAGAAGTCGAAGAAACACCGATAAAAACAAATAAAAAGATATGTAAATAAAGCATAAAATATAAATAAAAAATATATATAAAATATTAAAATATGTATAAATAAAATACAAAAAGGTGATAAGTAACTTTTTCTCTCCCACACACAAAACTAAAAAACTAACAAAATAATTAAATTTAAAAAAACGGTGTAACCTTGATATCTAGAAGTTGAAGGATCACCAACAACATCGAGGTATCCAATTTTCGATTTTAAGAATCCAATACCCAATTGACTTGAAGCATGGTGACTTATTTTTGCTGCCAAAGAATCAATGCGTTGGCAAAGAAACGCCAAATTCCTTATGCACTAAGCGCGCATTTTCTTTTTTTTAAATAGCGTCTTTTAAATTAATTAGAATTTTCATATTTTGAATTGGTTATTGGTTAATGACACACATACACACCACAACGAAGATCTTGACGACTTAAAAGAGGCAATTTTTGCAAAAGATTTAGCAACATAAATTTTATTTAAAAATAGGGATAGAAATGAATTTTTTTTTGTCCACTCTATATATACACATTATAGTTTCTATATAAAATAAAATAAATTAACTAAATTCAAAAATTAGTTTTAAAAACTAATTAAATTTTTACATATCTCTTTGACATTTTTGAATAGTATGTCCGTTTGGTACACTTTTCTGAGTTTCTCACCTTAAAATTTCATATGGTGTCAGAAAACATACTAGCTAAGAATAAAAAGAAGATATTTTCATTTTGGCTAGACAGAAATTAAATTTAAAATGTTGTATCAGAAAACTTTAAAATTCCCAAAAATTAAAGCAACAAAAACATAATTATTTTCAAATTTTTTTCACTCAGATCTCGAATGTTAGGTATTTTTAAAGAAATCAGTTAGTAATAAAATTTTGGAAAGTTTCAACTGTTTATCTGAAACAGAATTTAAGAAAAGTGCACCAAATCATAAAAAAGATACATTTTGGAGAAAAGGGGAAAAAACTGAAGCTTTATTGTAGTCATACCATGATCGTTGACTTTTTAAAAGCCATATTTTGAGGATTTATATATTCGAAACCTATATAAATTATATACGCATGGAATCGTGTCAGGAGGATAATTGAAAGGAGGATAATTGGGAGGATAGTTGGAGGATAATTGAAAATTATTTCTCCAGGATAGCAGGATAATTGAAAGTAGGATAATTGAGGATAATTAAAAGGAGGATAATTGAAAATTATCTCTCCAGGATAGGAGGATAATTGAAAGGAGGCTAATTGAGGATAATTGAAAGGAGGATAATTGAAAATTCGGAGGATTTTTTAGGAGGATAATTGGAAAGGAGGATAATTGAAAGGAGGATAATTGGAAGGATTTAGGAGGATAATTGAAATATTTAGGAGGATAATTGAAAAGGAGGATAATTGAAAGAGGGGGATTTTAGGAGGATAATTGAAATTTCAAAAATTGGAACCAATTTATCCTTAAGATAAAGGCACAGGAAAGCTGTCTGACTAAGGAAAGGGTGTCTTAATCATTATGGGACACCCTGTATATGATAGGGATAGAAATTAGAATATTTAGTCAGTGATCGAAGGGACCGGTGGCTCCCTGACTTCCTCGTCCGTAACATTTTTCACTGGTCCGTACACACAATTTAAAAAACAAAATGCGAAGCAAAATAAATTATATATGAGCTGTATCTGTTGATATCCGTTAAGAGCTGAAATAAAAAATGTAAATACCTATTGTAAAATTATTTAATAGATCAAATCATAGGACATATGTTGGTAAAATTAGATAGCATGTGTGATGCAGTTAATCACATATTTATAATTAATTTTCTTACAGTTAAATCACACATTTAAATTACTACTGTTTTCCCTTCACCTATTCTAAATTGAATACTCTTTGCCATTTTTAAATCTCCCATCTCTCCATAATGCTATTTAACTTTTTCTTAAATTACTTTGGTTTTAGCATTAGCAATACAATTTGTTGGTGCCTTTCGTCTGAGAATTTATTTTATTTCCTTCGTTCCCACGGGGCTTTAATAATTTTGCATAGGTTACATTATATCTCTATTGATCACTCCTGTGGCGTCTCACATTTAAATTTTAGCATACACACGTAAGGCCCAACGTTTCTTTTCATTTTTACATTCTGGCGATTTATTTGGCGGCAGTTCCTTTTAGCGCTCAGCTCCATCGCCAGGTTGGCTTTCGGTTCTCGGACCTTTTTAACACACACTTCATGCTTTGATCTCTGCCCAACAGGTCACGTTTCACGTCGCTATTTTGCCAGCCACCGCACTAACCTTATATAACCTGTAATTATTGATAATCTAAATAAATATTGTCAACTGTCTTTCGGCATGGAGTTCCTGGTTATTGCGCAATTCCACTATACGATAGAATAGAAGAAATTACTTTAGCAAATATAAAATGTCTCCCACTGGGTTCCTACACCACAGCATGTACTGTGGAACTAAATTAGGAACGTTTTCAAGAGAAAAATGTAAATGAAACGTTACTGGTCCGACGGAATAACGAATTACGTATTCCACTGGTCCGTCATAGTGGTCTCGGACCAGCGCAGCACCGCTAACCCATTTGTACCCAGATATTTTAGCGACTTTCTTCGATTTTGCAAATACCAGCAAAAATAGATAAATTTCTGATACCAACTTCTTGAAAAAGAAATGATTTCTTTTTAAGATCATTATGTACAAAAGTTGAAATGTCAGCATTCTACTTTATCATGTTGAAATATTTTGTGGAGTTGAGAGTTTCAATACTCGTGAACAAAAGCTAGGAAAAATAAATAACGTTTCCGACTGATAGCGAAAATGCCGTCCTAAAAAAGGGACACCAGGCATAATTGGGTTAATTTCGAGTTAAGCTGTATGTGTAGTAATATGATTTCGGGAAAAAATGTAGCCTAACATTATGTCGACCGGATTCGTTTATTTACTTTGTATTTACTTAGTATATTTTTTTTCTATCGATGTGTCTACTTCTCCAGTTGTCACATGATCTGGCAGACAAGATATACTGCCAAACGCCCAGAAAAATGAACCGAATAGACATATCAATCCTAACAAACAAAAACTACGATCCTACATGAAGATGGAGAAAAAAAAATAGATATTGTTTGCCTGCATACACGGTAACATAAAAAATAACAAAAAAAAAAATTCCCGGGTAGATGATGAAACATAATCCGTCAGGTACTGTCTCGCCAGTGCTGAGTTGTCGTTTTTCTTCTGAATACTGATGATAATATAAATACATTATCTTTTGGCATGATACGTAAGAAAACTGCTCCTTCAAGGGGTGACTGAAGAGGACGTATCACGCAAGGGAAGCGCTTTTCGCATCCAGGGGAGTAGGGTTATACATCATTTATCATAATTATTTATGCTCGTTTTTTTGGAACATAGTTCCGTGGTAAGATTATGCATGTTATTGACAAGATGGCCAGCTGAAATTTCTTTGTGCGTAGCTCGCTTTGTTATGTTAGGAGTACGGGGTGTTTATATAGTCTGGACATCACCCCCCTTAACCTTAGTCTATGCAAAGACGCTAATTTTGGCTTCATACCAACCTTTTCTGTCCGTGTCTCAAAATTGGATATGGTTCAAATATTTTTAAATTTCATACGCATTTTGAAAATTTTACATTAACTTTTTACGGACCGAATTTAGATCCAGGCATATTTTAAATTAGTTTTTTTTTTTCATTTTTTAGTCTTATAATGCCTTTTTAGTCTTATAATGCCTTTTTAGGCTTATAATGTCTTTTTAGTCTTATAATGTCGGGTATAAAAATAAGTCATTTTAATTGTACACTATCGGGAGGTGTGTAGAAAAAATATCGAGTCTGTAAAAATATTTTTACGTGTGTTGCCTGTGCTACGTGTGTTACGTGTGTGCACAGTGAACTCCATACAGAAAACAGTTGTTTTTAACCTATTAATTAATTTAAATTTCCTAATAAACTTGGAAAACTTTTGAAGACATTAATGAAAACATAAAAGGTCATTGTAGTGCTATGCCGAGTTTCTTACACGTTGATAATTTATTTCTGTCAATATGGAATCATATACCTGATTGCACTTTTTGGGATTTTCATCCTTTTTAAAGGGTGTAAGACCCCTTAAATTGATCACCTTGTATTGCGCATAAAATTCTTACTTCAAAATATAACGAATCTAAATACTATGCTTAGCCTAAACTTGCTTCTAATTAGAAACTTGAGGAAGGTTCGCTTGAAATTAATGTTAAAAACGGCATTGCTTTCCTTCCCAAGATATTTAACCCTTTGAGGCCCAAAAGTTTCCCAATGCTGAAAAAAGGGCAGACGTTGCCATCGCTCGACTTAACTACCAGCAAGAGGGCGGACGATCGAAACGTTCATTGCGTGCCACAGTTCTAGAGACCCTCCCCTTAAACACGTCCTTGCTCCCAGCGTGAATTAACCCTTTGAGGCGCAACCCTTTCCCAATGCTGAAAAAAGGGCAGCCGTTGCCATCGCTCGACTTAACTACCAGCAAGATGGCGGAAGATCGAAATGTTCATCGCGTGGCACAGATCTAGAGACCCTTTTTTGATGCAGCTGGCTGCGTCAAAAAAGGGTCTCTAGGTCTGTGGCACGCGATGAACATTTCGATCTTCCGCCATCTTGCGGGCAGTTAAGTCGAGAGATGGCAACGGCTACCCTTTATTGGACAATCTATCCAGCTGTTCTCGGATTCTTCCATTTTTCAGCAGATGTCAGTGCTGTTAAAAATAATCGTGACCATTCTTTTACGGGAAATGACGTGCTAAAAAGTAAAGGATTCCCGTGGAGCTATGTCACCCGCCACTATTTTTATAGAAATCCAATCTATTCTTCATGACTGTCAACAGTCAAAACGTCAGAGTTTGGTGTTCCCAGAGCGGGAACACTGCGCGTTAAAGGGTTAAAAGGATAATTGCAAACTAATGCGGTTTACTTTTCACAGCATCATAAATCTTCTTGCAAGAAAACTAGTTTTACAGGCAAAGGATGCACTCTACGTTAACTCCTTACAGACGGAACTGAGATCTAGGCATATTTTCAATATTTGTAGCATATTTTGTCCCTTAATGCGTTATATAAAGTATACTAGGCATTTAAATCGTAAAAAAAAAAAATTGTATCCCCCCTCCCCTAATTTCCATTGAGTTGACTTACGTTGATTTCAGACTTACGTTCGTTTCAAAAACGGAATATACTGATGGGTAGTTTAAATAATAAGAGAAATATTAAGAATTAACCCTTTGAGGCGCAACCCTTTCCCAATGCTGAAAAAAGGGCAGGCGTTGCCATCGCTCGACTTAACTACCAGCAAGATGGCGGACGATCGAAACGTTCATCGCGTGCCACAGATCTACACCCTTTTTTGACGACAGCTGGATGTGCCGCACAGCCATCTGTCGTCAAAAAGGGGTCTCTAGATCTGTGGCACGCGATGAACGTTTCGATCGTCCGCCCTCTTGCTGGTCGTTAAGTCGAGCGATGGCAACGCCTGCCCTTTTTTCAGCATTGAGCAATCTGTCCGGATGTTCTCGCATTCTTCCATTTTTCAGCAGATGTCAGTGCTGTTAAAAAGAATCGTGACCATTTTTTTTGCGGGAAAGGACGTGATAAAAAGTAAAGGATTCTCGTGGAGCTGTGTCACCCGCAACTGTTTTTATAGAAATACAATCCATTCTTCGTGACTGGCAACAGTCAAAACGTCAGAGTTGGGTGTTCCCAGAGCGGGATCACTGCGCCTTAAAGGGTTAATAGAAGATTTCTTTAAATTTCAATAGAGTTGAGTTTGAAGGATGGAGGATGTATCAAGGTAGTCATTTTCATAAATTTTTACAGCGCTATTTTCATTTTTTGTCCAGTTTTCTACTCATGATAGAAATGTATCTTCTATTTCAAAAAAATTATGCACTTTTTAACTATTTCTGGTAAATTTTTCAAGTCAATATTGATAAAATTTAATTTTTCAATAAATATTTTTCCCAATTAGGAACATAGGCCTGTAAAAGATTTAAAGAATTTGAATTGGTTCTGTAAACTATAATTTAACGAGTTATAAAGAAAACTAACTGTGAAAAAAGATTACAAATTTTTAATTGAATTGAAATTTTTTACAATATATTTATAGTAAAATTTACTGTCCATCAAATTTTGTAGGAAGAATGGACCTCCCCACGTCACAGCTGGTTTTGCCCCATAGTTCAATAACCTCTACAGCTGGACCCCTTCTATGTGAAAGCCTTAGCTACAACCGTGGTTAAGTGTTTCAGGGAGTTGGGTTATTTTAACGTACGATTAATCGTTTCGTTATTTATTTCAAGCGAGAAAATTATTAATTTAAAGAAAAAGAATATTTTTTTGACGTCGTTGCAAGTTCCAATATTTATTTCGTTTGAAAACTAAGCTATGTGTAATAATCAAGTCAACTGACTCAACTAGCCGGAGTTTCTTTTACATGAGTCAAAAACATGACGTCATGAATTCAAAAATTGCGTGAGGTTTACAAACTCCAGCAAATGTTACGTCCTGTTTGCAATTTTTCAGAGGACGCCTTTCAACTAACTAAATGATAAGTAACGTCATAATTTTAAAATTACGTGGGAGTCATAAATTCTGCTAAAAACTTTAAGTCCTATTCGCAATGTGTGTGATTCTAAATAGCTCTTAGATATGACAGAATTTGATACTTTTACAGTATTGTATCATGTAGGGTTTAAATATTTAAATTGAGCTTAAGAGAAAAAGGAAACAAAAGATGGAGAGTATAACTAGAAGATACAGCCCGTTCTGGAGGCAGTTAGAGGCGTTAGAATAAAACATTTGACGAAAATAAGTCAACACTCAATTTATTTTATCTTCGTCCTTATTAAACTAAATAACTTCATATTCAATTTTCATTATATACCCAAATCGAATTTCACGCTCTTCTGGAAATGTGCTAAAACTTTTCGCTTTCGAACGATTTCGATCTGTGTACTCAGCATCTCTTATATTAATGCTTCAGCAGACGATTTATTTATGTAAAAAAAAAAAAAAAACTTAGTAATCTGGAAGAACTAATTTAAATGAATTGGAATCCCAATTGTATGACGTCATTTTCATTCTGAAACAGGTAATTATGTCACGCAAATGATTCACTTTTTTGACTCTCGGAAATAAAATGCAGCTGAAAGTAGCAAAAAATCGCGAAGAATTAGAGAACGAGTGAATTTTCAGATTTTTTAAACTAGCGCAGACTGTTTTCTCTATTTTTATACATAATTATAACAACTTCAAGCGAATTGTACAAGCGGTACAGATGTTATTACGCTTTTCGTGCTTAACTTCTTAATATTTTTGGAGTAATGGTGGTAAAACTTTTAACTCTGAGTGGTTACCCGGAATTGTTATAGAATGAGTGAATCTGTGATCAGAGTAATTATGTAGTACAAGTACTTTTAGCAAAAAAATGTTTCGATAGAACGGATGGATTAAAACACTGTGTTAGTAAATACTTTGTGAAATTAAAAGAGATTGTTCTGTTCATCGTTTATTAACAAGCACCTTTCAGCCAACTAACGAGAAGTAAACATGCGTTAATATATTCCGTGGTAGTTTCAACAGATGAGCCAGCTGTCGTCAAAAAAGGGTCTCTAGATCTGTGGCACGCGATGAACATTTCGATCGCCCGTCCTCTTGCTGGTCGTTAAGTCGAGCGATGGCAACGGCTGCCCTTTTTTCAGCATTGGGAAAGGTTTGCGCCTCAAAGGGTTAAACACACTCATAATATTTACAAAACATTGTTGTCGTGTTTTACATACCATACCGTTACATTATTTCTTTGGTGTTACTTCAACAAAGGAGATCAAAACAAGACAACAATCACACTGCATGTTTCAAATTCCGTCATTGTTCACAACAATGCAAAGTAACGAAACTAGGGGATATTATTTCAGTCTCTATTAGACCTTGTTCGAAGTATGGCGCCTTTTTTGCTGTTCTTTGGAGCTTTTCTTATATTGCATTTCTTCGTACGGAAACTTCTGTTTCGTTTTGTTTTTGTTCGCCCCCCTGCTGTCGTCTCGGGTGTGCCAGTGGTGAAGGAGGAGGAGGAGTCCCCTGTAGTAAGTACAACACCCACCGCAGACAATAGTGACACACATTCTATTTCCTCATACACAACAGTCGACACTTCTTTCAGTACATCCACAGACAATACAACAACAGATCCCATTCCAACATCAGCAACCTCTCCCGTCTTTACAGGATACGTCTGGTACACAATAATCACACCCCCAACTTCGCCAGTTCCAATACATGTCTCATTTTCATCAGAATCACCACTCACTCCACGATCCCCCTCACCTGTTCCCCCATTAAACGACTTTACCAACGTCACATACCGTAGAAAGAAATTCCGACGTGTCCGTAAATTTTTCTCCCGCTTCTCCTGTGTCCGACCACATCCATAATAAAAACTTCAACTGCCCAGACCCCCGCTCCAATTTAAAGATTCTAATTATTCAACAGACACATTTTGTTTCATAATAGTCACACTGCACCCCCCCAAGTAACAACACTCGCATCACAAACTAAACCTACTCGGTAGACTTCCTCCTCAGTAGTCACGATACTTCACCACCAAAACACAGTAGCAGTTGTATGTAATGTGTCTTGCTCTATCAAAAACCAAAGACTTTAAGACACATCGAAGTCCGGCACGCATCTGACTATTAAAAACCATCGAAATATAACTTAGATTTGAAAGTCCGTCACCGACTGATGAACCCTTTTCAAGAACTAGATGGAATATAGCTTCAATTCTCAACTTTTCTACTGAGGATTTGAGATCGATTCCAGTCATCAGAGTTCCTACAAGCAGCGATTGGACCACTGCTATATCCCTGAATTATTTCTGTGACCATTTCGTCTCAATTCATGCTCGTAGACTAGAAACCTATTCAAGTGTATAGAATAATCGTTTTTCTAATAACTGTTCGTTGTCTACTAAGAGCGTTGTCTACTAAGACAAGCTCTTAGTAGACAACGAACATCTCTTCACGACCAATTCATAATAATTTGCGGGAAGAACTATGTCTTCTCATCTCAACGCTTCTATTCGTTACGTCAGTCATCAGTGCCTCAACGTTACGTCAATCACTTGAGTTCTCTACGTCATAAACTGTTCAAGCAATTCAAGCGTCTAACAGACAAGCTCTTAGAAGACAACGAGCATCTCTTCACGACCAATTCATAATAATTTGCGGGCAGAACTATCTCTTCTCATCTCAACGCTTCTATTCGTTACGTCAGTCGTCAGTGCGTCAACGTTACGTCAATCACTTGAGTTCTTACGTGATAAACTGTTCAAGCACTATTCAAGGCTTTCTTGTAGACAACTTCCTTTTTAGTGCCTTAACGAATGATATTTTTATTTCAAAGTAATGAAATTTGAGCTTTATAAATATTTCATCGATCATTCCGTTTTAATGTGAATATACTTGTGCAAGTATCTCCAGTGTTGTCAAGCTCATCAGATTTCGGGGATGCCTAATGCGTGCGACTGCAAGCCAGTTGTAAGCACCAAGTTGCTGCAAGTCGTAGAAACTTTTCATCGAACAATCCACGGTCGTTTGAATGAAGAGTCAATACTTGCCATCTCATCTCTCTTCAAACCCAGGGAAGGAAGCTCTTCAATTTTCAACCATATCTACCTCAGCCTTCAAGAACGATTTCTGACTTATGGACTGCTTAGAAGCAATTGAACTTCAGCTTTACCCCTGGAGCATTTCTTCGACCATCTCGTCTCTATTCAAATGTATTCTTATAAACATCTGTAGATGCAGTGCCGAAAAGCTCTTGAAATCTCTAGTCATCTTGAGTCATGATCTAGTCATCTCTAGTCATCTTGTCTCCTCTTGAGTCATCGTTTTAATAATTGAGACAGTCTGTAAGTGGACGTAGAACATTTTTTCACGAGCAATGCATAATCGTCTGCGGGAAGATTCATCTCTTAACCATCTCGACGGTGCTATTCAATCATTTGGTGACGAGTTTTTACGTCTTGAGCTGTTCAAGTCTTCCATTCAGACAGCTTCCTGTCTAGTGCTTTTTGAGTCATTTTCAATGACCGAACATTTTATCCGGACTCAGTTTTTTGTTACCGAAGACATCAAATGTTCATTATCAACTTTGTACAACAGCTGCTTATTAAAAATAGAAACCAATAAAATCAATAGTATACCAGTTACGTGTTCACGTTCATTTCTTTTTATGTCTGTCTTTCTGTTTACAAGTTTATATCGCACAACACGACACAGCCGTATATTCTGCGATATATGTATCGATGCCATGTTTTGCACATTATTTTAGGAACATTAGGCACATTAGGAATTAAGTAGGAATTAAATAAGTTGACTATGACTTATCATATTTAACAATGATAAGTCATTAAGTCAGTTAATGTCAACAACTTAAGTAATTGTGTTAAGTCAAGAACACAATAAGCCAAAATTTATTATTTTATTAGGTACAAAACGAAATTTTTTCTTCTATTTGCATTTCTTAAAAAAAGAATTTTCAATTTGTTTGATAACTATCCTGGTAATTTATTTTTCCGCCAATGGTCGCTTCCGTTTGGCGGCCGTACCGTGTTCTGAAACTGAATCCGCTGGTTTCACTCTTCTTTTTCCTGTGCTCCGAATATCATCTGTAATTAACCCATTTATGCCTAGCGTCCCGTTTTTGGGACGGCATTTTCACTATCAGTCGAAAACGTTATTTATATTTCCTAGCCTTTATTCGCGAGTATTGAACTTCAATTCTACAAAATATTTTAGTATAGCCAAGTAGGATGTTGACATTTCAATTTTTATACATAATTATTTTAAATGAAATCATCCCTTGTTCAAAAAGTTGACATCAGAAATTTATTAATTACTGCTGGTGTTAGCAAAAATCGAAGAAAGTCGCAAAAATATCCAGGCACGAATGGATTAACCCATTTATGCCTAGCGTCCCTTTTTTTGGGACGGCATTTTCGCTATCAGTCGAAAACGTTATTTATTTTTCCTAGCCTTTATTTGCGAGTATTGAACCTCAATTCCACAAAATATTTTAATATGGCCAAGTAGGATGTTGACATTTCCATTTTTATACATAATGATTTTAAATGAAATCATCCCTTGTTCAAAAAGTTGACATCAGAAATTTATCAATTACTGATGGTGTTAGCAAAAATCGAAGAAAGTCGCAAAAATATCCAGGCACGAATGGGTTAAACATCAAATTTTTACAACTCTGAGAATCTTGAGAAAAAAAATTCAAACATGGAAAGCATTTTTATAATCCATATCTAAGTGCAGCTTGTGCGAAATTAAACAACCCAATTTTAAAGTTGTCTACAGACGAAACTATTGTTGAAAAAGTTATGAAATTTTGTGCTGGACATGATGAAGGTATAGGAATTTGTTTGAGCGAATAAAAATAAAATTAGTTCAAAAGTTTGCCACCAGGGGACATTCTTTTTAATGAATGACACATTTAGCATACATTTATGGCAGTTTACAAATATTACTACAGCAAAACCTATTGCGCATGACGGCCATCATAACCAGCTACCATCTGGAATCGTAAGAGAGATGACCGTAGTGTGTTACCTACTAGCAATTTTGATCGGGCCCACATCGGCCGTTTACGTGGCCGGTGATAATCCGAGCAAAATTGCTATTAGGGTTCGGGGAAATGTTAAGAACATGCTGTGAAAGGATATCTTTAAGATCAGGCAAAGTTCTTGGATTATCCCAACTTACCAAATATTTGAAATTATCCTAAATCCACAATTCGCATGAATTGAGGTATGGAGACAGTGGAGCCACCTGGTAGCAAATATTTGAACTATTTTTTTTTTGTATTCGCTGAAACAAATTCCCCTACCTTCGTTATGTAATACACAAAATTTCATAACTTTCTCAACGATAGTTTCCTGTAGACGACTTGGTCGTTTAATTTCGGACACCCGGTACATAAGAAAGAAGGGACAGCGTTATTGAATCCGTAGAATCTGGATTTAACCTGCAATTTTTGTGATTTAAAAAGAAACAACGGAGATTTCCTTTAGCGTCAAGTGTTATTTAACGTTTTAAGTTTGTAAGCACTTCCTGGGAAGCGACGGTGGGAGCAGAAGGGGGATCTTTACAGCAACCTCATTAATTACACCCACTACCAAAACTATTTGTAAAAGCAGCCATGATAAATGATGACTGGCATCCAGGGATCTGATGGGTTCATTCCACCATGGACATCAAACCTTCCTAAATGGCTTTCGTAATCTGCTATTTATTTAGAAAGGTCGAAAATGGCTGTCGAATTTCAAAGCAAAAGAGCCAAACGAAAGGAACTCAAGTCCATTTTGATAGGTAAAAACTTCTCGTTCAACAAGACGTTTAAAAACGTATTTACCACCAGCATACGGCTGTATTGAAGTATTTCCGACTTATCGCTAAAAACCATTGTGTACACGGGCTGGACTTGCACGCTGAATTCTTAAAATGGTTCTAAAATTCCTCTCGTTGGTTGCAAGCAGTTTTACAGGGTTGCATATATTCGAAAATCCCTTACCTGATGAAGATCTGAATTCTAGTGGGAAGCCTACTGCAGGATTAAAATAATCGTAGATCATGCGACTGCGCAATAGGCTAGCTAGATTAGGTACAAAACAGTTATGAAAGGCTGTTTTGGGCATTGGGACTCAATCGAAGTCTGTGTATGGACTTCTACTGGTGCTGACGAAGATATATTTTCTTTTTCTATCGAAACAGGTGTACACTTTTATAAGTACGTTTTCTGTGTGTTGTTTTTCAACGTTTTAATTACTTTAACTTTTAAACACCAGTTTTTGTCAAGCGTTCTCTGAAGAAGAAAGAAAAGGTAATGTAAAATTCGTATTTTTAACGTAATCATTAATCACATCTCGCTCAACGTATTTCTCGTTGGATTAATGATATCATGTATTCCGGGGCTGAAGTGGTTGCAGTGGTTGTAAATTAGCCTTATATTTATTCTCAAATTCTGTAATCTAGGGCAATAAAAATGTCCTTTGATACCCATCAAACAATAAAACTTCAATTCTTAGGGAACGTTCATCTTGTATTCCAATACTTACACGCCTCACCTCTCTATAGCAGAATAATTCCATGTGTGCGTACGTCTCTGCTTCATTCCACATTGAAAAAAAAAAAGAACGCCATTAAAAATAAAATTCTTAAGGTTCTTCAACACAAAAGAACGTAAGCCCATCGAATAAACCATCAACAACTCGTGCTCCATGGAATGCTTCCAACCATGACGCCTAAATACAAACAAAAATAACGCAAAAAAAAGGTACACCATGGAGGATAAAAGAAGTGTCACAAACGGAGATGACAAATATCCTTGCCATTTTCGAGTTATCTTCAGAGAATATTAGGCGTTCTTTTTAGAGGATAAAAAAAATTCAGGAAAAGGAATATTATTTATAGCATTCTTCCAATGGAATGATATAGAGAGACATCGATATATAAATATAATAGTATTCCCCCCCCCTTTCTTGTTGATGGATAAAACGTCTCTGTAAGATGACGATTTATAAGAGATCTGTGTCCCGAAAAATTCATTGTATGCAAAGAGGAAACGAGGTATAATGTATTCAGGGAATGAAATATTGGAGGTGGAAGAAATTTATGGATTGGAATTTTTCTTTGTACTTGAGACGTTGTGAAAACTAAAGAAACATGTTATTGAATACGTTTTATGGATAACAGACTTAAAAGGTAATCATTCTTTTTACGTATTTAATGCAAGGATTCTTCATTAATTTGAATGATAATGTCTCACTCGGATTCGACATATGTATTAAACATAAATAAAGGTATCTTCTGATAATAAGAACAAGAGCTACGTCAACAAAAAATATTTAACGGTAAAATGAGCGAAAGGCAGACATTTAAAGGAAAAAAAAAGAATTTTTTTAACGCATTTGGTTGAAGAGTTATTAATAGTTTACTTTGTTTTCACATGCACGAAAAAGAAATTTATGTTTTCTTAATAGAGACAGTGATAAAGCAAGTTTCGAAACTCGTTTTATGGATATCAAATTCTTAACTAAGGAGATTATTTCTTGCATATTTCATTCAAGAAGTGCTTAATAATTTATCTTAATGTTTCATATATATCCGATGCATGTGATAACAGTAAAGGTATTCTTTGATAATATGAACGAAAAAAAAAAATCCTTTTAGCAAAAAATCAATGAATTGCAAATCTTCAACTCAAAAGATGTATATATTTTTATGCATTTTATGGAAGCATTATTTAATCATTAATAAATCAACGAGTTCCAGTGTATATTATAATTATTTATTATAGTTATTAATTGATGAATCAATGACTAGCAGCTCTTCAACTCAAAACATATGTTTCTTTTTGTGTATTTTTTACAAATATTATTTAGTAGCTTAGAGCAGTTATAATTGCATTTGGTTTAGATAAAAATATATAATTTAGTAGTAAAGAGTTTCTTTGTAATAAATAAGTTAGGCACTTAAGTATTTAAAAAATGAACAATTTTTAGAAATTATTGAATGCATTTTATGCGAATATAATTTAATAGTTTAGTTTCGTTTCAAAATGCACGAAGTAGTGAAAAAATATGTAGTTTTAATACTACAATGAAAAGTATATTTTTAACGGTAAATCAGAATACAGAAGAGCTTTAAGTCGATGAATAAGCAATGTTATTTGAAGTAATTCATTGAGCAACCACATTGTAATTTAACTGATAATGTTCCACATATATCAATGAAAAATAACTAAAATACCCTTTTGTTAAAATAACCAAATGAAGTGTTCTTTTTTGTAATCTGTTCATCAGGTGCTACAAAGTGTAAAACTAAGAGAACAGCGGTCAGCTTTCTTGCTGATTTTTCTAGAATGTGTGAAAATCCCATTTTATGTCTGCGCCATAAATACATTCCACACAAAAATTATTAGCAGAAGTAAAGTCTTTATTAACAACTTAATTTTGTTGTTGAATGAACAAAACATTACGCTTAGGTGTTAAATTATTAGACATTTTTCTTAAAGCTTTAAAAAAAACTCGGATAGTATTTTCTGATGAAACTATACCAGTATTATTAACGTACTTGACTTCTTCTCGTTGATACCTCTTTTTTCCAACAACCTCTGCAATCTACCTGCTCAAAGTTGCACAACTTGGCAAACCAGCCACTTTATTTTCTTCAAAAATCTCTAAAATGAGACATATTTTGTTGTAAAAAAATCTTTCTTCTAAAACAATTAACTTCCCCTCTGTTTTCCTCATGCAGACGATTTTTTGATTATAAATGACAATTCAAGATGATTATTTTTGACGAGTGGCAATTTCTGTCCATTGCTTCGATTCATGAATCTAAATCATTTTATGAGTCCGAAAATCGCCAAGCATGGTAGCCACGATAGATTTTTTTTTTCGGTTTTCAGCTAACCCTTTGCAGTGGTGAGGTGACTCTCACTCACCACTGTATGGTATGTGGTAACTCGAGAGGTGCCTCTCACTCACCATTGTATGTGAAAAGGTAAATCCGAACAACCGCCAATATCGACGGAATATAACCAACCACTTTTTGCAGATAGAATATTTTCTGAATAATTTTTCTAAACAATAACCAACACACGCGTTAAACTCAGAAATTTTGCAATATTCAAGTCTAAAATTACTGTTTGCAAGAAGTAATTGCTTATATTCTGTAGATATTGGGCGGGATCAATTAACACGTCTCGCGTTGCTGATTTGTTCGAGCAAAGAAGGCTTCCAGCACAAAGGGTTAATATCGTCTAGAATAATTAGAATTTCGAAATTAAATCAACTGATTGACATCTCCGAATTTTTCACAGAGTCTTTTTTAATACCTATGACTATAGTAAGATTTAAAAATATCAGGTTGTAACGAAAGTTTTCCGCCATATCTACCTGAAAAACTAACTTCTTACTCCTTAGATAACTGTTTTTGAACTTTCGGTACTAAACCTGCACAGTGTCACATGATACAACAATAGTACTTAAAGCTGTACTCATAATTCGTTGATATTATGTTGCTGACTTTTTGCAACACAACTGGAAGTAAATGATGGTTCTAATCCTCTAGAGTGATAGTTCCATTTGAGACACCTTATACTTAATGATAACTCTATTTTTTACAGATTTCACACACAGTGTTATAAAGTAGGCCTCTTTCTTTTAAATGGTAAAAATCGTTTGACAAAATATGAGCCAATACGCCAACGAGAACTGTGTGCTGACGATGTTTGCGGTGGCGGGAAACTTTCGTTACAACCTAATATAAACTGTCCGTGCACATAATCCAAAACTATGTGCAAACTCGTAATAGCCAGTGATAACAGAATATACTGAATGTATATAAAAACACATATTATAAGTGTACGCACACAGGTATATGCAACGCGTTTACGCTACATGGAATAAAAGAATATTTCTTCTAGTTAACCATCTTAAAATTAAAAAAAAAAATCCAGAAAATCTTAGTCACCCCAAAACTATTTGCATACGTTCGAATGTATCCGCATGTCTGTGTTATCTGACTTTCTGACCATGCCTATCACGTGCTTGCATGTGATATGGTTTCTAAGTAATGTGGTACTTCATAAAGTAAACCATTTTTATACAGTTCATGAGTCCGTGGAGGCAAGTTTTAAAATAAACTCTTATAATTTGCAACGATGTTCATCTTTTCTCCTTTATATAAGACCGTTATGGAAACGTAATCTTAGAAATAAATAAATAATTAAATAAATAATACAAAAAAAATAAAGGATACTATACACCGTAGCATGAAAAACCCAACTACCGGATGATAAATTTGTTTCTTCAGCACGAAGAGGTATAGACATATCAGAAGATGGACGAGAAAAAACGTCAGCATGACGTGAGATCGCCTAACGTGCAGCATTAATCTTGGAGATATTGCTGTATATAGTTATCTATGATACAGAGTATTGTCGTAGTTGAATGCACGATCCAGGAATAAGGAAGCAGTGTCATGTTTATCCAATCGTCTAACTGAACGTAACGGAGGTGAGGTAAAAAAGAGAAACAAATCTGTGAAAAACCATAAATTATGAAGCATATTCCAGCTCAAATATTTTGCTTCCCGAATCCCAAATTTTGCTGTGTGTATTTGTACATTTGTTTCACTGAAATATTTTTTTAAAACTTTTATATGAGCTCTGAAAGCACGCTAAAAAAAAATCAAACATTTTTCAGGGTCATTTAAGTTAACCTTTTACAGACCGAATTGAGATGCATGAAATTTTTTAATTATTTTGACTTATAATGCGTTAGTCAAAGGATATTAGTCATTTAACCCTTTAACGCGCAGTGTTCCCGCTCTGGGAACACGAACTCTGACGTTTTAACTGTTGCCAGTCACGAAGAATAGATTGGATTTCTATAAAAATAGTTGTGGATGACAGAGCTCCACGAGAATCCTTTACTTTTGAGCACGTCCTTTCCCGTCAAAAAATGGTCGCGATTATTTTTAACAGCACTGACGTCTGCTGAAAAATGGACGAATGAGAGCAGCGTGATGGATTGCCCAATGCTGAAAAAAGGGCGGCCGTTGCCCTCGCTCGACTTAACGACCAGCAAGAGGGCGGACGATCGAAACGTTCCTCGCGTGCCAGATCGAGAGACCCTTTTTTGACGACAGCTGGCTGTGCCGCATCAAAGGAGGGTCTCTCGATGTGTGGCACGCGATGAACGTTTCGATCGCCCGTCCTCTAGCTCGTCGTTAAGTGGTGCGATGGCAACGGCTGCCCTTTTTTCAGCACTGGGAAAGGGTTGCGCCTCAAAGGGTTAACCCTCCAAGGCACCTGGTACCCTGTGTGGAACAGCCGCTGTAACTATTCCTCTACGTGTATAAAATACTAGTATAGACATCTGTCGGTTTTTAAGAGCATTTATAGATAGACAGCAACGATATAATTCAGGCTTTTGAGTGTAGATGTACTGACTCTGTTCATATTATACTCAGAACTGGTTGAATTTGAAATAGTCCTCTTTCGAATGCCGTTTTGTTTATTTTAGAAAATGAACCAGAAATAGTGAACAAAGAATTCTGACCCGGAAACAATGACTGCGTGTTGGAGTTTGTCCTATCGAGAAATGATTCGAATACTAACATTTCAGAATGAATACCGAAAAAGTATATCTAAGCCCCAGTGTACCACGTACAAAACTGAAGGAAGTGATTTTCTAGTAAAATATCGGGTTATTATTTTTGAAACTATTTTTCCCCTAATAATAATCACTAACATTATCACATGCATTTATTTCAGACACAGGGAGAAAAAAATGAGCCTTGTAGGGGTAAATGGTAAAAAAATTGTAGACCCCCCCCCCTCAAATTTTCAATGTGTTCCCAATGTGCGTGGGTCATTTCTGATTATTCTTTTAGGGCTTATACTTTGACCATACTTTGATGAGTAGTTTAAATAATAAGTGAAATATTAAGAACTAACCCTTTGAGGCGCAACCCTTTCCCAATGCTGAAAAAAGGGCAGCCGTTACCATCGCTCCACTTAACGACCAGCAAGAGGGCGGACGATCGAAACGTCCATCGCGTGCCACAGATCTAGAGACCCTTTTTTGATGCGGCTTGCACAGCCAGCTGCTGCCCAAAAATCATAAAAATAGCTGCGCCAGCTCTTTTTATGATTTTTGGTCCAGTTTCTCTCTCATAATAGAAATGCAACTTCAAAAAATCCAGTTTTTAACTGGTATATCTGCTAATTTTTTCAAGTTAATAGTGATAGACCTGCGACCGGGAGTGTAAACCACGCTGTTCAACAGCTGTGCCTTTTATTTGAGCCATTTATTTTAGATTTTACTTGAAGACTTCTTACTTGATAACTACGCATGCACCAGAGATAACTGATGTGCACTTCCTCTCAATTAAATCGGGTTTAAATTCGCAGATTTTTTTTTTTTAATAAAAACGTTTTATTCTCAAATTGAAATAGAATTAAATAAATCATACAAAAGTTCTTCCAGATGCGTATATTAATGTATACCATAATTAGAAAAAGTAGACGTTGTAAGAGTCGATGTAAGAGAGACTCTTTTAACCTTCTCGTCACCCTGAACCTCATATGAGGTTCCTACTTCAAATAGCAATATTTAGAAAGAAAACAGTTGAATTTAGTATTTTTTCTCTCACTGATATCAATATCATTCATTCATGTAGAAAGTATAGGAGGCTCTTAACTAGTTGCATAAATCGTGCCTAGATTGCAGTACTAGTCCATTTAGATCTTTTTTTACAGTTTTCGCTTCATTGTTTCTGGAGAAAAATTAAGAAACTAGGGACGCTGCTTTTTTACCGTTTTTTTTCTTTTTAAGGTAAGTATAGTTTTTTCTTATTCCTCAACCTTTACCTAATAAGTGCATCCTTTTAAAATTATTTTAGCCTAACAAAATGCTTCGAAAATGCAGAAATTAATATTAGAAAAATCTAATATGAATCGACATTAGAAAAAAAATATTTTTGCATGATTTATAATAGCATTCCAGATGCATTCAATGCTAGACAGATGTTTGTTCTCTGATTTTTCATAATTCGGTGTCGAGAGGGTTAACGTGCTATATAGGGATCCCGGTCGCAATTTTTTCGTCGTGTAGGAATTCGTGTTGAACTGACCCGTGTTATTGGGGGGGGGTGGAGGGGGGTGTCCTACTCTCCTACTGTATATGTTTTAGATACGCAATGGAAACCAGTGGCGGATTAATGCAAGTTTGTCGGTGGGGCGGTTAGTTAGAAGATTGATATATACAGCCATTTTATGGAATTAAAATCGGATCTTTTACATTAGTTTCTTATTAAGGGGGTCGCCCCCTCCGCACCCCCCTTTTAAACCGCCCATGATGGAAACACTATAGATTGTGAATTTTAAATAACAAATTCTACACATTTCTCGGTTGCAAGTCTAGCCCAAATTATTGTTAGTCAGTGGGAATATCATTCTTAAAAGTATTTAGTGTGGACATCTGTCTGGTCAATACATATTCCGAAATGTCAATGAAGCAAGTTCTTTTAAATAAAAAAAAAAATTAAATGGTTATTCCGTGCACAGTTTTTCATTTTTACATCTTACCGGAAGGGTTGCAAAACATCTAAACCCTTCCACTAACGCGCACCTCGATTATCACATTTCCGATACAGATGAATGATGAGCAGGCTCGATCGATAGTGCTCGAGCATATCATCGATATAAGGTGACGTGGAGTAGCTGTGCCTCCGAACAGCAGGTGTGTCTGTACAAAGGGTGGTGGGGGGCTGTAGGTGATCAGTACTGCTTGAAGAGCAGGTCATGGATCATCGGGTGATTTGCCCATTCGTATGTTGCCATCCCGAATGTCGGGAGAACGAATGTAAGGAATGTATAGAAGCAAGACTCTCCAGATGGATTACTCCGGGAAAATTTTGAGATTGTCTTTTCCGTGATTTATATAAGACGCCACTGTTTACTGTATTTATTTATTTATTTACTTTCTTAAGCGAAGTAATTGGGTTATTGCGATCCCGATAAAATATCTCTATTCAGATTTAATCGATCCCTTACATTTATTTTGAAATGAGGCAAACTTTTTTTGAGAAAAGTGCGTTGGCGGCATTCGCTACATTAAAGGAGAGTTCTGTACAAGATATATACAGAATCGTTCTCTCGCTGCTAAGATGTCAGCGTTTGCTTTAAGATTTGTTTGAACTTCGATGGTTTTTCCCCCTATTGTATTCGAAGAGATTGGATGCAGTAATCGCTGTGATAGATAACAGATCCTCTGTACTGTACCATATAATTCGTGAGAAGTTTTTTTTTCCTTTTTTTAACATCTTTTATAAAGACTTACTAGATGACAGTGCATGCACTACTTATACAGGGTGACTTCTAATTCATGGTACAAACTTCGGGGGCTGGTACAGGACATTGTAACAATCCCATTTCACATAGGAAGGTATAGTCAAAAGTGAAGCGCCGAAGCACAAAAACGGGAAAGAACAAATTATAGTCAAAAGTGAAGCGTCGAAGCACAAACACTGGAAAGAACAAATTATGGTCAAAAGTGAAGCGTCGAAACACAAACACTAGAAAGAACAAATTATGGTCAAAAGTGAAGCGTCGAAGCACAAACACTGGAAAGAACAAATTATGGTCAAAAGTGAAGCGTCGAAGCACAAACACAGGAAAGAACAAATGATAGGAAAAGTGTTTTATTTTCATAACCTCGTTTACAAGTGGAAATTAATTTACAGTAAGTGTTCAAAATTGCGTCCATCAGCACTGATACGTTCTTGACAGCGTCGGTGCAGCGATTTACGGACACTTCCAAAGATATCAGGAATTTCACGCACACGTGCAGCAGCTACGGATACTCGATCAACGACATCTTCATCGTCCCCATAAAAAGAAGTCGAGGGGCGTCCAATCGGGAGACCGGGGTTTCCAAGAGCCACCACGACCAATCCATCGCATGTCAGATGTCGTATTCAAGTACTTACGAACATCTAGGGTGAAGTGGGCTGGCGCCCCATCATGCTGAAAACACATGGGGTTTCTGATGATGAATGGACGAAAACTGAAACGAGAAGGGCCTCTCTTTCCCAAATCAAAGCCGACTACTGGCCATCTACTGCCAACGGAAGCAACTAACTCCGTTTCTCCTCCGTCTCCTGCATTTGTTTTTTCCTGTGCTTGTACTTCGACGCTTCACTTTTGACCATCCATTCCTATACAAAATGTGATTGTTACAGTGTCCTGTGCCAGACTTCAAAGCTTGTACCATGAATTAGCTGTCATCCTGTATGTATATCTCAAAAGTTCTTCCGTAATCCAAAAATGTTTTTGAGATTTTTCTGCCTGCCCATGGGATTTGGACTATATTGAAATGGACAATGGATACATATAAGATATTTACATATATTTTTGTCGTCGATAATTGTTTTTTTTATCTCATACAAACTACAGAACATGAATTTTGATTTTGGAACCATCTAGTATATTTAGATATTGTTAGGAGTAGTGGTATTTTCGTAAATGCGACATTTATATTTAAGATATTTTAAAATAATATCAAAAGACATTTCTATCGTAAAATGATTATAAAAAGATTATATTGGGTGGTACGTTGTGAAGCCTGTTGTGCAAATTCCTGCAGAAATACTTCTTAATTGCAGCAACTGCGGGCTTCTACAAATTAGTATTGAGTGTGGTGCCTTCCATTCATGAGCTCCATGGGTTCGCTAATAGGTACTTTTCTCTTTGCAAAACACCAGTGTTTTGCCAAAGGTAGCAACCTATGTTTTTGTTTTAATAGTATGGTTGCATTATTAAATACGTATCGCTACGGTCAATAATCTAAAACAGGAAATGGCTAAAATGTACTTTAGCCCACTTTTATAGTTGAGCGATAAATGCGCCAAGTATTGCAAATTAGGTATTTTAAAGCTGTGAAAAGATTCCAAAGATTTTTGTATTTTCACGAATCCATTATTCTTATTTTGTAATATAGCTACTGCGTGACATAATTAAGTAACGAATCTGCTTGCTCCATTGGATGTCATTCCTTTGGATTTTTGCTCATACATTATTGCTATTACGCTTATGTTTACATCTCTAGTTGCTGCCATTCGCAGAGTAGAAATATCGTCGATTTTGGTACGGCATACGTTAACCCTCTAACGCGCATTGTTCCCGCTCTGGGAAAACCAAACTCTGACGTTTTGACTGTTGCCAGTCACGAAGAATAGATTGGATTTCTAATAAAAATAGTGGCGGGTGACAGAGCTCCACGAGATTCCTTTACTTTTTAGCACGTCATTTCCCGTAAAAAAAATGGTCACGATAACATAGCTGCCAACTCTTCCGGTTTTTCCGGACGATTTTTCACCACTATCTTCAAGCAGTTTTATTTTACAAAAAAAATTTTGGACTTATTTTAAGCTCAAATTCGTAAGTAAAAATTAGTGGTGGAAAATTTTCCGGAAAAACCGGAAGAGTTGGCAGCTATGCGATTATTTTTAACAGCACTGACAACAGCTTAAAAAATTTAAGAATGCGAGAACAGCTGGATAGACTGCCCAATACTGAAAAAAAGGGCAGCCATTGCCATCGCTCGACTGAACTACCTGCAAGATGGCGGACGATCGAAACGTTCATCGCAGAGACCCTTTTTTGACAACAGCTGGCTGTGCGGCACAGCCAGCCAGCCTAGTAACCAAAAAAACAGCACAGATCTAGTGACCAAAAAAGGGTCACTAGATCTGTGGCACGCGATGAACGTTTCGATCATCCGCCATCTTGCTGGTAGTTAAGTCGAGCGATGGCAACGGCTGCCCTTTTTTCACCATTGGGAAAGGGTTGCGCCTCAAAGGGTTAATAAGTGTTTAGTGACTGTTATAGGTTCACTGTCTGTAATCATCCGTAGCACGACGTGATCAGAAACATTCCAAATTTTTTCGAGTCTCCTAGCGCTTTTCAAATCGTTAAGAAGCTGTTCAAAAAAGCTGCAGTATTTCCCTTAGAACAACAACCTTTAACGACGGGATAAAACACACACTCCATTCATAGCATCCATTCTCGACATGTTTGACGAGCATTCACAGTTGCCAGAACACGAAAGCGAAAAAATATATATAAAACACAAGAGCTCATATGTCATCCGTGTTAGAGAAGGGGGGGCACTTTTTTTGTGCTACACTTCATTTTTCATAGTCGGTTTGTCATTGTATTGGAAATGAAGAACTAACTTCCCCTTCACTAGATCTTCGAGATGGGAAAAAAGACCCGGATGTTTGCGAGGGAAGGATTTTATTATTTCCTGAGTCGAACACCAAAATGGACCCCCACCAAAAAAAGAACTTGTAACGCCATTTTTTTTTTTTTTTTTTCGTGTTTTGAAAAATTGCTTCAAAGGATTTTAATGCTTCTTCCCGGTGATAAATGAGCTATTATGGTGGCGTGTTGTAATATTTTAAAGAACATTTTTGAGAAGTTGTTACAGTGTTTTATTAAAATACATTTGAAGAGTTGTATACCCAGAGAAAAAAAAATGACAATGAACATCAGAACCATAGCCAAGCGATTCAACTAAGAGGGGCAGTGTCCCCAGGATGACTAGTTATTTTTAACTGTTTTCTTCTCTTCCCTGCCCCCTAGAGGAACTTTTAAGTATTACTGAAGCATATTTTACGCCTTTTTATTAATTTGCTTTTATTAATTTAATTGCATGTTTGATTAAATTTTAATTGTTTTAATTTAATTAATTAATTTTGTAAGCAAATTGAACTACCTTTTAGATACGACTGCTGTAAAAATATGCGTTAATGCATTATTTTTTCTCTATTTTTAATGTTTTGTACATAACATTGTGACAAGTATATGTTTCCGTAAATACTCCCAATGAAAAACCTAAATTTGGTATTTCACAAGTGGAAATGTATTGAACCATAAATACTTCTGTTACACAAATTCTTTCTATAGTTTTAACACTAGAAAGGACACAAATATGATGTACTGTAACAATAATCTAGAGCATTTTCTTGACCTGCTTTACGACAAACCATCAACAAAATTCTTTAATTGGAGATTTTTATCAGTATGTATTAAAAGCAAATATATAGCTGCCATCTGTTCCGATAAAATCGGAACATTTTCCACCATTAATTCTTACTACGCAATGAAAGCTTAAAATAAGCCCAATTTTTAAATGCAATGTATAACTATTTAAAAATTGTGGTGGAAAATCTTTGGATAAAATCGGAACAGTTGGCAGCTATTGAATAAACAATATCTTTTGAGTTATGTAATGATGATAACCTTTGGGGTTTCAAAACTTGATTTAGTATTGAAAAAGTGCACACTTCATACGCAATGTTTAGTTTAAAAAATTCTTTAATTCATTTTTTTATATTTTCCAAATTTGAGAGTAAGGCAAAATTTTTCTAAAGGAGACAAAATTTTACACAGGCCTCTCTGCGATAGATCCTCCCCCTGCATGACAGCAAACAGTTTTTGCAATGTACACGGACAGTGAAAAGTTCCAGGAACTGTTTATTACCACAATATACATACACAAGTACTTAACCCATTTATGCCTAGCGTCCCTTTTTTGGGACGGCATTTTCGCTATCAGTCGAAAACGTTATTTATTTTTCCTAGCCTTTATTCGCGAGTATTGAACCTCAATTCCACAAAATATTTTAATATGGCCAAGTAGGATGTTGACATTTCAATTTTTATACATAATGATTTTAAATGAAATCGTCCCTTGTTCAAAAAGTTGACATCAGAAATTTATCAATTACTGCTGGTGTTAGCAAAAATCGAAGAAAGTCGCAAAAATATCCAGGCACGAATGGGTTAATGCTGAAAGTCCTGTTTCGGTATCTTCCGAAGTTCAGCAATAGCATTGTCTTCGATGTCTTCTACGGTGTCAAAATGGTTACCTTTGAGGCCCATTTTGATCTTGGGGAAGAGCCAGAAATCCGACGGTGCTAAATCCGGTGAGTAGGGAGGCTGGTGGAGGAGTGGAATGTTCTTTTCTGCGAACCATGCCTGCACAACAGTCGATGTGTGGGAGGGAGGGAGTTGTCGTGACTCAGTGACCATCCTCCTTGCCATTTGGCGGGAAGTTTTTTTCGGATTGCTTCCCGCAGTCTTTTCAAAACTTGTACGTAATGAGACCGTTAACAGTTTGTGCAGCTGGTACAAACTTATGGGGCACCATACCTTCATTGTACCCTATCCGCACCTGTCCCCAACCTGTATATGAACTACATGTTGCCCCTTTGCTTGAACTTCGACATCGCGCCAACTGATCATCACACACTCCTACGAGCACCTTCATCTACACTTCCATCATACAGCCTGTTATGAATGCCGTTAATAACAAAAAAAGTGGTGAGTGTTTAGGTGGTGGGGGTCTGTCCGTGTATTTCAAAACAGCTGGAAAATGAAAACCGAAGATTTACTTACCCAATTCAATCTATTACAATCAGGCAAAAAAC
Source organism: Cheiracanthium punctorium (assembly GCA_038373885.1). NCBI lineage: Eukaryota > Metazoa > Arthropoda > Arachnida > Araneae > Cheiracanthiidae > Cheiracanthium > Cheiracanthium punctorium. The sequence goes on along the minus strand of JAWZYV010010855.1, from coordinate 193,126 downwards.
TTACATGTTTTGAGTATTGAAAATCGGCTTTTTCCGATTAAAGTACATTATGAAAACCCAAAGCTGTTACACAGAAAAGAGACCTGTCCCAGAGAGACTGACCTCTCCGAAATGCTCTTTGGTGGCTGAGAGCAGACATACGACCGGTTCGGTAAAACAGCTGTCGTGAACTGAAGTAGACATTCGACCCCAAAGGATTAATAGCTACATGACATTTCCTACTCCACATTGCTGTATAATTCTGAAACCTTATGATGTGCCCTACCACCTGTAAAGCCACCTGTAAAACACCACCATCGTGAATCTTCTATCGGGCTTGCTTATGTACTTGAATGAGTCATCTAAAGAGGCCTACAGATGATCGCTTATTGGTTCCAGCACTTGGATACATCATCTACCGGCCAAATCTATCCAATGAGTAACGTCCGTCGGCCTCTTTGGATGACTCGTTGAAATGCAAAAGCAGGTCTGATAGAAGAATCATCCTGGCCCCGTCCTGTAGGCGTTTTCCGCTACATTTATGAGACGCCCATTACTGCACGTCTTAATCACGAACTGGATATAGGACGGTCAACGACTAGCAGCAGACTGGCAAAACAGCGTCAGCCTCTCTAAAGAAAATGCTCGAACCGCTTTTAATGATTAGCTACATAAGCGCCCTCTAGCGATGAATCATATGATACATTGAACTACGGGCCGTGGTAGCCCAGTGGTTAAGGCGTTGGACTCGTCAACCGGAAGGTTACGGGTTCTCCCGACGTAATACTAAAGACGAGCGTGTACATCTGGTGTACACAGAAAAAAAATGTTTTGTTGAATTCAACAAAAATTTATTTGGTGCTATTTCAACCAAATTATTTTGTTTGTTTTAACAATTTTTTTTTAAAATTAACAAAATATTTTGTTGAATAAACAAAAGTTTTGTTGAATCCACGAAATTATTTAGTTGAAATAGCGCCAACCAAATTTTTGTTGAATCAACAAAACATCTTTTTCAGTGTACGTGCACGTTAAATCCGTGGTTTAAAAAGTCCTCTCGGAGGTCGCCAGCAGTTTCCGTACGTTTCCAATACTCAGAAATCCCCTATCTTCTGATGAGGTTGCAAATTCTGCAGGAAACTCCGTGAAACACGTATATAGCTCTAAACTACACATTCAGTGACGGGAACTGTCCTCCAAAATGAACAAACAATCCCAAGAACTCCAAACAAACAATCTGTTACTAAACGCACGCATGTTGGCACAACATAAAACTAAGGAAAAGCGACTCGCAGCGTCATCTTACACTCAAATTTTGCTTAGCTCTTTTAGAATACGTCAATGATCGTCCGATATCTAATTTCGTAATCTTAATAGAACAAAATAATTATATTTAGCTTTTCTACGGAAAAAAAAAGAAACATTTTGATAAAATCTTCGAACACTTCTTGTATGGAAATACGTGAATTTCCAATACAATTTAGAAACTGAAACAGTCTATTTACTCGTAGCTTTATGTTAACAAGGAAAAAAAGGAAACAATTTAAGCATACTTTGATAAATCGCTTTTCGATATTCTACTCGTTTGTGTTGCCAGATTAGGAAAACAAATTTTCTACCTCGCGTCCCGTAAAGAACTTACGTGTTATGTCGTCGAGCTTTAAAGAATCATATTAAATATGCCTTTTACTTTTTCTTTTACTTCGTCTGCTTCAACTTAACGTCTTTTCAAGCAAAAAAAAAAGTAAATAATAACAGTGAACACTTCAAGTTGATAAACGATTATTGAGACAGGTTTTTGCAAGTTTTCATTTACTTGAAAAAGTACCAGAGGAAAAGATAATTGAATACTTCTTGAGGTGCCTTTTCAGGCTGTAATTTTAGATATAGTAAAATTCTTTTCTGAAAAGATGCATTTGGCCACGTCCCAAAGAATAATAAAATTTTATACTGTGTTTAATAATAAATGAACGCTCGTCGAGTTTTTTCAAATTATTTTCATTTTGCGGCGGTGCTTATGTGGAAAAACTGCATAAAGTTCCATTTCAGAATTCCGTTATCATATTGCAGACATCATTTCGTATAATGATATTTTCTTTTGTATAAAATCATGCTTAAAAAAAATAGTTTCTAGTAGATAAATGAAGAAATTTTTGTTGAAGTAATAAAAATATGCTTATGGAAATGTTATTCAATATTTATCCAGTTAATTACAATTCAGAATTTTTCTACAGTGATTATGTAACATAAAAAAATATTTAATGATGTAGTATAAAATTGGACTGAAAACAATTAATGACATTTAAATTACTTTCTATTTTGAAATATATTATTTTATTAAAGTCATAAAGACATGAAATAACGAATTTTAGTGTACTGTAAATCCGAATAATTATAAAGTTTTATTTTAGAATTCCGTTATCATATTGCAGACAGTATTTCATGTTATGATATTTTTTTGTATAAAATCGTGCTTGAAAATTACTTATTAGTACATATAGATGAATGAAGAAATTTTTATTGAAGTAATGAAAATATACTTTATGGATCTTAATGTTATTCAGTACTGCATAATTAGAATTGGAATTTTTTAAAAGTGATTATGTAACTTTAGAAAAGGAATGTTGTTAAATAATGTAAAATAAAAATGGAGAGAACGATTAATGACATTTAAATTACTAACTATTCTGGAATATATTATTTTATTAAAGTCATAAAGATGTTAATCACAGATTTTAGAGCACTTAATCCCGGATAATTACAAAGTGGATTTTATAAACTATGATAATGTGCTTGTAATATTTTTTAAAAATTTGTTTATTATTAAATTAAGTAATAAAAAATTGGTCTGAAAACATTTAATGTCTTTTAAATTAAAAAGTAACTAAATTCTTTTAAACCATTCTTCTATTAATAATTCGTAATATTTTAAATTACGAAATAACTTGATTAAAAAATATACCATTTTATTAAAATCACAATCAGTACTCGAATTAATGCATTAAATGATATCGTGTAAGTTGTCAAAGTAGGAATTTGCTAACTGCTTGGCCCGAATAAACGACGCAATGTTATAAAAGTGTCGTTGATTTTTGTTTAACAGTTTAACAAATGTTTTATTTAACAGTTATTGTAATTGCGTCTCTACTTATTCATTACACATTCAGTATTCTTGTAGCGCCATCTTGTGTTTGAAAGAAGAATTGCTTTCAAAATTCAGGAAAAACAATACGATATGAATGAAAGTCAACATTTTGAAAAAACTTATCGCAGTGAGCAGAACTTTATAAATTTTGTAGACATGTTAAAAGAATGAACATTATCGATCGAGGTAACTCAAAAGATAAGAGCCGAAGAAAAGTGATTTGTTTGTATAATTATGAAATAAATATTATAATATAATGGTTTATTCTCAAATATATTTTTGAGAGAGTGTATGCCCATGCAAAAAAGTATTCGATTAATAGCCAGATTTCTTGTTTCAGTTTTGAATTAGTTTTTCGAAAAAACACAAAATTAGAAAGAAATATGAGAACTTATTATTATATCCAATGTAATCCACTTTTAAGTAAAACGGTATTTTAACCCTTTAACGCGCAGTGTTCCGGCTCTGGAAACACCAAACTCTGACGTTTTGACTGTTGCCATTTACGAAGAATAGATTGGATTTCTATCAAAATAGTTGCAGGTGACCTAGCTCCAGGAGAATCCTTTACTTTTAAGTATGTCTTTTCCCGTAAAAAAATGGTCACGATTATTTTGAACAGCACTGACATCCGCTGAAAAATGGAAGAACGCGAGAACAGCCGGACAGATTGCCCAATGCTGAAAAAAAGGGTAGCCATTGCCATCGCTCGACTTAACTACCAGCAAGAGGGCGGACGATCGAAACGTTCATCGCATGCCACAGATCTAGAGACCCTTTTTTGACGTCAGCTGTCGTCCAAAAAAAGGGTCTCTCGATCTGTGGCACGCGATGAACGTTTCGATCGTCCGCCCTCTTGCTGGTCGTTCAGTCGAGCGATGGCAACGGCTGCCCTTTTTTTCAGCATTAGGAAAGGGTTGCGCCTCAAAGGGTTAAATATAAAACTGACATAAGAAATTGGATTAACTTTCGAATGTTTTTTTGAGAGGGTGTACTTCTGAAAGTGTCGAACACTGAAAACGAGCTGAAACACGAATCGTACACAATCCCCTTACCAGCCTCCTCCCACGTGATCTCTGGACTTCGAATATACGAGGACCTCGCGGGTAATTTATCAGTGCTGTCATACTGATTCTCGTCTGTACAACACGTGTATTCCCCTCCCTCCCTCCCGGTTTCTCCTTTTGTTTATCCTGTCTTGTTTGCTTGCTTGTTGTCCTCTCCTCCTTTAAGACGACGGCACGGATCCAAATGACTTGCTTTTTTTTGTCTAGTTGCCGGATAATCCGGGCAGAGGAGGTAGGCGGACTGTCATCCGGATCTGTTGATCGATTGACTCTGTGGAGAGATGGGGGGGGGGAAGACAGCCGGTGACAACTTGTTAAAATATTTCCCTTTTATTTTTGTTTATCTGTCCCTTCTTTTTCCATTTAACGACGATGTGTTATTAATAAGTTTCCATGGAAACTGTTTGGATTTGGCACTTGGTTTGAAGACAGAGGCGTGAAACTTCTCAAATGTTTGAACGTGAATACCTTGCATTTTAAGTGTGACAACTTCGGTGCCATTTTGTAAAATATTTCCATAGTTAAAGAGGGATATGGAAGGACAATACTTGTTTATTATTCTTAGAATCGTTCATCTCTACTTATTATAATACTTATTATAAAAGAAGGTGTCTGTGTGTGTGTGTGTGTCTGTGTCTGTCGGCAGCGTTACGGACAAACGGCTACACCTAGAAACACCAAATTTGGTACTCGGGAAGATGTAAATATGTAGTTGTGCACCTCGAAGCGATTTTTTCAAAATTCGACCTAGATATTTTTTTATTTTATGTTTTATGCGATTTTTGGCATTTTTTCTCACCTAATTCGTAATGACGGCGGAAATTACGCTCGCAGCAAAACGGCATTTGTATCATCGGATAGAGGAGAAAATTTTCTTTTTAAAACAGTTTGTTCTGAATACGTAACATGATTTACCGATTTTTAGGAATTTTTTTACTAAACATCTGCTTCGCGATTATTTTTCGTAAAATAATTTTAAAACTGTCGCATCTTGAATTCTATCCGTCATAACTTTTAGATATTTTGACAAATCGTGAAACATTCTTTTATCCCTCTTTGAAAATAAAAACGAAAAAATTATGTAAATTAGATGATTTTTTACGAATTTTAATGCAGCCTAATGTTTAGAATTTAATAGCATCAACGCGATCTTACGCCATTCATTACATTGCGATCAGAATTTATGTTCGGTTGTTGCCACAGAAAGGATTAGAAAAAAGGGTTTTTTCAACCAATCGAGTTTTTAAATGGGAATCAGAATTGCAATTCGCAAGTGAGGATCTATGACGTCAAATGCTTTAAGATACGTAAAATTTACGCCATAATTTTAACTCATTTATTCCAGCCGGGGCCTTCGCTATTAGTAACGGGCCTGCGCGTGTATTTTGATGAGTCATCCAAAGAGGCCTACGGATGCTCGCGTCTTCCCGTATACATCAAGCAATTTTTAAGCTTTCCGATGCTTTGAAACGTTGTTAAATGTAGTTTTAAGTAGTGATTGTGTTACTAATTCAAGTACGAACTCATTAACAGCTTCATTACTATCATACACGCGGACATTGAAGTAAATAGATGCATGTAATTTGAAGGAAAAACAAAGTAGTGCTCACTCTCATGATTCATTATTTTAGCTTGAATTTTAATATACATGAAAAAATTAAGCTGACTTTTAGTATACATTAAAGTAAACGAATACACAAATGATACAGACATTTTTATGCATTTCTTTATACTGAATGTTTAAGTTTCACATTTTCAAAGCAGTTACAACCATTATTACTTTTAAAATAAATTTAACTGGTAGTTATTAAATTTTCATTTATTAAATATTGTTCGGTTAATATATTAACAAAATATATGACGAGGAGCTGAAATAGAATTTAAAATATTTGATATTTACAATTCATGTATACAAACTTTAAGTACTGATATACTATTTAATTTTTAATCTTTAGTAAGGCGTAGGTATCAGAAGAATTTTTGCTATAATTATAAGTACAACCTGTGCACTGCAAGTCCTTGGTATTTACATGAAAAATAATGTAAATTAATTTAACGAGAAACATTTAGAATGAATTACAAAATAAAGGGTGTTCCAGAAATAGTAGTACGAACTTAAAGGGGAGATAATATATCAAAAGGATTAAGAATAACGTAACAGTGTATGATAAAACACGTTTGTTAACTGTTTTTATTTTGGTTAGTTCAAATGAGTTTATTTATCGAAAATTTTACCATTCGAAATGAAAATGATTTATAATTTTCAGTGTTAGTTCCATATACTTTTTCTTCTCCAATGAAAAAATATAAATTTTAGAAAACCATACTAACAATACCACTAATATTCCAACACCTTTTTTTTAAGTTATTATTAACTGGCGATTGAAAACAAATGTTTTCGTCCCTGCATTGCTGTATATTAGGGTTATAGCTTAAAAAAAAAAAAAAAAAAAAAAAAACCTGCTCCACGGACTTTGAATACAAATTAAGATAAACTAACAGCTCTAGGACTTGAAAATTTTCAAGATCCCTTTTCACAAGTTGCGCTAAACACTGTAGTAAACTAAAAACAAACGATCTCTGAATTAATTACTTTTTATTATAGCCATTATCTAAATGGAACTTTGAATTTGAGTATGATGAACGTTTATACAAAATATTAACTTCAATTTAAGTTTCTACATAAACATGTGCAAAAATTAATAACATATTTTACAGTACTTCTGCACTGAAACCAAGATCACACATTTAGTTGCATTTATAATAAATGATAAATGACATTTTCAACTGAAAGATTTAAACAGATAAGAATGTCTAACTAGTATTACAACGCACGCTTATTTACTAGAATAATGAACTACCCAAGTTAAACGATTTCAAATTAAAATGATTTATAAATAACGCATGAATATTAATTCACAAAACATGCTTTATATCCTATAAATTTGTAGAATTTCTAAATACAAGTGTACACTTACCTTTACATTCAGAACTTAAAGTTCGAATTCTATGATTGAATTCGTTGATTTATTTCCATAAAAAAAAGCGCAATCTTCAAAAAATTATTACCTACATCTAAAACACCTTGTCATTAAATCATTATGACAAAATTATAACAAAATTGTTTTTTAATTATAAAATAAATTAACGTTTATAATCCCAAATCGCATACAATCGAACAGCGCAAATGTAAATATTAGGCCTCAATGTTTCACTCATTTCTTCCGGTGGCAACGAAGAAGCAGGCCCGGTTGCTAATAACGACGGCCCCGTTCCAGCTCTATTTTCAACACAGGGAGACGATATTTTGATTAAAATTTACTGTAGAAATAAACTAAGAAATTCACGATTATTATTATTAGAAGTGGTATTTTAATCCAGTTCTTATTTAGAAATTGAAATGTTTTCACGGCGCTGAAAATGTTCATTTTAAAAGTTACAAAGTTCGTTTCAAAGCGCGATATATTAAAATTTTTCTATTTACTATTTTTATTTTTGGCATTTAATTTAGCGCAGGCGTTGCCTAACATACGCATGCAGGTTGCGAGTATAGTTTTATTTTAACGTTGAATTACGTTCCTCCATAAAGGTCCCACGCTTAAACCAAACGAGCGAAATTCGATCAGTCGGAGCGAAAAGTGAGCTTCTCCTTTAGGAGCGTTTTTCGATCACAAGAGTGCAGCGGAATATAACAATAAGCGAGTACGGAAGTTCTTCGAAAAAACAGGAAGGGAAGAAAGAAGTTTTCAGAAAAAAGACTACTTAATGAGCACTTTCGCGGAAAAACCTGTCGGTTACTATGAAAACTGATCGCTCCGCGATGTATCGTTTTTTTTCGCTCTTTGGGTTTAAGCGTGAACGCAAAGTTTTAATGATACCGTTTGAAAACAATTATGCGAAATATCGAAATTAACTCCCTCAATCTACCGGGGTATCCTTTACGGCAGTCAAACAGTGACGTCATAAATTAAAAAAAAAATGCGTGAAATTTGTAAACTCTGCAACTCTAACGCCCTGTCACAATTAAAATGGGAATAAGTAGCTCCTCGAGATTACACAGTTTGATGTTTTTCAGGAGACAGGACTATGGAGGATATAAAAGATATCGCTATATTAGATACATGGATATTTAAAATGGCACCCCTTGGATATTTTCTCCCCACAGTAAGATGAAATGGTTTGCGGCGCTAAATACGCCAATCTTATAAAACTATGTATAAATTAAATATATATGGAGAGTTTCCTTAATGGCAACCATTATGTGAAATGATTATTATTTATGCTAATGCGTAAATTGCGAAGAATCGCCACAGAATCAAAAGATCCCATTGAGGCCAAATAATCTAAGCTAAGGGAGCCTTGAAGAGGGAGAAGCGAGTATAGATAGTATTAATGCACGTAATAGGTAGTATTATTAGATTTGTAAAGATAATATGAATAAATCGCAATGTACCACGCTAATAAATATTTCATGAAATTAAAAGTGTTTATCCTTTTTCAACGGTTGTCTTACAACCAACTAAACGAAAAGTAATTCTAATATATCCCGCAGTAATTTCAACAGTAGAGATTACTTGAACTTTTTTGAAAATGAAATTCTGTTTTGTCACATGCAGATATGATTTTAGTAGTAAAATATTCCCTTCTTCCCGTATGAAGAGCGGGTGCGCAGCTATTTTAAAAACATCTCTTGAAAATAGCATAAATGAATTCAGAAGACCTCAAAACGTGTCAATACACCAAAATCTCGAAGTCGAATTTTTTCATGATTGCAATACTTTCCTTATATGGTACATGTTCGGAAAGAAATAAATGGTGCTCCATTTCATGTAGTGTCTTAGGTATTTAATGCTACAACTTGAGCCTAAAAAACAGTATGATGTAGAAATAAGACATTTTGAAAGCCAGGAGTTCTCTGCAAACTATTAAGCTTTCCACTTTTTTGATAGTGAATGACACTGACGTAGTTTTTTGAGTCATTATACTGCAATGATCAGGTTAGTACTCATGACACAAACTTTACATTAAGAGTCAAATAATTTTGCTCTTTTTTTTTTTTAATTCCACATCACGAATAATTTCGAATTACACATGTAAGGAAAATTTTCGTTTCCTACCGTGCGAAGAACGGGCACGCAGCTAGTATATATATATTCAATGAAATTTCTTTTAGCATGGCTATGGGAATTAAAAATGTATCACTTATTTCAAAATTTAAATAAAGTAAAGAAATGTTAGCTTGCATTTTGATCTCAAATGCGTTTTACCAGGAGGAAAAAATAAGGAGATTTAAACACTGATAAGAAAAACACTGACGAAACTATGAATTTATATGTAAAAAAGATTTATTAAGTTTTTCTGTCTTTAACGATAAATACAACTTTGGTAGAATAAGTCATCAACATCTGACTGTGAGGTACAATGAGATTTTTCACATTTGCTGGACGTAAAGAATGTAGAAGAAACTGCTTATCAGTATAATGTGTTCTAATAATTGTAGACGAGCGAATATGTTTAGATTCAGATCTGTAGTAGTTCTTGGCTGAAGAATTATATGTTGTGTTCATGCTGTTGTTTCTGCTTCATAAGCTACTATAGTTAGGTGGTGAAGAGGCTATGGCGACTATTGAAGAGAAAGTCTATTGCTTATATCTGTAGCACTCTGTTCTTGGTTGAAGAAATAGGCTATTCATTATACTGTAGCTGTCGTTTTTAATTTATCGGCTATTGTAGTTAGGTGGTGAAGAAGCTATGGCAACTATTGAAGAGAAAGTCTATTGCTTTTATCTGTAGAACTTCTGTTCTTGGATGAAGAAATCTGCCATGCTTATGATATTGTAGCTATCCTTGTTGTTTTATCAGCTATTGTAATTAGATGGTGAAGAGGCTATGGCAACTATTGAAGATGAAGTCTATTGTTTCAATCTCGAACTGGTCTGGTGCAGGAGAGTCTGGAGAAAAATTTTCGGATACGTCTAAATTTTTTCTTCTTTGGAATAATAATGACTGTTGCATTTGGAAAGATTTCTGTAGCTGGAAGAGGTTCTATGGTGGATGGCTGGACCAGATATGCTATTGGTTGTTCGACTTCATATAGATCTTCTATTATCTCGTCTGTAACTGTGAACTGGGTATTTGTAGAATCGTCTATTGCTGGAAAACATTCGAGGATAGGTGGAGGTTCTTGTTCTTCTGTTACTGGCTGCTCTTGTGACTGATTTTCTATTTCTGGTGGAAATTCTTCTAGTCCAAAATGGTTTAGCAAATATCTATTTATTTCGAAGAGGATCTTGTGACTAGGGATGTCTATTGAATCGTCAAAGGTTGAGAAAAGTTGCCAGGTTATTGCATGAATGTGTTTCTGATAGTTGCTTGGCCCAGGGTTAATTGAAAAATAGTTATTGAAGTGTTGAATGATTATTTCTTCCAGTAGAAAGTATCTATTGTCCGTTGAATGATATGAGCTGACAGAACTTGATGATGAGATGGATGAACAGTCACTATTGTCTTCTGAGGATTCTTGGATGGAGTTTGGAACTATGGAATTGAATATCTCCTTCTTCACCACCGAAGATCCCCCTGAGATGTCGGCAGGAGGATCAAAAGCATTAAAATGCTCCAATAACTTTACTATACAGTAAACGAAAATAGTTATAACAACACCATAGAGTAGCATCGCCATTCCTTGATAAAGGTCTTTAATAGACTGACGTTGATTGTTAAAATTCGATAGTTGTATTTTATTTTTTTAAACAATGGAAAATACCTTAATTAATTGGAACATTTCCTCATCTTTCTTGTCCCAACAATATAAAATAATGGTATTTGCGTAAATGTTTGATTTAAACAATGTAAAACCAAAAATATGTTAATTTGATTCATACTTTTTATTCTATAACTTGGATATTTGCCACCCACAGGGAGATGGAATATTTCACTTGGCTAATTAAGCCTGTCTGTAAAGGATTATGTATACATAGAAAACTGTTTTATTGACAACCTAAGTGGGGAATGATTACTGTTTATGCGTGTGCGTAAAATGCCACACAATGAAAAATCGCAAGGATCCAAGCTTTTCCGACTTTATTTTTCATTTATAATATCACTTTGGAGCACAATCACATAAAAATAAAGTGTTTCACAAAAATTCAAATACATATCTCATTTTAAAGGTGACTGAGGTGGTATAAAGGATTCAATGCCGTATGTATTCAAATTTAATCCCCGGAATAATTTAATTCAGGGAGCGAAATTAACATTGGTACGCTGGTCCTAGTTAATATTTAAAACAATATCTGTACTTATAAAATGTGTTATTGGATATAATAATACTTAATGATCAAGATTCTAGATAAATAATCTTAAATAAAGGTAAATGTTGCTGTGTAACTCCTAATAGCACAGATGGTCACAAATTAGTCACTGTTACATTACACAGTTGTCACCAAGTGTCACAATATCTGTACTTATAAAATGTGTTATTGGATATAATAATACTTAATGATCAAGATTCTAGATAAATAATCTTATTAAAGGTAAATGTTGCTGTGTAACTCCTGATTCCACAGATGGTCACAAAATAGTCACTGTTACATTACACAGTTGTCACCAAGTGTCACAAAATAGTCACACAGTGATTGGCAAGTGACGTGACTTCACTCTCCGGTCAATGTGACGCTTCATTCTTGACTGAACACCAAGGATTGATGTACAACATGTATTATGTTCCCTCCTTTGCGGTCTTTTTCTGTTTCTCGCCTCTTGTTTCTATTGTCTTGTTTGCTTGCTTGTTGTCCCCTGCTTAACCCATTTATGCCTAGCGTCCCTTTTTTGGGACGGCATTTTCGCTATTAGTCGAAAACATTATTTATTTTTCCTATTCTTTATTCATGAGTATTGAGCCTCAACTCTACAAAATAATTTAACATGACCCAGTAGGATGTTGATACATCGATTTTTATGCATAATGATTTTAAAAGAAATCATCCCTTGTTCAAGAAGTTGACATCAGAAATTTATCTCTTATTTCTGTTATCAGTAAAAATCGAAGAAAGTCGCAAAAATATCCAGGCACGAATGGGTTAAAGATGACTTCGCGAGTTCAAATGACTTGCTTGTTAGCTTTCACTCATTCCCGGATAATCCGGGGCAGAGTATGTGGATTTATCAGCCGAATCTGCGGGATTGATTGATTCTGCCGCGATATGAGGGGAAGACTGTGGTTGCCAACTTGTTAAAATATTTCCCTTTTATTTTGTTTATCTTTTTTTCTTATTTCTCATTTAACGGTGATGTGTGATTTAACAATTTTCTCCGAAAACTGTTTGGGTTTGACACTTGGTTTGAAAACTGATGATTGAAACTTTTCGAAAGAAACGGTTGAACTTGAATACACTGATTTTAACTCCTTAAGCCTCGCTCCCATGAAAATCACGGGTTAAGATTTTTCCTATTTCTCGTGTCCGGCATATTTACGGGCATTAATGTTGGAATGTTAGGCGCCAGAAAGATAAGAGCATTTCCATTCTCATGCACGAATTTTTATTATATCTCATTTCACCAATGAAATGGCAATACCAGACTAATTTTGACTTATTTCGGAGATAGTTCACTTTTAAATAGAGGGTACCACTACTCAAATACGTGTATTTGGGATAAACATTGTGCAATCTTACCTAACTTTTTACTTATGTTTAAAGAAAAATTACAAATATTTATTTATTTTACGAAGTAAAGCTTAGTAAAATTCTCCTTCAATGTTTAAAACATATTTTTAAGGATTTCTTGATTACTACAAAGAACACATTCAGTCACAATAACCCTGAATGTTGGCTTTACCTAGAAAATTAAAATTTTTATTTTCTTTCACACTAAAAAAAATGTCCAATACCTTACAATGATCTTAAAGGAGGGGGACAAAATCTTAAATAGCAAATTTTTTACGATCGCACTACTCAATTTATTTTGTACATGGAAGTAAAAACAATCTGTTCACAAATAAACGATTACATAATCTTTTGATTGACAATAAATTCAGTAAACTACCTAAAAGTTACATGAAAAACCAATCGGTCACATCTGTTGCAGCGTAATACACATAAACACAGCTGGTGGATACGATTATGCATAAAGCCACCGGCACTGTTTGAAACAAGAAAGAAATATCATTTTTTTTCCTACTAATAAAAAAAAATTACAAAAAAAAATACTGGTGCTTTAGGTTAACGGTGTTATTCGAAAAAATCATGTGATTTTGGTACATAATTACAAATAAACTAAATATGCCAGGCACTTCAAAATTTTGAAACTGTCTCTTTACAAGCTGTATTACAAACTGCGAAGACAGGCCACTCTGTATCAGTTTCAAAACTTTTAGAAAAAATTCTTAAAAACCGAAAATTTTCGCAAAACGTGTCACTCTTCGAAAAATCTTGCAGCTCAGATCCCTGTTTAAGAATTTTTTCTGAAAATTTCACAAAAGCCACAGCGTTTTCGCTTATCGCAGTGTGTAAAACAGCTTATGAAGAACCATCTGGAATATTTTGTGGACCAGGGTGCTATTAGTTTATTTCAATTCGTGTACCAAGACTAAAAACAGAGTTCTTTTTTTTCGAAGAACAGCCTTAAGCTTTCATAGCTACGAAGGAAGAATTCAAATGCAGAAAGGGGTATGGACAGAAGATGCGCAGAGCTAATTGCGCAGGAGTCTATGATCTAAAGCGAAGAAAAGCAATTTTTAAGTATTAAACCATCATTATTGATATCTTTTTATTTTTTCAATTCAGTTTCTATTAATTCACACTACCCCTATGTATATAGATATATCTCGGCTGTTCGAGCTTTGTCAGGGGGAGACCCCCCTGAAACACCCCTAATTTTTTAGTTTCATTATTGCCATATTAAAATGATATTAATTGGCTTATATTAATGACTATGTCATTTTGTCTCTCATCTTTCGTGTATTTCGCCTGGTAACCCTATGTTGAAATTTTTAGGAATGTAACCTATTTATAGAAAAATACACGTGATTCAAATTCTGGAGCTTACGAAATAGTGTAACAACAGATTAAAGCTGTTGTGAACTAATAGTATTTAAATATATGTAAAATTATGTCGCTTTTTTGGGACACACTTTTCGGATAATTTTCATTAAAGGGGGTGAGAGAGATAAAATGACATAGTCATTAATATATTTTGGTTCAAATTTTCAATCGTTAATAAAATACTTGTTTATTCATCCACTCAAGTTCAAATACATTTTTTTAAACTTGCAGTGGATGACAATTTATGTTAATGCGATGTTTTCAAGTATTGATTCATTGATCGAATTGAATTAATTAGTTTTAGATCCTGTTACGTGGGATTAAAAATCAATGGAAGGAAACAATAAACTAAACAAGCAAACTGGATTACCAATGCATAAATAAATTAAATAATTAATTAAAATTTTAATTGAATGGAATTTAATAAAAAGTATTAAAATTTAATTAATTAAATATTTTTTATTAAATGTAATTAATTAATTAATTAATTAAAATTTTAATTGAATGGAATTTAATAAAAAGTATTAAAATTTAATTAATTAAATATTTTTTATTACATGTAATTAATTAATTAATTAAATTTAATAAAAAAGTAAGTAAAATGAAAATTTTCTTTGTTGACCTAAGTAGGAATTGACTTGAAAAAAAAAAAATTATATTACTTGTTGAAAAGAAAATACTCGTTGTGGCTATCGTTTCCCTTTGATTCCGTGTAACTGAATGTTCTCAATATAGACAATGCATGCGAACGTTTGTTACTGTTATGGTACTATCCGCATAGATAATTTTCAAGAAGTTCGAACTGTGCATGAGCATGCTCATTTTTGCAGAATTTCATTATAACACCGACAAATGCGTAAACTTTTTACAAACACAGTATATCGTATAAAATCAACTCTCGCCCCAAAATCTGCATTCCGAAAATACGATAACCTCTTGACTAATTTATCAAGGCTGTCATACTGATTCTTGTCTGTGGAACATGTGTGTTTCCCTCCCTCCCAGCCTCTGGCCTTTTATTTCTCCTGTCTTGTTTGCTTTGTTTATTGTTGTCCTCCCCTTCCTTAAGATGACGACCCGACAAATCCAAATGACTTGCTTGTTAGCTCTTTTACTTTCCGAACATGTATCATGTAAGGCAAGTATATTGTTACCATGAATAAATTCGGCTTCAGATTTTGCTGTATTTTCAAGTTTTGAGGTCTTTGGAGTTCATTTATGCTATTTTTACGTGACGTATGTATTCATGTGTATGTGTGAGAGTAAACACGATAACTCCTAAACGGTGCATTCGATTGAGATGGAACTTGGTATGTATATTATAGGTCACCGACTCGCAACCGGTATTGATTTTGTCTAGTATAGGACTTTAGCTTTTTTACAGGGCTGCGAAAGAGATTTCTTTTACATTATGGCCTATGGAGAGAAATTCGTGAAAGTGTTCTAAACGGTGCATTCGATTGAGCACACAGTGGACATGTCACTAAATGTCACGGTCACATGATTTGCATAGATTTTGGTGTGTGTAGAGTTGTTACGAATTTTTGGAGTAACTCGCTTTTCTGGGGGCTAAACTAGTAATTCGAATTTTACGCGATAAATCATTAAAATTTGCCTTTTGTTTCATGGGAGATTGGAGTTCTGGGTTCCCCACTGACTCCAATCTCCAAGCATAGGGTTTTCTAGAAATCTCGAAAAATTTTGATGCTAGAGCTTAGCTGACGTCAGTTTTGCGGATTTATTTTTAGCACCAAATTTGGCGATATTTCGCCAAATTGTCGCCACGCTTCGCAATATTTCGTACATTTGGCGCGATTTTACCGATGGGGCATGTAATTTTTGTTTCCCTGCTTCAATTGCGTAATAGCCAAGTGATTGAACTGTATTCCTATGACGTAATCAAAATTTGTGCTTTAAAGGAAGCCTTCGACAAATTTCTCCTGGCTTCTGCCACACCTATAAACATGACAGCGCGGTGCCCCGCACGTTGGAGTCAGTCTGTTGTTTTATTAGTTTCGCTACCGGATAAATCCGGTAGAGGAAATGGTTAATAATCCGGATCTGTGGATCGATTGACTCTCTGAAGAGATGGCAGGAAAAAGGCTGTTTCTGGAAACTTGTTAAAATGTTGTTGCAGAATTACTCTGCTACTCCTGGGGTTCGTCGTTCTAAAGTCCTGTTGGTGTAAAAAAATTCAAGTAAAAAGTCACTTGTCAGGATGGTACACAAACTTTATTTCTTCTAGAACTCCGTAGAACAATCGGCTGCACACAATTCACAAGCACAATCTAGCAGTAACGTGCTTTTAACAATCCGCTTGGATCAGAAGCTCTCACAAATGCTGTATTTCTCACACAAAATAAGTCACTTTTACAGGCTAAAATTCCGTGGAAATATTCAAGGGTTATAGTACACTATCCCTTAAGACACAGCAATGAAGAATTTACACACAGCACTTTAAAAACAGCTTCACAAAGCAAGCTAAAACACAGCTTCTATAGCACTATCAGTTCACACAAAACAAGCGTACTCGGAGCTCTTCACACATTGAATGTTCAACTCGCAACTGACTCACTCCGGGGCGATGCCCGCTTCTATAAATAGCCGACGCAGGAGGTACAAGAGGTTTCCAGAAAAGTCAATTTCTCGAGGGTTCTACATAAAGCGTGAATTTTGATTACGTCATAGAAGAGAAATGTTAGGTTATTATGCGTTTTTAATGCAGGAAAAAATACTTCCAGGCCCCATTGGGAAAATCGCGCCAAATGACCAAAAAGTCGCCAAGCTTGGCGACTTTTGGCGAAATATCGCCAAATTTGGCGCCAAAAATAAGTCCTCAAAAGTGAAGAGATCTAAGCTCTAGGACTAATATTTCTCGAGTTTTCTAGAAGCCCATAGAAAAACATATGGGAAAGCGAAACCTCCGTATCTCCGGTTCTAATTGGCCGATTTTGATGCAACAAAAAGCAAAATTTATCTATTTGAAGCGTAGAATACGAATTTTAAACCATTTTAAGCCTCAGAGAAGCGGGTTGCCCCGAAAATTCGTAAAAATGTATATTTCCCCTTTTGTTCATTTATCTATTTTTTTTAATTGTTCATTTTTCGGCGATGTGTGATTATCAAGTTTCTTTAACCCTTTAACGCGCAGTATTCCCACTGTGGGAACACCAAACTCTGATGTTTTGACTGTTGCCAGTCACGAAGAATAGATTTTATTTCTATAAAAATAGTTGCGGGTGACATAGCTTCACGAGAATACTTTCCTTTTTAGCACGTCATTTCCCGTCACAAAATGGTCACGATTAATTTGAACAGCACTGACATCTGCTGAAAAATGGAAAAATGCGAGAACAGTTGGACAGATGGCCCAATGCTGAAAAACGGGCCGTCGTTGCCATCGCTCGACTTAACTACCAGCAAGATGGCGGACGATCGAAACGTTCATCGCGTGCCACAGATCTAGAGACCCTCTTTTGATGTCGTCAAAAAAGGATCTCTAGATCTGTGGCACGCGAGATGAACGTTTCGATTGTCCGCCATGTTGGTGGTAGTTAAGTCGAGCGATGGCAACGGCTGCCCTTTTTTCAGCATTGGGCAATCTATAGAGCTGTTCTCGCATTCTTCCATTTTTCAGCAGATGCCAGTGCTGTTAAGATAATCGTGACCATTTTTTATGGGAAATGACGTGCTTAAAAGTAAAGGATTCTCGTGGAGCTCTGTCACCCGCAACTATTTTTATAGAAATCCAATCTATTCTTCGTGGCTGGCAACTGTCAAAACGTCAGAGTTTGGTGTTCCCAGAGCTGGAACACTGCGCGTTAAAGGGTTAATTAACATGTACAACAATATCAGTATCTGTGAATGCATTATCAAACAGGACAGCATTTAATAACTAACGTTCAGATGGATAACCTTAATGTAGAGTGGCTGTGTATCTAAATATTTTAATATAGACAACGCTTGTGAACGTTTGTCACTTTTACTGTGCTATCTTCATAGATAATTTTAAAGAACTTCAAATTGAGCATTAGGGAGGAGAGAAAAAAACTTTATTTCAAAATTCACACTGCATGAGTTATTAAAGGGTGCGAAACTGATAAGAACAAATTGTCTCCAAATTTCAGCTCAAAATAATGTCATCTTCAGGTTCTACAACTCAAGCGAATATATTTCTAGCTTATTTTTATTAAAATAATAATAATGTTGCGGAATTACTCTGCTACTCCTGGGGTTCGTCGTTCCAAAGTCCAGTTGGTGTAAAAAGTTCAAGTAAAAAGTCACTTGTCAGGATGGAACACAAACTTTATTGCTTCTAGAACTTCGTAGAACAATCAGCTGAACACCATTCACAAGCACAATCTAGCAGTAATGTTCTTTTAACAGTTCGCTTAGATCAGAAGCTCTCACAAATGCTGTATTTTTCACACAAAATAGAACACTTTCACTGGCAAGAATTCAGTGAAAATATACGAGAAATAACACTAACAGTCTCTCAAGACTCAGCAATGAAGAATTTACACACAGCACTTAAATTCAAAGCTTCACAAACAGCGCGAAACACAGCTTCCTTCACAAAGCAAGCGTATTCACTCTCTCAAAGCTTGATCAACACTGAACTGTCGGGGCGACGCGCGCTTCTATAAATAGCCGACGCAGAAGGAACAAGAAGTTTCCAGATAAGTCTTATTTCTCGAGGGTTCTACATAAAGCGTGAATTTTGATTACGTCATAGAAGAGAAATGCTAGGTTATTATGCGTTTTGAATGCAGGAAAAACAACTTCCAGGCCCCACTGGGAAAATCGCGCCAAATGACCAAAAAGTCGCCAAGCTTGGCGACTTTTGGTGAAATATCGCCAAATTGGGCGCCAAAAGTAAGTCCTCAAAAGTGAAGAGATCTAAGCTCTAGGACTAATATTTCTCGAGTTTTCTAGAACCTCCATTGAGAAACAATGGCAAACCGAAACCTCATATCTCCGGTTCTAATTGGCCGATTTTGATGCAACAAAAAACAAAATTTATCTATTTGAAGCGTAGAATACGAATTTTAAACCATTTTAAGCCACAGAGCAGCGGGTTGCCCCGAAAATTCGTAACAATAATGTTTAATGAATTAATTGAATAATTAGATATGTTTTCATTATTATTGCTTCATTAATTCGTTATTATCACATGTCAGTGCTGGAAATCGTAGACTTAGAAGCAAACGTCAAATTAGGAGCATTCAGAAATGGAATATACTTCAGAAAATGATGACGATTTCATTAGTCAGGAAGCCAAATGTCCAAAAAAGATTGAAGATGAGATTCCCTAAATCGCCAAGACAGACCCAATGCCCGAGCTAGCCGTTGTTCTTGATAGAGCAGGTGTATCGGAGTATTAATTATTCAGTTAATTAATTAAACGTAATTATTTCAATAGAAAATCATAAAAGACTCAAAAAGACGCTGGGAACATATTCGCTTGAGGTGTAGAACCTGAAGATGGCAATATTTTGAGCTGAAATTTGGAGACAGTTTGTTCTTATCAGTTTCGCACCTTTTAATGACTCGGGCAATGTGAATTTCGGAAAACAGTGTTTCTCGCTCCACCCTATTGAGCATGCTCATTTTAGCAGAATTCCCCCATGACCTAGACAAATACAGGGTGGCCATAATTAAACTGCAAGCGTTCAAGGATTGCTGAAGAAAAAACTACCGAGAATATTCCAATGAAATTGGGTATCTACACGTTTCAGAACATGCGCAAGTCAAATATGCAATAAACAAAATCGTGATTTTCACCCGATAGATGGAGCTGTACCGCATTTCAAAGCTCACCCGTGGACTATACAACTTCCAAAACCGATAGACAGAGCACTGTGAAATTCTAAGAGGCATATAAACAATATGAAACATCTTTTACAGTTTATCAAAATTCCATACAATTCGAATTAAAATGATTAAATTTTTACTGTAACATGTAATCAAAAATTAACCTTAATTAAGATCCCAAATTAAACAAGTCATGAAGACGCTTTGGAAAACAATTAAACCCTTATTTATTCTCATGGACACTCATTGGACCTCTTCTTAATCGTTTCATTCTTTGAGAGTAGCTGAATAATTGCTACCATTCTGATAGAATAGCCTCACTAACAATGCACGTTCCTTCTTATTCAGAGTCATGATGGACCCTTACTCAATGGGGTTTTGTTTTGACACTGTTCGATGGGCTTAAAATCTGCATATAGGACCTCTATAAGCATTGAAACACGATACAGCGCCATCTATCGGGTGAAAATGGCGGATTTTTTTAATTGCATATTTGACTTGCGCGTGTTCTGAAACGTGTAGATACCAAGTTTCACTGATATATTCCAGGTAGTTTTCTCTCTAGCACCCTTTGAACACTTGCAGTTTAATTATGGCGACCCTGTATGTAAAGCTTCTACAAACAAATATCGTACAAAACCTCCCCCCCCCCTCCTCCATCCTGTCTTATGCCTAAAGTCTGGACTCCGAAAATACGACGATGCCCTGGGTAATTTATCAGGGCTGTCATACTGATTCTCATCTGTGCAACATGTGTATATGTATACACCCTCCCTCCCAGTCTTTCTCCTGTCTTGTTTGCTTGCTTGTTGTCCTCTCCTAATCAATCCAAATGACTTGCTTGTTAGCTTTTTTTTTTTTTTTAGTTCCCGGATAATCCGGCAGAGGCGGTGGGTTGTCACCCGGATCCGTTAATCGATTGACTCTGAGGAGAAAGACATGCTGACAACTTGTTAAAATATTTCCTTTTTTATTTTATTTCTCTCTCCTTTTTTTTTTAACAATTTAACGATGGTGTGTGACTAATAAGTTTCTGTGAAAACTATCGAATTGGACGTTTGGTTTGAATGACAGAGGGTTGAAACTTTATGAAGAAAGAAAGTTTATGGCTTGAAATTTTCAAGATGCTTCTTTTCGATCCTCTTTGTTAAATACTTGACGTGGAAAATGGTAACGTGTTGTTCGAATTCAGGCATGTTCATTTCTATTTAAGAAAATAAGTGTATGTTGTGATTGAAAAAAAAAAAAAAAAATGGAGTAACTCCACTCAACTTTCCGAATACTTACGATTAAGATCATTGCCAGCATTTAAATAAATTTTAATCGATGAATAATTCAAACATATGGACCAAACTGAAGCTCAATCGAATGTGCCGTTTAAACGCTAGCGCACTTTCAAGAATTTCCTCCCATAGGCCATAATGTAAAAGAAATCTTTGTCGTAGGCCTGTCGAAAAACTATAAGTCCTATACACATCAAGATCAATACCGGTCTTATGATACGACAATATAATTGGTATACATTATAACATGTATACCAATTTGGTCTCAATCGAATGTACCGTTTATATAAACGCTAGTGCACTTTCAAGAATTTCCTCCCATAGGCCATCCTGTAAAAGAAATCTTTGTCCTAGCCCTGTCGAAAAACTATACGTCCTATACACACCAAAATCAATACTGGTCTTGCGACGGTGGTTTGTAACATATATCCCCCATTTGAGCTCAATCGATTGCCCCGATTAGGAGCTATCGTGTTCACTCACATACACACACGCATAGACACACATATCTCGTAAAAATAGCATAAATGAATTCAGAAGACCTCAAAACGTGTGAATACACCAAAATCACGAAGTCGAATTTTTTCATGATGACAATACTTTCCTTACATGATACATGTTCGGAAAGTAAATAAATAAGTATTGGAATTGCACTCTAAAATATAACCTTAAGTTCACTGGATACTTTCCTGGAAATTTTACGGAAACTTTCCTATTATCTGAATGCAAGACATTTTCCATACATCAACAATTGGCCCCTGTGTATGTTTAGACCTAGGCGCGGGGTATCTGCTTAGGGGAGCGTCTGTGCTTGTGTGGTATTTTTGTTACATCTGAGGAAAACCGCCCAAAATCAACACCGTTAGATCGACAGCAGGATAGGTCAGAACCGTGGAACTTCACACTTCAACCGTCTATTATATTTTGTGTTTTATCCACTCGGACACAATGGGGCTATTAGATTTGTAACGTGACACGCAGATTTAATAAAATTTCACTATTATTTTGGCAGTTCCCGAAAATTCCCCCCCCCCCGCGCACTTATAAATAGTTTTATTACTGTTCAATAACATTCAGTTTACGCGAAGGTTAAATAAAAGTCCAGACTTCCTTGTACTAGAGAATTTTCTTTAAGAAATTCTTCTAGTACAAATTTTAAAACACGTGGAATTTGCTAGAAAAAAAATCTTCATACAGGACCGTTATAGAACAACAGAACGTAAACCGAGAATTAAAAAAAAGTTAAAAAATCTGAAACACTTTCAGATTTTAAATACGCACTAAAGTGCTATGCATTAAAAGCGTATCATGATCCATGCGCCTTCTCTATTTTCTTTCCTTCCCTAATAGCACGGAACGTCACAATGAGGTTGCCGTGACGTCCCCGTGAGTCACATAGGTCGCAGTCACACTGGTCATAAGGGACATCAACTGGTCATACAGTTGGTCAACTGGTCATACTGGTCAACGGGTCAACTGGTCACACAGTCATAAGTGACATCAACTGGAAGTCACAGTGTGACTTGCCAGCGACAATAGCATGTGACTTCTTTGTGACGTCAACGTGACGGATCGTTTGTGACGTTTTGCCAGATCTTTCTACTTTTTGATATTTTTCCTGCTTTTGAAAGTACCATGCGACTAAATTTTATGACTTCGCGATATTGCTACTTTCTTTATGATTTTGTAAATTTTGAGTAATGCTGCGAATTTCTCAAAAAAAAAAGTTTTTTTCAGTTTTAAATCAGTGGAACATTTAAGTCATAATGCTGTGAATGTGACGGCGCTGTAACGTCGCATTGACGTCACAATTCCGTGCAAGAGTCACAGTGTGATTTCATGGTGACGTCACGTTGTGACGTTGCCGCAGAAGGATATTAGACAGTCAAGGCGACTTATTTGTGACTCATTCGCGACGTCGCGTGACGGTCTTGCACTTCGCAGTGACTTCAAATTTAGGTCACGGTGCTATTAGGGTTATTCCATTAAGTTGGAAAGTGTATCGTTATTCATGAGTGTGCCGTATTTTTCTCTCTTGTACCATAAAACCCATCTTTGGAATCGAAATCTATCCTAAAATCGCCTACTAAAACTGCTTTACAATTTCCGCCAAGCGTATTCCAACTGTACTTCTCCGTTTTAAATACTATTTGTAATGTGTATCATAATCCATGAATCTGCCGCGTTTGACTTTTTCGGATTGATTTCTACTTTAACGCCTCGACTCCCGTCAAGGTGGTGATAATTGAACATGCGCAGTTACCACGACGATTTTTCGTATTTATGTGGCAACCTTAATTTAGAATTAAAATGGCGATTTGGAACAACATGTAAGTACAGCATTCCATTATTTATTTGTTTATTTATTTAGGGTTGTCAATTAAAGTAGATTTAGAAATTAAGCGTCTTCAAATTCCTTAACTGATGCGTTTATTGTTAATTTGTTCAGTTTAGTTTTCATCTAGTTCTTTTTGGGATTGGTGAAACTTGTGCATAACTCCTAGAGGCCGATATTCACCAATATTATTTTTTAGTTTAAGTTTCTCTTTTCACCATAGCGACACTCCAGTTTTAGTGAACTTCGGATATAGTGGACGAAATTTTATCGTCCCCATGGGTTCACTATAACCGGAGTTTATTGCACTTGAATAAAGGAGAAAATAATTTAATCCGTTCTTAAGTGAATAAAACCATCTTCAAAAAGGAAAAGAATATGAAAGCATATAGTAGACACCGGTTATAACGTACTCTCACGTCACCTAAAAAAGTAGTCCGTTATAGCCGAAGTACGTTATAAGCAGTACCGCCGGTAAGATTCAATATTACACAAAAAAAATGTGTGCGTGTAATTTTTACGCGCGATTAAAGTAAAACTTCTTTGACGTTTACGATAAATATCACTGAAATTATTAAACTTAAAATAAATATCATATTATAATTTAATTATATTTATTATTCATGTACTTTACAAAGATTAAATGAATGTTATATTCATACTAGCAGCGAAACCCGGCGTTGCTCGGGTTAAAATACACCGCATGTTTAATGGTATAAAAGATATTTAAGAATCCATTTTTAACGTAGATAATTTAGATTTCTATCTTAGATGAGAAACTTATTCGACCATTAAACATGCGATGGATAGAAAGTATTCCTGCTGATATGGCAACAGACGATAAACATTAAATTTTAATATTTTATTGGAGTTGAAAAACTGTTGTTTAAGTTACTTTGTTAGTGTTTGTCTAAAGTTCATGCTATTTGAATTCGTAGCTTATTGAGTATAAAAAACGAAAGATAATGTTTAATACTAATGAATACACTGAAATGGTGTTACTTTACGGAGAATTTCATCGGAATAAGCGAGAGGCTGCGAAGCAGTATGTTATAAAATTTCAGAATGACAATCACCCATTGCAATTGATCTTCACTCGACCAGACATTTCTAGAACTTTCTGGAACATTCCATATCGATTTTAACAGTTGCACACAATTTGGAACTTTCTAGATCATTCCAGAAATTTTTAGAACTTTCTAGAACATTCCATACCGATTTTAGCAGTTGCAGACATTTTGAATCTTTCTAGATCATTCAAGAAATTTTTCGAACTTTCTAGAACATTCTGGATTGTTTTTAACAGTTGCAGAAATTTTGGAACTTTCTAGATCATTCCAGAAATTTTTAGAACTTTCTATATCATTCTGGATCGATTTTTACAGTTGAAGACATTTTGGAACTTTCTTGATCATTCCAGAAGTTTTTAGAACGTTCTAGATCATTCTAAATCGATTTGAACGGTTCCACACGTTTTGGAACTTTCTAGAACTTTCTGGAAATTTTTAAAACCTTCTAGAGCATTCTAGATTGACTGTAACAGTTGCACACATTTTGGAGTTTTCTAGGTCATTCCAGGAATTTTTAGAACTTTTCAGAAGTTCTCATGAGTTAGAAAAGGACAGATATATATTTTTTCACATTTTCGCCACCCACAACCACCTACTTTCACCCACCGCGACCAAACTCCCTTACTTTAACCGTGAGGCCAAGGGGTATTTACCACCTCAACGGGAAGTTAATTCGAGTTGGTGGTGATAGAGAAAACCCTGTCTTTACAAACGAACATTAGCATTTTATATATATATTAAGATTAAGATTATTCATTGGAAATAGGAACTTGAATGTCATCATTAATGGAACTTGAATGTCAATATTTTATGTATGAAATTATATGTTTGTGTTAACTATACTGTGAAACAAATTTTACTCTCTAAATTTGCTAACTTTCCTGAAAATACAGCATCTATCGTTGTACCGAAAAGCGTTGTTGATTCAAGTCGAGAAGTATTCATAGTTAGATCCAATTTCTCTTTTTAAAAATCAACTGACGGCTGAGATTCTTGGTAGCGAAAATTAACATTAAAATCTCCAGTAAGAATCACCGGTCATTCAAGATAATTATTTAGAATCCAGGAAGTGTCCATGTTGTAGCATTATTCTTTAACTGTTTTCTTATACCATTGTTCCGTCGGGAGTTTGGGTTTGAATGGGAGGAATGCCCATAGTCTAGTTTCTAATATTATACTTTAACTCTGTTCTTTAACTGATGTTTTCCTCTGTTTGTTGGGTTCGAATGCAGGTAGTGTAATTTTTTTTTAGTGTTTTTCTATCACAGTATTCTTAAGCGTTATTTCGTCTGCTGGTAGGTTTCGAATTATTTATCTGTATTCGTGTTTTTAAACTGCAGGTTCTATCTATTGTTTGGGAATGATTGCAGCCAGGGTCCGTTTCTTTGTGGTGTTCCATCCCCGTGTTAAACCGTTGCTCCGTCTTGAGGTTGGGTTAGAATCCACGGAGTGTCCATTTGTTATTCTTTTATTTTGATCTTAAACCCTTTGCAGCCAGTGTTTGTTTCTTTGTGGTGTTACATACCCGTGTTCTTAAACCGTTGTTCCGTCTGAATATCGGGTTAGCATCCAGGACGTGTCCGTGTTGAACTATTATTCTTTCACTGTTTTCTTAAAATGTTTTCACGTAGGGTTTGAACCGAGAGAATGTCTTTGTTGTGGTATTTTTCTTTAACTGTGTTCCTAAACTGGTGTTTTCTTCTGTCGGTTGGTATCGAATGCACGTAGGGTCTATTATTGCGTTTTTCTATGGCAGTGTTCTTAAACCTTTGTTTTCCTCTACTGTTTTTGCTCGAAGTATTATTCTGTTTAAAAATTTACATTTGGCTCATTATTATAAATAATTTAAAAACACATGAGCAATATTAAAAGATTACATATTATTTAAGTACAGACAAACAATATTTATGTATCATGGCAACCAATCATGTCAAGTTTTTACTCATAATTCCATTAAATATTGTATTAATGCAATTGAAAACATGTGAGTAAAGCAACGGAATGTACCATAGTGCCACTTTCTGTATTCGGTGCGTAGGCCTTGTTTATCGGAGGTGACGTGTTGGGTCGCCGTCTGTAATAACAGTGTTAGACAGTCAGCAGGATCGCCGCCTGTTCAGGGAAAGACTTCACACAGTGGCTATGATAAGAACCGGTCCACTTATCCACTGAACAGGGTCATCAGACAAGATCTTGCTTCAAAACAGGTAGGGAGTAATGTCGACGCGCAGGGAGCACAGTCGACGTTCTCGGGAACGAACGCCCGAGAGCTGTTCCGCAAATAATTAATTTTAGAAATCTGAAAAAGCTTGTTAAGTGTGACGTCAATATGAAGTAAAAATCACTTGCAATAGCTAATTTTGTCACGCAAATGATTAACTTTTTTGACTCTGGGATATGGAATGTTGCAGAAAATAGCGAAAAATCGCTTAAAAATGAGGGAGCGGGTGGATTTTCAGATTTTTAAAGGACCGCAGATTGTTTTCTATATTTTTATACATGACTAGCTGAAGTACCCGTTCTTCGCACGGGAATGAATGTACTTTTTGACATTAATATTTGTTGTGATTACTATTTATTGTAATAAAGAGATATAGCAAAATGGATATCGCGTTATATTGTGTTCAATAATCATGCATACTGAATTTCAAGGCAATCGATTTTATGGTGCAGAAGGCGATGCGGCGTAGCGCAATCTAGTGGCGAGTTTTAGCAAAACGAATACGGCGAAAATATTCTTCGCATTCAGATATCGATGCATACGAATTTTCATGACGATCGGCTGAATAGTCCTGAAGTTCATGTGTTGACGCGACATCTAGTGTCAAGTTATAGGAAAATGGATCGTGCCAAACTCTTCCCCGTGTTCAAATATCTATTTATACCTATTTCCATGGCGATCATTCGCACAGTCAAGAAGTGATACACTGCAGGGCCATCTAGTGGTTAATTAAAGAAATGATTTGCTACAGCGCCGTCATGTGGCGAGTTATAGGAAAATGGATAACGCCAAAATATTTTCATTGTTCAAATAGCTATGAGTACTGATTTTCATAGCCACCGTTTGAATGGTCAAAAATTTGGCCTGCTGCAGCGTCATCTAGTGGCGAGTTAAAATAATAATGCATTGCAGTGCCACCTAGTGGTGAGTAACATCAAAAATAACACAGTTAGAATATATTCTTCGTGCTCAAATGTGTAAGTATAAAAAATTTTATGCCGAACGGTCGAACGGTATAGAAGTTGATGCGTTGCAGCGCTATTTAGCGGTAAGTTACAGCAAATGGATAGTGAAAAATATTCTCCGTGTTCTAATATCCGCGTGTACCAAATTTCATAGAAATTGGTTGGACGATATTCGCATAGCAAACGGCTAAACGGAATAGAATTCGACGTTCTGCTGCGCCAGCTAGTGACAAGTTAGAGGAAAACGGATAGCATAAAAACCTTCTCCATGATAAAAGACTTAGGTGAACCAAATTTCATGGTGATCGGTGAAACGGTGCTGAGTTTTTCAACCTCCTACACACATACCAACATTCATTTTTATCTATAACCAGTCTTATTATATATACCAGTCTCAAGTAAAATCCAGTTTCAAATCTAAGCCTCGCCAAAGTGCCAGCATACGCCATTTTGCAAGAGTTTTTTCAGGGAATCATTCGAAGCATTGACTTAGCAGCAATCAAAGTGGGAAATGGTTCGACCGCCAGGCATTTTTTTGAAAAGTGGAATCCCTTAATACAGCCTCATTTTTTAAATTATCAACTATAACATGTTTTATTCATCGTTACCTCGATGTACTAAATGCGAAGATTTCAATTTTCTGAAATTTGGCGGATTTCCCCCAAGTTAAATCAATGTACTCAATTGGCGAGAATTCTGAAGCTACATCGCTTGAAATGCCCTAATAACTGCATTATTTCTGCACGGATAGTTAAAATTTCATGCTTTATTCTAAGAAAACCTATACACTTGTTTTCAAAAATGCTATTCCCTTAAGCTCTCAGTAAATTGCGCCAAAAAGCCTAAAACTGTGCAAACCGCTAGAACTCACTTTCTAAAAATCGGCCTATCAGCCATTTTATTTTTCGCCAAACAAAAAAAAATTACATATTAGTCTCGGAAATCTTCGATCCTCATTGTTTTGCGTATAAAACATTTCATTCCTGCTCTCATTTCTTATGCGCACACGATATTATAATTAAAAAAATAACCTTACAAATATAAACTAAAAAAATCATTATTATTCTTTTCTTTTCACTTTAAGAATTTAAAACATTTTATTCGGCAAAATCGCCACACATGGCAACCAAGATGCTTATTTCACACACTTTTTTCACTACAGGGGTTACAATTACATAAAGCTTTCTGCGTGGAGAGCATAAAAAATCTCTTAAATTCCGGGAACGGATGGACTTTCAAAGTTTTAAAGTGGACTATCATTTATTCTATATTATTTTACATATATCTGTGTAAAATTTCAGGCTGACAGGTCCATTTTTGTGGAATTGTATACTACCCAAATCAACAAATTGACAAACAGAATTTGATTTTTATTTATAAGATTACCTACGCTTGTTTTTAAAAATACCCTCTCATTAAATTGCGCCAAGCGCTAGAATCATAGAAAATCTGACACACTTTCGGATTTTAAATACGCACTAAAGTGCTATATATAAAAAGTGTTATAATCCATGGGTCTTCCCTATTTTCGTTCCTTCTTTTATTAAGTTGGAAAGTGTATCATTATTCATGAGTGTGATTAAACAAAATTAAAATTGATATTTCTAACATCCTTTTTTCTGGATGTAATATATTAGAAATAGATGCAGAAAAGCTGCTCAGAAAAATGCACAATTCCAACTGAATGAAAATTTCAAAAACTTATACGCAGGTGTATTCATAACCCAAATAGCAGACGATTAAATTACGATAAATAGCGCCAAGCGTTAGAATCCTCCACAAAATCGGACATCAACCCCTTTTATTTTTCGCCCAATTAAAAAGTTGCACATTTATTTTCGGAAAATTTCCAAATTCTATTTTTCTTTTGAGTATAAATCATTTCATTCCCGCTCTGATTTCACACGCACACGATATTTTAATTTAAAAACAACCTTACAAATAATCTAGTCAAAATAAAAAAAAAATCGTTATTCTTTTAATTTTACTTCAAGAGTCTGAATCATTTAATGAACTGCCGAATGTGGCAACCTATATAAGCTTAATTGTCGCTTAATGCACTGTGGGGTTACAATTACGAAATGGCGGAAAGCAAAAATTAGCCTTTTGCGATACGTTTTTATCGATATTTCCTAAAATAGTTCGAATTTTGAAAAAATCGCTTCGAGGTGTGTCGGGACCTGTCATGGAGAATTTCCGTTCAAAATTTGGTAGGTCTACGATCACCCGTTTGCGAGCTACGCGAGACACAGACAAACAAACAGTTTACACACATTGTTTTATTAATGTAGATACCAGTCTCAAATAAAATCCAGTTTCAAATCTAAGCCTCACCAAAGTGCCAACATACGCCATTTTGCAAGAGTTTTTTCAGGGAATCATTCGAAGCATTGACTTAGCAGCAATCAAAATGGGAAATGGTTCGACCGCCAGGCATTTTTTTGAAAAGTGGAATCCCTTAATACAGCCTTAATAACAACCCTTAATAACAAAATCATTTTTTAAATTATCAACTATAACATGTTTCATTCATCGTTACCTCGATGTACTAAATGCGAAGATTTCAATTTTCTGAAATTTGGCGGATTTCCCCCAACTAAAATCAATGCACTCAATTGGCGAGAATGCTGAAGATAGATCGCTTGAAATCTCTTAATAACTGCATTATTTCCGCACGGATCATTAAAATTTAACGCTGTATTCTAATAAAACCTTTGCACTTGTTTTCAAAAATTCGTTTCCTTAAGCTCTCAGTAAATTTCGCCAAGCCGGAAACAGTGTAAACCGCTAGAACTCACTTTCTCGGCATTTGAGCCATTTTATTTTTTCGCCAAACTAAAAAATTTTAACATATTAGCCTCGGAAATCTTCAATTCTTATTGTTTTGCGTATAAAACATTTCATTCCTGCTCCGATTTCCTATGCACACGATATTATAATTTAAAAAAAATAACATTACGAATATAAACTAACAAAAAAAAATCATTATTATTCTTTTATTTTTACTTTGAGAATTTAAAACATTTTATTCGGCAAAATCGCCACACATGGCAACCACGATCCTTATTTCACACTTTTTTGACTACAGGGGTTACAATTTCGGAAAGCTTTTTGCGTGGAGAACATAAAAAATCTCTTAAATTCCGGGAACGGGTGGAATTTCAAAGTTTTAAAGTGGACTATCTTTTATTCTATATTATTTTACACATCTGTGCCCAATTTCAGGCTGATAGGTCCATTTTTGTGGATTTGTATACGAATCAAATCCACAAACAAACAAACAAACAAACAAACAAACAAATAAACAAACAAACAAACAAACAGAATTTCATTTTTATTTATAAGGATTATGGAAATTTTCAAGGGGATCGTACAAACGGTGTAAAAATTATCAGGCTTTTTGTCCTTGACATTGCAATGTTTTTGCAGTCATGGCGGAATGAAGAAGCAAGGGGGAAAAGATACGTCATTTCCTTTACTGAGCGTTACTTCCGTCAGAAAAAAAATCTGAGTTACCCCCTAGTTGCGCGTAAAGAAGTTTTACTTCAAAAAAAAAAAAAAAAATGGGCTCATAATTTCATTGTAATATGTGTTTTAAACAGGTGTGATTTTTTAAAATTTAAATTGAACAGAGAAAATTCTTTATTAGTTTCATTTGTTATTGAGATAAATAATCTGTCGTTTTCTTTTGTTTTAAATGGGCAGATGCTACTTTAAAAATACCGTCTAACTCTATTTTGGATATCCATAATAGACTTTTATTGAGTCTCTGCATCATCACTGTGGCATTCAAAAAATCGTGACAATGTTTTTGCAGCATTGAATGCGTCGGGTATGCTTGGTACACCCGATGGTCTGTTTCATCTTCACTATCATCAGAATCATTATAGATAGGGCTCTTATAGATAGGAGGCACTTGCATTGATGAATGACAAATAAAAAACAGGGTCTTGTTCTTAGCCCTACCTAGCTGGGCGAAAAAGATAAAAGATCGCTCCCTTCATTCATACACAATTCATCTCGCTGGAGAATCTGAAAACTGACAACGAGTGTTTGTGAAGGTACTGAAATTTCCCAGAACAAGGAAATAAAATGCTTAAGAAAAGCAAAATTTTACTTTCGGCTTTGGTATAAAAAGTTCGTTATAGCCGAAGTACGTAGTTTTTGTTAAGTACGTTTTAACCGAAGTTAAATAACATTATAAATATAGGACTTCAATCGGGACCTAGCTTCTAGGTACGTTATAACCGGTCGTACGTTATATCCCAGGTCCGTTATCCAGGTGCGCACTGTACCTCAAAAACTGAGTTACTTCCCTTTTCTCCGACACAACATAGGAAAAAAATCTGGAGTGACTCCACTCGACTTTCCGAACACTTAAGATTAAGATCATGACCAAGCATTGAAATAAATTTTAATCGATGAATCATTCAAATATATATACCAAATGGAAGCTCAATCGAACGTACCGTTTAAACGCTCGCGCACTTTCAAGAATTTTCCCCCATAGGCCATAATGTAAAAAAATCTTTGTCGTAGCCCTGTAGAAAAACTATAAGTCCTATACACACCAAAATCAATACCGGTGTTACGATGGTGGTTTATAACATATATACCCAATTTGAGCTCAATCGAATGCACCGTTTAAACGCTAGCGCACTTTCCAGAATGTTCCCCCATAGGCCATAATGTAAAAAAATCTCTGTCGTAGCCCTGTAGAAAAACTATAAGTCCTATACACACCCAAATCAATACAGGTCTTGCGACGGTGGTTTATAACATGCATTCCCAATTTGAGCTCAATCGAATGCACCGTTTAAACGCTAGCGCACTTTCCAGAATTTTCCCCCATAGGCCATCATGTAAAAGAAATCTTGGTCGCAGCCCTGTAGAAAAACTATAAGTCCTATACACACCCAAATCAATACCGGTCTTGCGACGGTGGTTTATAACATATCTACCCAATTTGAGCTCAATCGCATGCCCCGTTCAGGAGCTATCGTGTTCACTCACATACACACAAACACACACACACATACATACATACATCTCGTAAAAATAGCATAAATGAATTCAGAAGACTTCAAAACGTGTCCATACACGAAAATCTCGAATTCTAATTTTTTCATGATTACAATACTTTCCTTACATGGTACATGTTCGGAAAGTAAAAATTATCCGTATCCGTATCTGTGTCGAGAACACCCTGTGTCAAAAACAAGATTTCCACTTAGTCACATCACGGTGCCGGTTCCATGACATCGAAAAGACATCGGGAGCGCCTCTTTAAAGGGCGATAAATAAATCCCTTCATTTCTGAAGCTCCATTTATGACGGGCTCCCGAAAAAAAAAAAAAAAAAAAAAAAAACTAGAAAAAAGTCTCCAAAAATTCGAGTTCCATAAGCACCTCCCCCCCCCTCTCCTATCACATACATCAATTCCAGGAGAGGGGACAACCAATTCCCGAATCAAACAAACAAACAAACAAACAAAAAAGAATCTGGGAGCGTTACGTTCTACGGCTGGAAAAGCAAGATGGCGGAAAAACAAATAAAGAAAGATGGAGGCACCGGACCCTGATTTTTTGTCCATTTTAGATAATTGAATCGGGTTCTCTCTCTAGAGAGAGCTGGCTATCTTTTGTCAATGGCTATCTTCCCCCATTATCCTTCTGCTACTGCTGTAACTTTTCGAAGACCCGCGTGAAGTGAGCTGGGACTCTAGGAAAGCAGCAGGATCCCAATTTTTGGCGTCTTTGGCGAGATGTGCGAGAATTTTTTTTTTTTCAATTCCTACTATTAGTTCACATTCTCTCTATATTTATATTTCTTGTTTGTTCAAAGTTTCAATAGTTAATAAAATACTTTCTATTCATCCACTCAAGTTCAAATACATTTTCTTAAACTTGTAGTGGATGACACTTGATGTCAATACAGTTTTTTTAAATATTAACTCATTCGTTAATTTAATTAATTCATATTAGATCCTGTTACGTGAGATTAAAAATGAATGAAAACAATAAACTAAACAAACAAATTGGATTAACGGTATCGACTCTTGCTTCACAAACGGCACTGCATTAATTAATTAACCAATAATTAATTAATTCATAGTTTTCATAAACACATTTGTCGTATTCATAATTTTTTTTTTTAAATCTGAAACACTTTCATATTTTAAATATGTACTAAAGTGTTACACATACATTAAAAAAATGTCATAATTCATGCGTTGTCTGTACTTTTCTTCCTTGTTCCGTTAAGTTATAAAGTGTGTAATTATTCATGAGTATGTCATATTTTAGTTCCTTGTTCCATAAAACACGTCTTTGAAATCGAAATCTACATTAAAATCACCTGCTAAAACTGTTTCACAATCTTCGCCAAACATATTTTAACTGTGCTTTCACCTTTATAAACACTGTTTGTAATATGCATCCCAATCCATGAGTGAGGCATGTTTATCTTTCTTGTTCCACAAAACCCTTTTCAGAATAGAAATCTGAAATTAAAATGGCCTTCTAAAACCGTTCGTCCGGCATATTCTAACTATACTTCTCCTTAGGATTAAACTGTAGAGTTTGCCAGTTTCTGCGCCCGACCAGTGACATAGCACTAGCGCTTTGAAGTGGGAAATGGAAGGTGCCTGGTTCAAAACCAGGTCGCTCCGCCTACCTAACCGTTCGGAGTTTTCCGTGGTTTCCTCCGAAACTTCGTTTAAATACTGGTTAGGACCCCTTAGAAAGCCCCCCACGGAGGGCAATCCCACCCCCCGGACTAGATTCCTAGCGCAGATAATTGGCCGTAACCCACATTTCCATTTTGCCAGTTTCTGCCAAATATGAAAGATACTGCCAATCTAGGTTCCGTTTTGACACCAAACTTGGCGATAAATCATCGAAAATGACAAATATTGGCGACTTTCAATATTTTATCCCCACCTGCCGCACTATCTGATAACCCTATTGAAATATGCAGCGAAAACGTCGACAGACACAAATCGGTCCAAAAATTTGTCCACAAAAAAATGTCGAATGAAGAACGCTGCGTGAACGATATAGTGATAAAAGTTAAATAAAAAAGTTTGGTTAAAAGTTAAAAAAAAATTTGTAATTTGATCGAGATTTATGTACTAATCTTAAATATGGCAGTAAAATGTTTGAATGAACTGTGGCCTCCTATTTACCGCTTACAAACAGAAACAAACAGAATATGTGCCACTAGTCTTTATTGTGAGCTGTGAAAATGAACGTTGGCCATAAAAAATGAAAAAGATACAAGGATACAAATAACCGCTAAGTTAAATATTTTAAATCCACGAAACTTCGTTCGTGTATACTTAACCCTTTAACGCGCAGTGATCCCGTTCTGGGAACACCAAACTCTGACGTATTCACTGATGAAAATCACGAAGAATAGATTGGATTACTATGAAAATAGTTGCGGGTGACATATCTCCACTAGAATCCTTTACTTCTTAGCACGTCATTTCCAGTAAAAAAATGGTCACGATTATTTTGAACAGCACTGACATCGGCTGAAAAATTTACGAATGCGAGAACAGCTGGATAGATGGCCCAATGCTGAAAAAAGGACAGCCGTTGACATCGCTCGACTTAACTACCAGCAAGAGGGCGGACGATCGAAACGTTCATCGCGTGCCACAGATCGAGAGACTCCTTTTTTGACGACAGCTGTCTGTGCGCGGGCACAGCCAGCTGTCGTCAAAAAAGGGGTCATCTTGCTGGTAGTTAAGTCGAGCGATGGCAACGGCTGCCCTTTTTTCAGCATTGGAAAGGGTTGCGCCTCAAAGGGTTAATGCATAGTCCGAAGAAATCAAGAAGGGTAAAAACAATCCTACTATATAGTTAAGCTGACTCACTCACACTTTAACAATTCCGGTCAGACCACTTCAAAACAAAACTTAAACCGCCATTTATCCAAGCAGATTAAAAAATTATGGTCTAAAACTGTCATAAAATTCACACCGTTTGTACGATCAGCTTGTAATATTTCATAATCATGTATAAAAATATAGAAAACAATCTGAGCTTCTTTAAAAATCTAAAAATCCACCCGTTCCCTCATTTTTAGGGGATTTTTCTCTCTTTATTCAGCTCCATTTTATTTCTGAGAGTCAAAAAGTGAATCATCTGCGTGACAAAATGACCTTTTTCAAGTGAAAATGACATCACACAATTGAGATCCCAATTCGTTTAAAATAGTTTTTCCGGGTAACATGGTTACTTTTATTTTTTTCATTTAAGTAATCGTCTGCTGAAGCATTATTATGACAGGCTCTTAATACACAAAACTAAATCGTTCGAATGCAAAAAGTTTCTGCGCATTTCCAGAAGAGCATGAAATTCGGTTTGGGTCTATAATAAAAACTGAATATGAAATTATTTATTTTAGGTGGACGAAGATGGACTATGTTGAGTTTGACATATTTTCGTCATATGTTTTCCTTAGCGCGCGTTGTAATTGCCTCCACAACGAGCTATTTTTGTAAAAGGTTAACCCTTTGAGGCGCAACCCTTTCCCAATGCTGAAAAAAAGGGCAGCTGTTGCCTTCGCTCGACTTAACTACCAGCAAGATGGCGGACGATCGAAACGTTCATCGCGTGCCACATATCTAGAGACCCTTTTTTGGTGACAGCTGGCTGTGCCCGCGCACAGCCAGCTGAGTCAAAAAAAGGGGTCTCTAGATCTGTTGGCACGCGATGAACGTTTCAATCGTCCGCCATCTTGCTGGTAGTTAAGTCGAGCGATGGCAACGGCTGTCCTTTTTTCAGCATTCGGCCATCTATCCAGCTGTTTTCGCATTCTTAAATTTTTCAGCCGATGTCAGTGCTGTTCAAAATAATCGTGACCATTTTTTTACGGGAAATGACGTGCGAAAAAGCAAAGGATTCTCGTGGAACTATGTCACACGCGACTATTTTTATAGAAATCCAATCTATTCTTCGTGACTTTCAACAGTCAAAACGTCAGAGTTTGGTGTTCCCAGAGCGGGATCACTGCGTGTTAAAGGGTTAAAACAGTGGCGGATTATTTCAAGTTTGTCAGGGGAGGGGGCGGTTAGTTTGTCGGTGGGAGAGGTTAGTTAAAAGATTAACATATACATCTATTTTATGGAAGTAAAATACGATCTTTTACATTAATTTCTTTATTCTCGGGGGCGGGGGATCCCCCCCCTTTAATCCGCCCTTGGGTTAAACAGTTATTTATTTTTAGCCATTAGCCTTTTTTGTAGTTTTTCGAAACACTCTGAGACCGTGAAAATTTTCATTTTAAATAAATTCAAACGAGTTTGGTCCTGTATGTAAAAAAACAAACAAAAAAGAGAATTGAAAGGAAAGTATGAATTGAAACAAGTTCAAACACGCCAAACGGTTTAATAAGGTTTATTGTTTTCTATTTTTACTGAACAGTTATTGTGCAGAAAACAGTTATTGTTAAGAAAAGAACATTTTATTTTTTGTCGTTATGAAAAGTTGAGTCCAAGTAAGAACAAAAGTCACTGCAGACTATTAAAAAACACTCGAAAGAAATCGAAAATTGGGAAAGTGGCGTACAGTTTGAGATCTTTTTAACTCTCGGACAGTTTATGACGTAAAAATTTAGTTATCAACCAGCTGAACAAGAACGCTGGAATGTGAGGAGAAGGTTCTTTCCTCAGTCGCTTGATTGCTCCAGGAGAAACTTCCACTCGACTTGTTGCAGATGCCCCACGTATTTGGAAAACGATGATTGCCGAGGATTTTAACCCATTTGTGCCTGGATATTTTTGCGACTTTCTTCGATTTTTACTGATAACAGAAATAATAGATAAATTTCTGATGTCAACTTCTTGAACAAGGGATGATATCTTTTAAAATCATTATGCATAAAAATTGAAATATCAACATACTACTTGGTCATGTAGAATATTTTGTAGAGTTGAAGCTCAATACTCATGAATAAAGGCTAGGAAAAATAAATAACGTTTTCGACTACTAGCGAAAATGCCGTCCCAAAAAAGGGACGCTAGGCATAAATGGGTTAAGAGCTTAGCCAGCACAGCATATGTAGACATTCGTAACAACGTAGATACATCGAAACGAGATGGTCTGAAAAATGTTTAGAGATGACGCTCAGATCTTCATGAGCAGTTTTTAAAGGCAAAGATCGTTCTTGAAGATTACTCTTTGGAATGATTGAAATTTGGTACTCATTAGAGAAAGGATGATTCTAAAAGATTTGAAGAGCTTTCAGGCACTGTATCTTACGGATATTTCTAGGAACACATTTGAATCGAGACGAGATGGCAAGACAAATGCTCCTGGTATATAGCTGAAGTTCTTGTAGACTGCTCAGTGGGAAAGGTTGAAAAATGGAAGATCTTTCTTCCCTGGGTTCGAAAAATGGTGCGATGGTAGTTTCTGGCTCTTCCTTTAGACGCCCATGGATTGCTCGTGGAAAGATATCTACAGCTAGTTGCAACTTGGTACTGCTTGCAACTGATTCGCTGTCTCAATCATTATGAAAACGATGATCGACAGAGATTGGAAGATCTTAACATCACTGGAGATGTGGACACTTGTTAAAACGTAGACTCCTTCTAACGAAATAATCGGTGAAATGTTCATACCCCAAAGCTCCAGTTCAATCACTTTGGAGTAAATCTCATTCGTTAAGTTGAAGACTGTTTCCCCAAGACTGTCAAATCTCATTCATTAAGTTGAAGACTGTTTCCCCAAGACTGTCAAATCTCAGTTACATTTCGATGGTCTTTATTGTCAGATGCGTGCTGGACTTCGATGTGTCTTAAAGTCTTTGGTTTTTGATTGAACAAGACTCATTACATGCAGCTGCTGTTGTGCTTTGGTGGTGAACTATCGTGATTATTGAGGAGGAAGACCGCCAAGTACATTTAGTTTTTGATGTGTGGTATGTTATTAGGTGGTGCAGTGTATGAATTTCGTGACTATTGTTAAAATGTGTATGCTAAATATTTAAAGTCTTTAAGTTGGAGGGGGGTCTGGGTAGTTTGGGTGATTATGGGTTTTTTCGGATGCAGCAGAGGCGGGAGAAAAATTTACGGATACGTCGGAATTTCTTTCTACGGTATGTAATATTGGAAAAGTCGTTAAGTGGAGGAACCGGTGATGGAAATCTGGGAGAAGAGGGTGGTGATGAGTCCGCTGAAAATGAGAGAACTAGTGTAACTGATGAGGTGTCTGTTGAAGGTGGGGGTGTGACTGTTGTGTACCAGACGTATCCTGAAAGAACGGGTGAAGATGTGGCTGGTGAAACGGGATGTGCTGTACAGATTGTGAATTTACTGAAAGATGTATGGGCTGTTGTGTAGGATGAGGTGGAATCTGTGTCACTATTGTCTGTGGTTGGGGTTGTACTCACTGCTGGGGGCTCCTCCTCGTTCACCACAGGCCCACGCAAGACGGCAGCAGGGGGCCGAACGAAAACAAAACGCACGAAAAACTTTCGCACGAAGAAGTGCAATATCAAAAAAGTTCCCAAGAACAGCAAAAAAGGCGCCATACTTCGAACAGGGTCTAATAGAGACTGAAGTCATTTGTTGAAATTCGGTTAATTTATATTGTTGTGCAGACAATGTGGGAATGGGAAGCACGCAGTTTGATTGTTGGGATGTTTGCTTCTCTATTATTAATGTAACAATGATACAATACTGTATTGGAGTAAAGAAAAAATAATGTTTTGCTAACTATTATGAATATGCTTTAAAAAATTCCACTTTTCTTTCTTTGTTAGTGTAATAAGAGGTAGACGTACAGAAAATCGCACTCAAGTCGTATTATCACACCATAATATTGCCATATGTGGCCGATTTAAGATTTTGTTCGAGAATTTATGTAATTTTCCTTATTTTTTCAATCATGCAAAACACTCTGCTAAATCCGCATGTATTTTCAATACTTTTTATGATACACGTATTCAAACAGGTTGTACGGTGATTAGATGGTTAGCGTATCACAATGTACAATTATGGTCTCGGGAAGTCTACCTACCTGGATTTGATTGTTAGTTCGTCCATCTCTTTGTAGAGGTCAGCGTTGGCCCATCTACGGGAGTGCTCACGTAATAAAGGGCTCAGCACAGCACTCCTGTCCGTAGTATCCGCTAGTGGCTATACGACAAGTGACAGCAGTGTGATTAACAAATAAAGAAATGGATGATATGATAGAGAGATTTCAAGCTATTTTGGTTTCTTGTCTAAGTTGGTATTTTTATACTTTGGTTTGCGCGTTAAATGCAGGTTGACTTAACCCTTTGAGGCGCAACCCTTTCCCAATGCTGAAATAAGGGCAGCCGTTGCCATCGCTCCACTTAACTACCAGCAAGAGGGCGGACGATCGAAACGTTCATAGCGTGCCACAGATCTAGAGACCCTTTTTTGACGACAGCTGGCTGTGCGCGGGCACAGCCAGCTGGTCTCTAGAAGGTGTCTGTTGTTTCGGGAAATACTGCAGCTTTTTTGAACAGATTCTTAACGAATTGAAAAGCGCTGAGACACTCGAAAAAATTTGGAATGTCCCTGATCACGTTGTACTATGGATGATTACAGACAGTGAACCTATAACAGTTACTAAACACTTATTAACCCTTTGAGGCGCTACCCTTTCCCAATGCTGAAGAAAGGGCAGCCGTTGCCATCGCTCGACTTAACTATCGGTAAGATGGCAGACGATCGAAACGTTCATCGCATACCACAGATCTAGAAGCCCTTTTTTTGGACGCAGCTGGCTGTGCCACACAGCCACCTGTCGTCAAAAAAAAGGGTCTCTAGATCTGTGGGACGCGATGAACGTTTCGATCGTCCGCCATCTTGCTGGTAGCTAAGTCGAGCGATGGAAACGGCTGCCCTTTTTTCAGCATTGGGCCATCCATCCAGCTGTTCTCGAGTCCTTCCATTTTTCAGCAGATGTCAATGCTGTTAAAAATAATCGTGAAAAATTTTTGTACGGAAAATGACGTGCTAAAGGATTCTCGGGGAGCTCTGTCACTAGCAACTCTTTTTATAGAAATCCAATCTATTCTTCGTGACTGGCAACAGTCAAAACGTCAGAGTTTGGTGTTCCCAGAGCGGGATTACTGCGCGTTGTGGTTTTATCACACACACTAAAGGGAGAATCCGAGCAACTTCGCGCTGGATCAACTTTTCCGACGGACTTGAAGGCGTGGTTATCTTCAAGGGTTGCAAAAGTAAACAAACTCTTTCCGACGCTAAATAGTCATCGCATCGCTGATTTCGCGGGCAGGTTCTTATTTTACTTATCGTGCGATAGTATATTTACATCGGATCGCAGCCATTTCGGCAGCATCGGATGGGCAGCAATCTCTCATTCCAAAGTCCACTTGAACGCGGCCATAATTTAATTTACACGGGATTCTGACATCGAGCCAAGCTGCCAAGCTTCGAACATAGTCGCCATTGCTCGAAATTGCTTATGACGTAGCAGGAAGAAGTACTCTGATTGACCGAAATTTCGTCCGACTCGGGTTTTTTCCTTCGGAAAGGAAAAAGTTCGAGTTCGCGGTCGTCAAGGTAACGGCGGGGAAAATCGGCCGGAAACTTGATTTGTAAGGAAAGTTGGTCGGATTTTTCTCAGTGTGATAGCCCTATTAAAGGGTTAAACAAAAGAGTTTGATAGTAAAAATACTCTTCAATCACAATCAACATTTTCCTAGAAAGTCTAAGCATTGGAATACAGCTTTACGCCTAAACACTTAGCTTTCTCGCGGGCGCGACGTCGTTATAACAAATTGCGCTAATTTCAACTGACTGCGCCCTCATCTCATTATCGACGCCAGTGCCATAACAACGGGTCGTGGAGTGTGCATTTTCTAACCTCCTTGGCGATATCCATTATCGCATTCTTCGGCCTCCCTTAACTCGAATACCCCTTTCGCCTCTACACCACCACACTGTACAAACGATGGCACATGGATATTTGAATACGATCATGGGTACAATAAATAAAAAATCTGGAGTGACTCCACTCAACTTTCCGAACACTTACGATTAAGATCATTACCAAGTATTTAAATAAATTTGAATCGATGAATAGTTCAAATATATATACCAAATTGAAGCTCAATCGAATGTACTGTTTAAACGCTAGTGCACTTTCAAGAATTTCTCCCTATAGGCCATAATGTAAAAGAAATCTTTGTTTTAGCCCTGTAGAAAAACTGCAAGTCCTATACACATCAAAATCAATACCGGTCTTGCGACGGTGGTTTATAACATATATACCCAATTTGAGCTCAATCGCATGCCCCGTTCAGGAGCTATCGTAATCACTCACATACACACACACACACACACACACACACACACACACACACACACACACACACACACACACACACACACACACACACACACACACACACACACACACACACACACACACACACACACACACACACACACACACACACACACACACACACACACACACACACACACACACACACACACACACACACACACACACACACACACACACACACACACACACACACACACACACACACACACACACACACACACACACACACACACACACACACACACACACACACACACACACACACACACACACACACACACACACACACACACACACACACCACACACACACACACACACACACACACACACACACACACACACACACACACACACACACACACACACACACACACACACACACACACACACACACACACACACACACACACACACACACACACACACACACACACACACACACACACACACACACACACACACACACACACATACATACATACATACATACATCTAGTAAAAATAGCATAAATGAATTCAGAAGACCTCAAAACGTGTCAATACACCAAAATCTCGAAGTCGAATTTTTTCATGATTACAATACTTTCCTTACATGGTACATGTTCGGAAAGTAATAAATAAGTAAAAGTTTTTAAAAAATGATAGAGTTTAGTAGTTGAGGGTTTTAGAGGAAATACGCAATTCAATTAGGTCGCTTTGAGACTCTCTGAATGTCTGATTTCCTGTGAAGCATGTTTGGCAGTTTTTAGAGAAAGTTACCACACCATAGTAACCTACGTCATTATTTTGTCATTCTCTTTTACACTTTAAAATTTCTTCTCTACAAGTGTGATGTAATGAGTGGATGACCTCTCCCACCCCCCTAAAAGAATAAATGATCGCTAATTTCATAAAGCAGTACCGATCATTTTAGGCAAAACTGTACCTGTTAATTTGACACATTTGAATGCGCTGATTGCTTTTCCCTACAATGGGATCTTTATTTATCTTTTATCAACTCATAGTGGGTCCCCTAAAGTAAAGATATTTTCGCCTGAAAACTGACGCCAACTTGTAGGTAAAGTGGTGTAAGTCATCATTTTCAAAATTAATTTTCTCGCTAACTATTTCACTTAGAGACACGGGATTTGTTTTATTAAGTTTCTTAGGCAAAGAGCAACATTCTTCTAACTATAAAGGGTAGTAAAGTATGGACCGTATAAAAATTAAATTTCGTATTTTAATACGTATACAACCCCCAGTAAAAAAATGTCCTATCTGAAAGCTACTCTTAATTTGGCGAACTTTTCTAATTGGAAGTATGTTTCGGTCACTTACGGTTTAAAAAATAATTGCCTTAACATCTATTTTGAATCACCCGGTATACTGCAAACATTATTTTCATTGAAGTGAGTCCAGAAATTGAGTGAACACTGCACTGAGTATAAAGAACAGCAAGGTATTTGGCGGCTAGTTCAGTACAATTTCCTTCCAGTAGATGCACGTACCTTAATAAATACTACACGTACTATTTTGAATCACCCGGTATACTGTAAACATTATTTTCATTGAAGTGAGTCCAGAAATTGAGTGAACACTGCACTGAGTATAAAGAACAGCAAGGTATTTGGCGGCTAGTTCAGTACAATTTCCTCCCAGTAGCATGCACGTACCTTAATAAATACTACACGTACTATTTTGAATCACCCGGTATACTGTAAACATTATTTTCATTGAAGTGAGTCCAGAAATTGAGTCAACACTGCACTGAGTATAAAGAACAGCAAGATATTTGGCGGCTAGTTCAGTACAATTTCCTTCCAGTAGCATGCACGTACCTTAATAAATACTACACGTACTATTTTGAATCACCCGGTATACTGTAAACATTATTTTCATTGAAGTGAGTCCAGAAATTGAGTCAACACTGCACTGAGTATAAAGAACAGCAAGATATTTGGCGGCTAGTTCAGTACAATT
Source organism: Cheiracanthium punctorium (assembly GCA_038373885.1). NCBI lineage: Eukaryota > Metazoa > Arthropoda > Arachnida > Araneae > Cheiracanthiidae > Cheiracanthium > Cheiracanthium punctorium. Next base: position 148,883 of record JAWZYV010010855.1, on the reverse strand, counting down.
TCCTTCCAGTAGCATGCACGTACCTTAATAAATACTACACGTACTATTTTGAATCACCCGGTATACTGTAAACATTATTTTCATTGAAGTGAGTCCAGAAATTGAGTCAACACTGCACTGAGTATAAAGAACAGCAAGGTATTTGGCGGCTTTTTCAGTACAATTTCCTCCCAGTAGCATGCACGTACTTTAATAAATACTACACGTACTATTTTGAATCACCCGGTATACTGTAAACATTATTTTCATTGAAGTGAGTCCAGAAATTGAGTCAACACTGCACTGAGTATAATGAACAGCAAGGTATTTGGCGGCTAGTTCAGTACAATTTCCTTCCAGTAGATGCACGTACCTTAATAAATACTACACGTACTATTTTGAATCACCCAGTATACTGTTAACCCTTTGAGGCGCAACCCTTTCCCAATGCTGAAAAAAGGGCAGCCGTTGCCATCGCTCGACTTAACTACCAGTAAGATGGCGGACGATCGAAACGTTCATCGCGTGGCACAGATCTAGAGACCCTTTTTTGACGCAGCTGGCTGTGCTCGCGCACAGCCAGCTGCGTCAAAAAAGGGTCTCTAGATCTGTGCCACGCGATGAACGTTTCGATCGTCCGCCATCTTACTGGTAGTTAAGTCGAGCGATGGCAACGGCTGCCCTTTTTTCAGCATTGGGCAATCTATCCAGCTGTTCTCGCGTTCTTCCATTTTTCAGCAGATGTGAGTGCTGTTAAAAAAAAATCGTGACCATTTTTTACGAGAAATGACCGTGCTAAAAAGTAAATAATTGTCGTGCAGCTATGTCACCCGCAACTATTTTTATAGAAATCCAATCTATTCTTCGTGACTGGCAAGAGTCAAAACGTCAGAGTTGGGTGTTCCCAGAGCGGGATCACTGCGCCTTAAAGGGTTAACATTATTTTCATTGAAGTGAGTCCAGAAATTGAGTCAACACTGCACTGAGTATAAAGAGCAGCAAGGTATTTGGCGGCTAGTTCAGTACAATTTCCTCCCAGTAGCATGCACATGCCTTAATAAATACTTACGCTACAAACAAAAGCTCTCCAACTTTTTCCCAATCGAAGATAAATCCACATTTGCATCTATCTAACAATGCAAACGTAGAAAAATAAAAGCTCGGAGGGAAAAACATAAAACGTTTCCGACGTTTAAAGGAACGTTTTGTAAGTAACCTTGTTTGCTGAAAGAAAACAATTATAATGATGAAAGTGCAAGGCGAAAGAAATTGCCGGAATAAGAGTGGATGACCCGGAAAAATTCATCCCGTAATGCTCCTTTAAATGTTTACCGGAAACAGGGGCAAAAACTCCGCGAGTTACTCCCTAATGATTAGCTTAGCTTCTCTGCGAGATCTCTGATGATGCCTCTTAAGTATTCAGGAAAGAATTTCAAAGTATTTTAATGTTTTTAACTCGGCAAAATTTCACTGTTAACGTTTTGTAAAAGAAAGATATTTTGCAATTTAAAAAAAAAAGAAAAGGAATGTATAATTGGTCATGCATTTAGAAGTTTCAGTATTATATCTTATAGATATGGAAGCTGAAAATTCATCTTATGTATTTTTGAAATAAAAATAAAAGGACAGTTTTCATTAGTTTTATACTGAACATTGTAACTGTTTATAAATTGTTTGTAGAAGTAAACAGCGGTGAAAAAGCTGCCGTTTGGAAAAGGAAAATGAAAAATTAGAAACCAGAGAGAATGAGAGTAAAACGGAGTACGGGGGATGGGGGGGGGAGAAATTAGCAATAAGAGGAGAGTAAGTTAGTTAAAATTAATTAAAAAAATGTAACGGAATAGTGAAATGAGGAAAAATATAGAAACGTAAAATAATAATAAATTAGTAAAAAAAAAAAAAAACAGAAATTTAAGATTCCCTGAGACGTTTTATGGTGATAAACTGAAACTTCGTACATCTCATTGGTCTATGGAGAGCAGTGGTGTAGACAGAAATTTTTAATGGGGGGGTTACAACTACCGCAACTCATATATATGTATACGTGTGTGTGACAATGAAGTGAAGAATATACATTTTGTATGGAAAAAACATTCCTCAGCGGGGGTTATGACCCCCCCTTCCCCCCCTTGGTTATGCCACTGATGGAGAGCATATTTTACTGGATGGAAGCTGTTTTATACGGGAGTTGTATGCAAATCTAAAATGTGTAACGTTTTCAAAACTAACTAGAGGACTTTTTTCTTTTTGTAACTTAATCTAACAGTAGTAATCAATAGTATTAGTTATACCGGAAAATAATATGCTTCTTTTACATAAAATTTAAACGAATAACCATATTTAATAACAAGCAAGCTATACATCAGCATAAGATCCCTATTTGTTTAATTTTAAAGCGTGAGTTTTGTAGATTTTTTTTCTTTCATGAAAATTGTCCGACCTCCCCCTTTTATTCATGTCTACCTTCCTTGAAGGATTTTATTCGGAATGGTTTGAAATCGATTTAAGTATTCGATTTAAGTAGTGTATTTTACAGTAAAGAATTTTATGGATATCTCTTTTCTTTGAGATCACGAAGGAAATGTGAAAAGTAGGTTTTGGGCCCCAATCCCCCGTAAGTTAGGAAAATTTGGGAAAGGTTCTCCAATCTAGCCACTACGCTGAAAACATACGTGCCAAATTTCGTATTATTAGCTTCATTCGTTTTGGGCTAGGCAAAATACTGACGTATGAAAAAAAATCAAGTTATTCAGCGATGCACGTACACCCTCCAAAAAAGTATTCGAGCAAGAGATAAATTTCTTACGTTGGTTTCGTATACTCAAAATTATTTATCATACAATATGAATTAGGCTATGTATAAGTATGACTTTCCATATTTCTGTAAAGTTGTGCGTTTTTCAAAAACTAAATTATTATTCGCAAATGTAAAATAGGAATTTATCTATTGCTCGAATACTTTTTTTGGAGGGTGTATACCTAATAGTAAATAAAAGTAAAATGCGATCGAAATTGTAGTAAATAATAATAGTAAATCTAATAGAGGAAACTATTAAGGCTAATACTAACAATTCTAATGAGAAAGCATAGTCAAACTATAAAAAGTGTTGGCGATATTTTCCTTTTACATTTATTCCACCAACCCTCTGTTGCAACCTTCGAATGCGACTGCTTCAATCTCACAAAAAAAAATAAAAGGAAAGTCAAAATGGCAAAAGATATCTCGAAACTTCCAGTGTCATCTTTTTACTTCTTTGTCATATACTCCCACCCCACCCCACCACCAACCAACCAACCTCTTCAGAAAAAAAAGAGAAGATAAGCGGAATTTCGTCGATATAAAACCCGGATTCCTGATTGCTTTGGACACGCTAAGTTGAATTCTATTTAGTGATGGATTTTAACTTATATATGCATATGCTCTGTAATTTTTTAGACTTTAAAATATTTTTTTTAATACTCGAAGGAAAGGGATGTGGATGTATTTTATTTTCTTTTTCTTCCCTCTTGATATATAGTTTACGCTCCAAAAAACACTGTGATTGAAAAAGTGGGATTTCTCGTTTTTCTTTCATTATTTTCCCTTTTTCCTGAAACTGTATTATTCATAGCGAAAAGTCAAAATATATTTTTTCCTGATTCATACTTTTAATGCTTAATATTCAGGGATTTCAAAGGGTGAATTTAAATGATTTAACACCGTTGGTTAGACACGACATGTAAGTAATTGTGTGTCTTGTCTTCATGGATTATGATGGCTTAGGCACCTCTGCTTATACAGCATTTTGTGCCAACTCCAAATCCAGATTAGATCGATAACGGCAGTATTTGCCAAGGGTGTTCATTTCTACCACAGACTCCCGAACAGTTCATTTCTACTTCATTCAGGAGCCGATAGGTGGCAGCACTACCGATTGTATATAAGTAATCGTCTGTCTTGTTTTCATGGAGTATGGGGGCTTAGGCACCTCAGCTTATACAGCATTTTGTACGAACCCAAAATCCAGATTAGATCGATAACGGCAGTATTTGCCAAGGGTGTTCATTTCTACCACAGATTCCCGAACACTTCATTTCTACTTCATTCAGGATCCGATAGGTGGCAGCACTACCGATTGTATATAAGTAATTGTCTGTCTTGTTTTCATGGAGTATGGGGGCTTAGGCACCTCAGCTTATACAGCATTTTGTACCAACCCAAAATCCAGATTAGATCGATAGCGGCAGTATTTGCCAAGGGTGTTAATTTCTACTACAGACTCCCGAACACTTCATTTCTACTTCATTCAGGAGCCGATAGGTGGCAGCACTACCGATTGTATATAAGTAATTGTCTGTCTTGTTTTCATGGAGTATGGGGGCTTAGGCACCTCAGCTTATACAGCATTTCGTACCAACCCCAAATTCAGATTAGATCGATAGCGGCAACACTTGCCAAGGGTGTTAATTTCTACTACGGACTCCCGAACACTTCATTTTTACTTCATTCAGGAGCCGATAGGTGGCAGCACTACCGCTTGTACATAAGTAATTGCAAACGCATTGATTATAAAACATTTTCCTGAAACCGTGCTATTCATAGGGAAAAACCAAAATATATATATCCTGATTCATACTTTTGATGCATGATTTGTTCGTTTGGTTGTGGGATTACGTCTGATTGTCTACACTAAGGATCTAGGCCTAGTGTGCGTGGGGAGGGGGCGTCTTTATCAGGGACCCTAACCCATATTTACGCTAAGTTTCGAAGAAAACCACGGAAAACGCAGGTTAAGTCGACGACGCATTTTAAGTTATTCAGGGATTTCAAAGGGCGAGTTTAAATTAATTCGACAGCGTTGGGAAGTAACGTAAGACATTTAAGTAATTACAAACGCATTGATTATAAAGCATTTTCCAACACAATTTTTTTCAACAGTTCATAAATTCAAAATGGAAGAAATGAAGAATTATTTAACTAATAATTCTTCATTTCGAACGAACCGGCGAAATGGAATATCCGTTAATGGATTATCCCGCTTATTGTAATACATTTTCAATGTACCAGACCGCAATAATTAGTCAATATGATCCTGTATAATGGGATATCCCGCTTATTAGAATAAATTTTCAGTGTACCGCACTGCAATTATTAGTCAATGTGATCCTGTATAATGAGATATCCCGCTTTTTGTAATAAATTGCAGTGTACCAGACCGCAATAATTAGTTAATGTGATCCTGTATAATGAAATATCCTGCTTATTGTAATAAATTTTCAGTGTACCAGACCGCAATAATTAGTCTTGTGATTCTGTATAATGGAATATCCCGCTTATTAGAATGATTTTTTGTGGCAAATTGGCTATTCCGTTAAGCGACTTCGACTGTATTGATTTCTATAAAAATAGTTGCGGGTAACATAGCTCCACGAGAATCCTTTACTTTTTAACACGTCATTTCCCGTAAAAAAATGGTCACGATTAATTTTAACAGCACAGACATGTGCTGAAAAATGGAAGAATGCGAGAACAGCTGGTCAGATTGCCCAATGCTGAAAAAAGGGCAGCCGTTGCCATCGCTCGACTTAACGACCAGCAAGAGGGCGGACGATCGAAGCGTTCATCGCGTGCCACAGATCTAGAGACCCTTTTTCGACGCGTCAAAAAAGGGTCTCTAGATTTGTGGCACGCGATGAAAGCTTCGATCATCCGCCATCTTGCAGATAGTTAAGTCGAGCGATGGCAACGGCTGCCCTTTTTTCAGCATTGGGAAAGGGTTGCGCATCAAAGGATTAAAAGGTAAGCAGACATCCTAAAAATATAATGATCTCAAATACCGCATATTCCTAAACATCTCAGAAGTAATGTAATCTTCTTAACCTTTTATTACAGAAAGGGAAATTTCAATTGAAGTAGTAATATCAGGTTGTAACGAAAGTTTTCCGCCCTATCTGCCTGAAATACTAACTTCTAACTCCTTAGATAACTGTTTTTGAACTTTCGGTACCAAACCTGCACAGTGTCACATGATACAACAATAGTACTTAAAGCTGTACTCATAATTCGTTGATATTCTGTAGCTGACTTTTTGCAACACAACTGGAAGTAAATGATGGCTCTAATCCTCTAGAGTGATAGTTCCATTTGAGACACCTTATACTTAATGATAACTCTATTTTTTACAAATTTCACAACACAGTGTTATAAAGTAAACCTCTTTCTTTCAAATGCCAAAAATCGTTTGACAAAATAGGAGCCAATACGCCAACGAGAACTGTGTGCTGACGATGTTTGCGGTGGCGGGATACTTTCGTTACAACCTAATACTTTCACCTCTCTGTCTAGAATCCGTGTCAATATTTGAGCAGTCATCAACACCACAAGCAGTAGTTTCGACGCGATAGCAGCAATAAATTTCCATCACCATAATTCCTCATAAAGGCCACGTATTCCTCGAAAAAGGTTTCTTCAAATCAGTTTTTGCGGCTTATACTGCAATATTTGAGCAGTCGTGATGTCTCCTTCCTCGTGTGTAATAACCATTATTGTCTCTCTCGCAGTCGAAATATAGAATCTCAATTTCTGTTCCTGCCTTTTTTCATTACTCTGATGTTCGTTTTCAGGAAATGAAAAGGATAAAGAGATTTAGAAAATGAGCGAAATGAATTGTGACTTTTTAATGATTTTTACTTTCCGAACGTGAACCATGTAAGGAAAGTATTGTAATCATGAAAAAAATCGATTTCGAGACTTTGGTGTATTGGCACGTTTTGAGGTCTTCTGAATTCATTGATGCTATCAGGTTGTAACGAAAGGTTTCCGCCATATCTGCCTGAAAAACTAACGTTAACTCCTTAGATAACTGTTTTTGAACTTTCGGTACCAAACCTGCACAGTTTCACATGATACAACAATAGTACTTAAAGCTGTACTCATAATTTGTCGATATTATGTAGCTGACTTTTTGCAACACAAGTGGAAGTCAATGATGGCTCTAATCCTCTAGAGTGATAGTTCCATTTGGGACACCTTATACTTAATGATAAATGTATTTTTTTACAGATTTCACAACACAATGTTATAAAGTAAGCCTCTTTCTTTCAAATGCCAAAAATCGTTTGACAAAATAGGAGCCAATACGCCAACGCGAACTGTGTGCTGACGATGATTGCGGTGGCGGGAAACTTTCGTTACAACCTAATACATTTTACGAGATGTATATATGTGTGTGTGTGTATGTGAGTGAACACGATAGCTCCTAAATGGTGCATTCGATGGAGCTCAAATTGGGTATATATGTGACAAACCACCTTCGCAAGACCGGTATTGATTTGGGTGTGTATAGGACTTACAGTTTTTTTGCAGGGCTGCAAAAAAGAAATTGTTTTACATTACGGCCTATGGACCGAAATTCTCGAAAGTGTGCTCGCGTCTAAACGGTGCATTCGATTCAGTTCAAATTTAGTACATTTATTATAGGCCACCCTCGCACGACCTGTACTGATTTTGGTGTGCATAGGACTCATAGTTTTTCTACAAGGCTACGACAAAGATTTCTTTTACATTATGGCGTATGGGGAGAAATTCTTGAAAGTGCGTTAGCGTTTAAACGGCGCATTCGATTGAGCGTCAATTTGGTATATATGTTTGGATTATATATCGATTAAAATTTATTTAAATGCTTGGTAATGATATTAATCGTAAATCTCCGGAAAGTCGAGTGGAGGGATTCCAGATTTTTTTAAAACTAGCCTCCAAGACCGCCAGCTTTACAGTGAGGAGCTTTGCAGCTCACTGAGCAGCTTTACAGAGCCATACCTGGACTCCTTTCAATGAAAATTGCGTTTCTTTGTTTTAACAATATTTTACATTAAATTAATTTAGGTTAGGGTTACTACAAATTTTGGGTGTCTTCACAAAAGCCGAAGATGAAACAACAAATTTCTAAAATGGGGTTTAGCCCAATGCTGGGTAACATTTTTTTAGATGGGCGATCAATGCGCCAATATTGTCAATTCGATATTTTGAAGCTGTGAAAAAGTCCGAAAGGTCCTGCATTTTTGTATATCCTTTAATGTTATTTTATAATCTAGCGACTGCGTGACATAGGCTTGCTCCATTGGACGTCATTGAACTGTTAATATGAATTTTACATATGCGTTATTGTTATTGCACTCATGTTTACACCTAGCTGTTGCCGCTCGCAGCGTGGAAATAGCGTCGATTTTGATACCGATTTCGTTAACGTATTATATAAGAAGATGTTTGCTGCATTTGACGTCAGTGAACGTTATAAAATATGAAAAATGTATCGGATAAAATCAGCAATCTACCATGTTTAGTGTCTTCTCCATTGGGCATATGGTGGGGCTTGTTGTTTCATGGAGCTAGAGTTAGTTTAAAGCAAATCTTGTTAGCAAGAAATGCGAAGACCAAAATTTTAGTCTAAAGCCTTTTATAACATAATTCCAAGCGCAAAGATAATCGCATAGATTGGAGAATATAAATTGCGTTTCTTTAAAAAGAGCAATTTACCGAACGGTTTAACCCTTTAAGGCGCAACACTTTCCCAATGCTGAAAAAGGGGCAGCCGTTGCCATCGCTCGACTTAACTACCAGCAAGATGGCAGACGATCGAAACGTTCATCGCGTGCCACAGATCGATAGACCCTTTTTTGACGACAGCTGGCTGTGGCGCACAACCAGCTGCGTCAAAGAAAGTGTCTCTAGATCTGTGGCATGCGATGAACGTTTTGATCTTCCGCCATTTTGCTGGTAGTTAAGTCGAGCGATGGCAACGGGTGCCCTTTTTTCAGCATTGGGCAATCTATCTAGCTATTCTCCCATTCTTCCATTTTTCAGCAGACGTCAGTGCTGTTAAAAATAATCCTGACCATTTTTTTACGGGAAATGACGTTCTAAGATGTAAAGGATTCTCGTGGAGCCAGGTCACCCGCAACTATTTTTATAGAAATCCAATCTCTTCTTCGCGACTGGCAACAGTCAAAACGTCAGAGTTGGGTGTTCCCAAAGCGGGAACACTGCGCGTTAAAGGGTTAAAGTTACTCGAAATCAAATTTCTGAATTCTCAGAATATCATGCATAGGGACATATCCAGAAAAAAAATTGGAGAGGCTGCTCTAAACGGTGGAAAAGGCAGATTTAAAAAAAAATAAAAACGAAATCATTATTATCATTTTGCTTTAAAAAAATCAAAATTTTGAGGGTAGAATCCAAAACAATTGCATCCCCTGGACTTCCCTCCCCCTTAAATACGTCTGTAATGAACGTGATTCAGATTTTCTTTGTGAATAATACAATTTTATTCAGAAAAGAATGATGCTGATAGAAAACAAAAAAAACCCACTTTTTCAATCAGTCTTTACTGAAGCGTAAAATGTATATCAAAAGGGGGAGAGAAATCAGAAATATATTCCATCCCTTTGGTTCCATCGAGGGGTAAAAAGTATTTTAAAGGATAAAAAATTACCGAGTATAAAGCGGATTTCGTATCAACAATATTTCGCTTATCTTCGTTTTTTTTTGAGAAACGGGTGAAGTTTATGACAAAAGAGTAGAAATATGACACTGGAAGGAAGTATTGAGGTATCTTTTGCCGTTTTGATTTTTTTAGCGACGGATGAAAGAGCTATTTCGCGAAGGTTGCAGCGGTGAGCCTAAAGAAATGAAAAAAAAAATGATTTGGCGATAATCTATTTTAATTATCGCCGAATCTTTTTCTTTGATACATTTTTGTGGAGAAGATTCAGGTGGGAGTTATTTTGCACTTTTAATACTTCGTTTATGCCGCGTTATAATCTAGTATTCAACATGCAATACCCAGGAACTGCATACCGACAAACAGTTACGTGACAATTTTTTATTGGCGTATCCAATAGTGGAAAAGTACACAATAGTGCAGAGGCTGGCAAACATAGGGAAAACGAGTTCGGCTTAGTTTGAAAAGTACCAAAGCGATAAGTGATTAACAAAAGTGTGAGAACACAGAAAGCCAATCCTGCGATAGAGCTGGGAGCTAGAAAGAGTGATCGCCAAATTAATTGCCAGATTGAAAAAAAAAATGAAAAGATCGTTAAACGTTAATGCAAATTTACCAAAATTTAAAAGTGGGTCGCCAAGGAGAACTTATATCTAAAGAAATCTTATTGAAACCCCGTGGGAACAGGATGAAAAAAAGAGGAATCCTCGGACAGACAGATGCCTGATAAATACATTGCACAATTTTAAGCCAAATAAATTAAAAGAGACAGAATTAAAATAGCTTAATGGATTGAGATGGTACTTTAAATATTGCAAAGAGTATTGAATTTAGAATAGGGAAAAAGAAATTTCAAGTGATTATAAATATGTGATGAACTGCATCACAATTGTTTTTATTGTTCTGTCCAAATTCCGTGTTAAATAACTTTTTCAAATTTCACAGAAAGGCAAATAGGGCTCACGCATGAATTGTGATGCGTTTTCTAACGTGATAAAACAAGAAAGACAAATAGGGCTGACACAGGGATTATGATGTGCTTTCCACCGTTATAAAACAAGAAACACAAATAGGGCTGACGCAGGTATTGTGAGAGCGCTTTCCACCGTGATAACACAAGAAAGACAAATACCCTTCTAGCAATTTTGCTCGGGCCATCATCGGCTGCCTACGTGGCCGGTGGTAGGCCGAGCAAAATTGCTAGTAGGGTAGGGCTCTTGCAGGGATTCTGATGCGCTTTCCAACGTGATAAAACAAGAAAGACAAATAGGGCTGACATATAGATTATGATTACCTTTAGAATATAATAAAAGTAGGGACAATGCATGAATTTTAACGTACTTTCAAATAGAATGAAACCAGAAAGAAACATTGGGACGACACATGGATTATGGTATACTTTCCAACCTAATAAAACAAGAAAGAAAAATGGAGATAACACATGTATTAATTCATTTTCAAATAGGAGGAAACCAGGAAGATAAATAAGGCCAATGCAAGGATTATGAAACTTTCCAACTTAATAAAAGAAGACAATAATCGGGCACACATGTATTACGATATACTCTCTAAAACGATAAAAGAAGAAAGACAGATACTGCCTATGTATTTATTAGACAGCACTTTCTAATTTAATGAAATTGTAAATAAAGAGCAGAGATTTGCATAGATAAAACCCTACAAGTTGTGAAATCCCGTTCACTTCATTCCGGTTTTCACTTCAATACCTATACAATTCATATTATTTAAAACACTGAGGTATTATAAAATATGTTTTAATTTTAACAGGGATCAAAGTCTCCTGCAAACTTTTTATTTAAAACGCAATGTAAAAAAACATCCTATAAATCCTACATTTTAAAAGATAATCCTACATTTTAGGTACCCTAAAATTAGAGGACTATCTTTCAAAATGTAGATTTATACAGGTTGGTATTTTTACATTGCTTTTTTTAAAATATATGACTCATATTAAATATCATAAATGTAATAAAATTAAATATATTATCTATAATATTATTAAATATAATAAAATTTGATCGCTGTTTTAAGCTTCTAAGTACTTTTTTTCAATCACAATTTTTTAAAAATAATTTTAAGCCTGCATGAAACTTGTACCGTGAAAATAATTTACCCATTTCCAAGACACTCAGGGTTTACTTAAAAATTTAAAAATTAAAATAAAATAAATTTTCATTCGCGATTTTGTTAAAAAAAAGGGGGGAGGTAAATTTTAATTAAAATATCGTGTGCATGTGAAATCAGAGCAGGAATGAAAGGTTTTATACTCAAAACTAAAATAGGATTTGGAAATTTTCCCAGACTAAAATGTGCAACATTTTAATTCGGCTAAAATAAAATGGTTGATGTGCGATTTTGAGGAGATGATTCTAACGCTTGGCGCAATTTATAGTAATTCCATCGTCTGTTACTTGAATTATGAATGCACCTGATAATTACTTTTTGAAATTTTCATTCAGTTGGAATTGTGCATTTTTCTGCGCAGCTTTTCCCAATCTATTTCTAAAGTATTACATCCAGAAAAAGGATGCTAGAAATATCAATTTTAATTGTGTTTAATCACACTCATGAATAATGATATACTTTCCAACTTAATGAAGTAAGGAACGAAAATAGGGAAGACCCATGGATTATAATACGCTTTTCATATATAGCACTTAAGTGCGTACTTAAAATCTGAAAGTGTTTCAGATTTTCTTACATTTTTTTTTCCTTTCCGTTTTTTGATAAAAGCCAATATATCCAGGAGCTCTTCAGAATTAATATAGACGAAAATAATTTGTTCCTTTTTGTATGTTTTTATCATTTAACCATCTTATTTTTGTAACCAGGGTGGACCGACACAGTAAGCATCGCATCGGGGTGTCAGCTTCGAAGGTGCTTCATTTCGAACTCAAAACTAAGTAGAGCATAAAAGGGGGCATCTTTTTTATATAAGCAGGGGGCGACACTTACCGTAGGGCCGCTTTCTGTTTGTAACCATCTTAATTTTAAATTCCATTCAGAAACTGTGAGATTTCAGTGCCAAGGAAACCAGTGAGAAACAGGATTCTCTCCGAACACGATTTATTAAGATGGTGAACCAACTGGTCACCGGAGGCGGCTAGTCATAAAATAAAATGTTCACAGTATTAAGTAACATCGTGTGTCTCCATTACTTTTTAACTCACAAATAAAGTTGTAACATCCCAACAGTGTTGAAAATTGCCTGTCACACTTAAATAAGGTTTAAACAGTAATACTTCAGTGTTAAAGAATAGATGTCATAAGATTTTAGAGTGTTAAGAAAAGCCAACAGGTACTCTTTTAAATTGATCACCCTCTATAAGTTTCCATTCACCGACAGAGCCCTGAATATTCCGAGAACATAAATCACACCTCTAACCTCTAACACTAAGTTAATTAAAAAAAAAAAAATCTGGAGTGACTCCACTCGACTTTCCGAACACTTACGATTAAGATCATTACCAAGCACTTAAATAAATTTTAATCGATGAATCATTCAAACATATATACCAAATGGAAACTCGATCGAATGCACCGTTTAAACGCTTGCGCACTTTCAAGAATTTCTCCCCATATGCCATTATGCCATAACGTAAAAGAAAGTTTTGTCGTAGCCCTTTAGGAGAACTATAAGTGCTATACACACCAAAATCAATACCGGTCTTAGGATGGTGGTTTATAACATGTATACCGAATTTGAGCTCAATCGAATCTACCGTTTGAACGCTAGCGCACTTTCAAGAAATTCCCCCCATAGGTCATAATGTAAAAGAAATCTTTGTCGTAGCCCTGTAGAAAAACTATAAGTCCTATACACACCAAAATCAATACCGGTCTTGCGACGGTGGTTTATGACATATATATCCAATTTGAGCTCAATCGAATGCTCCGTTCAGGAGCTATCGTGTTCACTCACATACACACAAACACACATACACACACACACACACACACACACACACCTTCATCTCGTAAAAATAGCATAAATGGATTCAGAAGCCCTCAAAACGTGTCAAAACACCAAAATCTCGAAGTCGAATTTTTTCATGATTACAATACTTTCCTTACATGGTACATGTTCGGAAAGTAAAAATGTGATAAAGAAGTATGTATGCATACTGAATCCCCCAATTTACTCCAAATCATCAAAAATTCCACAATTTATTTCGCTCATTTTCCAAATCTCTTTATCCGTTCATTTCGTGAAAACGACATCAGAGTAATGGAAAAGGCAGGAACAGAAATTGAGATCTATATTTTGACTGCAAGAGAGACAATAATGGTTATTACACACGAGAAAGGTGGCATTACGACGGTATATATATATATATATATATATATGTATATATAGATTGTGTTTGCATTATAAGCCGAAAAACTTATTTGCAGAAACCTTTTTCAGAGAATAAGCGGCCTTAATGAGAAATTATGGTGATGGGAATTTATTGCTGCTATTGTCGAAGCAACCGCTTGCAGTTAAATATTGACACGGAGTCTAGACAGGTGAAAGTAGTTATTACCACTTCAATTTAAATTTTCCTAACGATAATAAAGGTGCATTAGTAAATGACTAAGTCGTTGCCGAAGTTTTCTTAAGAAAACTGGAATGAATGTGTTTAGTGCTATCAGTGGCTATCAGTTTCTTTTACCTTTGCGAACAACTTCAGTTTATTTAGTTTCGTCCCCTAGGAGACGTGTCTGTTTACAATTCGCGTCTGATGTTATTTTTGCTGAGGAGAGATTTTAGTACATACTCTGTATAAAACCAACAGGATTTTTAAAAGAAAGAGTGGCCATCATTGAAGTGCACAGATCAAAATTTAGAAATTTCAAGTAAACTTCAGTTTTTCAAAAGTATTTAGCAAGAGATGCTCAAATTTTGCTGATAACAGTTTAAATCAACTTCAATCTCAACACTAAAATATGCATTTTCAAATTTACTAAAATGAAAAATACAAAAAAATGTTTATATTTGAAAATGCCATGCACCTTCCTTGAAATGACCTTTCCCACCTTTTCCTTCCTTGAAATGCACCTTCCTTGCACCTTTTGAAATATCCATGCACCTTCCTTGCACCTTTTGAAATATCCATGCACCTTCCTTGCACCTTTTGAAATATCCATGCACCTTCCTTGCACCTTTTGAAATATCCATGCACCTTCCTTGCAGTTTCTAACGCATGCAAGAATTTCCTCCTCGAAAAAATAATATTTTCAACTTGAGCAAACGTAAAATACTTTTCATAAAAGCATACATTTCCATAACATACTTTTTCATAACAACGGACGCCATTTCAAAACAAAAACGACGTACAGTAAGTGTATCTTCTCAGCAACTAAATGAATCTGCTCCGTGCTCAGTTTACTTAGTTTGAAACTAACCGCACTCAGTTTTGTATACGAACGCTCTAGTTTATAAACTGAATGCACTCAGTTTCCTGTACGAAAACTTTAGATAGAAACAAATTGTGGTCTAACAGTAGCAGATTACGTTGGTTTTTGAGATGTTGTTCTAGAATATCAGGTGGTTGTTTGAGTAAATGATGTTTTCTAAACTTTTTTGCATTAGAAAAGCAGAAAAGATAAATAGAAAACGCATCGGTTATGAAATTATTTTTGAAACAGTACATTTTTGAGATAATTTTTTGCCAAACTTTTCGAGATTTTGCGGATTACCTCAAAATGCCGTGCATCACTAATGTAATTTTCAGAGACCTTGTAAAAAACTGTTAAGTGCTGCTTTTTTATTTAAATGAAGGGTAAAGCTGTTGCTAATGCACTCTAACTAAAATAAAAATAATGATGATGATGATGATGAATCGGACATTTATAGAAATATTTCTGCAAATTTTTTTAGAAATTCTCTGCAAAGTTGAAAGCAGGGAAATTACGGTATATCAAGAGACATTTCCTGTCTGAAGCAGAAATTACTTGAAAAAATTACTGGAAAAAAAAATCCATAAATAAACGAAGCTCATTTTTCGTATTTTTTCATGCATTTTTTACTGTGTGTCAGTATACTTATTTTATTTTGTTTGAAATACCTTAACGTCCTGAGCTACCATAGACCGTAATGTATTATGATTCTTTTGAGTGATCCTGCAGAGGATGTATGCCATAGACACTATTTTCGATGCATATCATGAATATTGATCGAAGATACAGAAGTTTTTATGCATCCGCAGAACAGGGAATATTTAACCTCTTAAAGGTTTTATTATTTTCGAGACAAGGGTCATAAAAATGCTTATTTTTCATTCAAGAAATTATGTAATATCAGTTTATGTAAAATATATATATTCATTTTAAGTTTTTGGACATTTTTTAGTAAAGAAAAAAAAGTTATAGGAAAAGCCAACATTTAAGGTTATTGTGACTGAAAGTGTGTTTTGTAGCTATCAGGGAAAAATTAAAAATGTATGCTTTAAACAATGAACGAGAATTTAATTCTACTCACTTCATAACATTAATAAATATTTGTGAAGTTTTCTTTGAACATAACTAAAAAAGTGAGCTAAGATTGTAAACTGCAAACTACAAATACACATATTTGAGTAGTGCTACCATCGATTTAAAAATTAACTATTTTCAATTAAGTAATTCGGTTCTGTCATGCGTTGTGTAAAATGAGATATAAAAGAATTCTTCGCATAAGAATTAATCCTTTAACGCGCAGTGTTCCCCCTCTGGGAACACCAAACTCTGACGTTCTGACTGTTGCCAGTCACGAAGAATAGATTGGATTTCTATAAAAATAGTTGCGGGTGACATAGCTCCACGAGAATACTTTACTCTTTAGCACGTCATTTCCCATAAAAAAATGGCCACGGTTATTTTTAAACAGCACTGACATCTGCTGAAAAATGGAAGAACGCGAGAACAGCTGGATAGATGACCCAATGCTGAAAAAAGGGCAACCGTTGCCATTGCTCTACTTAACTACCAGAAAGATGGCGGACGATCGAAACGTTCATCGCGTGGCACAGATATAGACCCTTTTTTGAAGACAGCTTGCTGTGCGTCAAAAAGGGGTCTTTAGATCTGTGGCACGCGATGAACGTTTCGATCGTCCGTCCTCTTGCTGGTCGTTAAGTCGAGCGATGGCAACGGCTGCACTTTTTTCAGCGTTGGGAAAGGGTTGCGCCTCAAAGGGTTAAAATCGCTTATCTTTCTGACGCATAACTTTCGAACAATCTTGCCAGAATTATTACGGGAATAAGAAGTAGAGGGTGAAAGCTTAGTCTGTTTAATCCCTTCCTTCAAAATCACTGTCTTAAGATATTCCCCTAACAGGAATGCATAAGTCAACTCATAAAATTTTAATAAGTAAAGTGCACTATCTATGCATCGCATACTCAATCCCAGAGTTTACAAAAATCCTCAAAAGTTCAGAATTTATTCCCTTCGTTTTCCAAATCTCTTTAGCCTTTCATTTCGCGAAAATGTCACTAAAGTAAGGCGAAAAGGTAGAAGAGGAATCGAGATCTATATTTTCGACTGTCAGAGACAATAATGTTTATTACATACCAGGAAAGAGACATTATAAGGTATGAGCAGCATTATAAGCTGCAAAATTGATTCGGATACAAACCTTTTTCGTTGAATAAACGAACTTAACGAGGAATTATGGTGATGGAAATTTATTGCTGCTATAGTCGTAACAACCGCTTGCAGTGTGTTTGTTGATGACTTCCCAAATATTGAGAAGGGGTCTAGATAAGTGATACTGTTATTATAATTTAAATTGTTTGGCTGTAATGAAAAGTAATGGAGATTTCGTTGTGATGTGTTGTTTTGGAGTTTTGTTTGAACAAACGATATTTTTAACATTTTCCATTTAAAAAAATAATCAGAAGCTAAATCAAGGAAACGCATTAGCTGTGTAACATATCCCAAAACAAAGCTGTGTTTCTGCGCCAAATTTGGCAATGGATAATCGTACATGTGGATTAAATCAAAAATACTGTACATCACTAATGTAATTTTGCGAGATTCTGTAAAAAAATTTAAAAGCTCCTTTCTCCATTTCAATTGTACAGTAGAATAAACTATTTTATATGTCTGTATAATTGTTCTATTGTGCTTGAGAGGCGTGAATGTGTGTAAATCGCTTTAGACCGTCATGTATTGGAATTCTTTTCGAGTGCTCCTGTAGAACTATAAATACTACATGCACTAATTTAGATGTATATCATGTATATTATATTAGTCGCATATACTGAAGTTTTTAGGCATCCGCAGAATATAGACTATTTAAGGACACATGGAACATATCGACGAGTAAAAAGAAACAGGTTTTACAAAAGATTTAGCATCATGTCTTTGATTTAAAAATAAGAATAGAAATGAAAATTTTAGTCCATTGTATTGCATACATTGAAGTTTATATTTAAAATTTAAAAAAAATAATTTGATTCATAAATATGTTTGTAAGTACTAATTAACTTTCTACATATATTTTTTGAACAGTATGTCAGTTTGGTACACGTTTCCAACAAACTAGCGAAATAATCACCTTAAAATTGGGTATGGTATCACAAAACATACCATCTGACAGTAATAAGAAGCGATTTGCATTTTGGATAAAAAAAAAATAAAATAAAAAATATTTTATTGAAAACTTTAAAATTCCGAAAAATTAAATACGCAAGAAAGTTATTACTTTCAAAAATTTTTCACCCAGATCTCTAATGTTAGGTATTTTTATAGAAACAAGTTAGTAAAACAATTTTGGAAAAATTCAACTGTTTACTTGAAACAGAATTTTAGAAAAGTGTACCAAAGCATCAAAAAAGCACATTTTGAGAAAAAGGCAAAAAACAAAAGCTTTATTTTATCCAAACTATGTTTTACACTTTAAAGCCATATTTTGAGTTTTTATATATTCTAAACCGATATAAATTATATATTTCTGAATTTCTCGCAGTCTGCTTTATTTTTTAGGCCGATAATTGAAAATTCAGAAATTTGACCCAATTTAGGTTCCATATGTCCTTAATCAATACGTTGCTTTAGTCTGATTTTAGAGTATGTTATATTTTTGAGTACATTATGTGTTTAGGCTGCCTGCCTACCTTTAAAAGTGGGACATTCAGACAGTAATTCGATTTTCTATTTTTGATTGTTTATCAAACATTGATTTTGCAGATTTTTAAATTAGTTTGAATTAATTAAATCTTTAAAAAAGTTAACTTCAGTTTGAATTGTGAAAAAGCATATGAGCCTGATTACATGCTTAATTTGATTTTCAAGGGTGCTATTTTTTAAGAACAGTAGACGTTACAGGAGTTTGAACAGCTTTATTTTAAACGCTCTATAAAAAATGAATAATGCTTCTTCACCCTTCTTTCTTCTACGTGCTGATATTAACAGTAAAGCCGTATATCTCATGTATCGTTCAGAAAACGTTCATAAACACAAAAGTGGCCTTCAAAAACGGATCGAAAATTTCCCTGTTTTGGGAAATATTGCAAAATTTCATGCATTTAGCATTGCTCCCTCAACATGCTGATAAATTCATTGTTTGTAACGGTTCACAGTATAACCTGTAAAGAGATATTGCAAATTTTTCCTAGTATCTAGCATAATTAAATTCATTAAAAAGCTGTTAAAAATTGCTTAATTTCCAAAAAGAACAGCCTTCTGAATCAACTTTAGCATATAATCAAGCTTCATAATACGGGTTTTCTACAATTTAAAATAAAGTTAATCGTTCTTTAAAACAACTGCTATACAGAAAACAAATCTAGTAATTTTGGTAGAACAACCTGTAAAGACACATTCTAAATTTTTCCTAATCTCTAGCACAATTAAATGCATTAAAAAGCTGTTAAAAAATTGCATAATTTCCAAAAAGAACAGCATTCTGAATCAACTTAAGCATATAATCAGGCTTCATCTTGCGGTTTTCCACTATTTAAAATGAGGTTAATCGTTTTTTAAAACAACTGCCATTCAGAAAACAAATCGAAGAATTTTGAGAGAACAGTTCTTGTCCATAAGTACTTTTTTCGTGGAAATACGCCATTTGCAGTTATGTGGTCGTAAATATTCTAGCTTTTCCTTCTTAGCCTTCTTTAATTATTAGTGGCTTCACTAACTTTCTATCTCTACCAGTAAAAAAATAAATGAATAAATAAATAAACCTTCCAGCATCGGAAGCAGTTGGAGATGGCCCTTAATTTGCGGAACATTTCCAGTGATTGCGGCCAGCCCCTGTAGCCAAAGATTCTTCCTTTTATAAGTTGAGAGATAATCACGGCCATTACTCACAGACGTATATGTTACGTATGTACCTCATTGGTTTATTAGCCATGGTTATGCTTTTATCTCCAAAGCTTTCGGAGAATCCTGAATTTGATCTCATAAATATCGATTGGCGCTGGTGTAGATTCAATGGCAGAGGAACACAATACTGAATAATCAACCTTCTACTGACTGTAAAAGGCTTAACAGAACATGAATGTTGGCGTTTGTTATCTTTGTATGATTTTTCGTGCAATATCGGTCGAAGAAGTCAAGTTAACCCATTTATGCCTAGCGTCCCTTTTTTGGGACGGCATTTTCGCTATTAGTCGAAAGCGTTATTTATTTTTCCTAACCTTTATTCATGAGTATTGAGCCTCAACTCTACAAAATATTTTAACATGACCAAATAGTATGTTGATATTTCAATTTTTATGTATAATGATTTTAAAAGAAACCATCCCTTGTTCAAGAAGTTGACATCAGAAATTTATCTATTATTTCTGTTATCAGTAAAAATCGAAGAAAGTCGCAAAAATATGCAGGCACAAATGGGTTAATTATGAGAGCGGACAGATTAAATAATTTCCCCCTTGCGTTTTATTATTTTATCTCTTTATTTTGTATTGTATTGTACTTGCGGTTATGGGGTCGCAAATATTCCAGCTTTCCATCTTGGCCTTCTTTGATTATTAATGGCATCACTAACTTTCCCTCTCTTACGCTAAAAAAAGAAACTTCATCATCCCATGCAGTTGAAGATAATGGAAAGACTTTAATTTGTGAAACGTTTCCAGTGCTTGTTCCTGTTGCCAACGAATCTTCCTTTTACAAGTGAAAGGCAAATCACGGCCATTACTCACAGACGTGCATGTACCTCCTTGGCTTATTAGCCGTGGTTATGCTTTTATCTCTGAAGATGGTGAATTTGATCTCATGAATATCGATTGACGTTGGAGTAAATGCATTGGCAAAGAAACACATTTATGAATTAACGAACGTACGACCTACTGTGTACCCAGCTAAAAGCTGTTGCAGAACGTGAATGCCGTATTTGTGATCTTGGTGGTTTTCCCGCCTTTTTATCTCCTTGTACGAAGCAAAAGAATGTAGAGTAATGGCGAAAAATTTCAGTTTACAGATTTTTTTAAAGTGGAATTTGACTATTACTAAATTTACTTTGAAGAGTTTTTTAGAGGCATCCCACCGTACGCATTTATCCAATGTTCGTATGTATGTACAATCCATTTTGACATTTTGATTTATTTTTTCCTGACGCCTGTATATACATAAGTATGTACGTAACTCGCTTATCTCAAAAACTGTTAGTCGTAGAATATTGAAATTTTATATTTAGGATTGTTGTAACACCTAGTTTTGAACCTTGCCATTTTTGATTCCAATCTAATGGGTAGTTGAATGACAAGGCCGCCCCAAAAAATTTTCAAAGCATTAAGGTCTATAGACTCTTCAAAATATTATGCCTACAGTCAGCCATTTTGGACCGTGTCCAATATCTCGCCAACTGTCATAGACCTTGGCGAGTTTCTCCGAAGTATCGCCAAATAAAAAATAGTTGAGTATTTCTAACTCTAAAACTTTTAAGGATAGAATGTTGAAATTTTGTATGTAGAGCTATCCAAAAAACTGTCTATGTGTACCTTCAATTCGTTAAAAATTTATAATCAAACAACATTATGCCTAAAATCTCGCAAATTATCTCTAGCTTGGCAACTTTTGATGAAATATCGCCAAATTAATATAATTAATTCCTCAAACTTCGGTTTGAGGAAGGAGAATATAAAAGAAATAAAAGTATTTTTTGAAAATTAAGCATTTGTTTGCAGAATTTCTTCGCGAAAGCAGACCATTATGTTTACGTGGTCATAAACAATCGTTCTTTTCTCTTAAATTATTAGTGACTCCACTAATATTCTTCCTCTTTCAGTTAAAAAAAAAGTTCCAACATCGGAGGCAATTGAAGATAATGGGAAAATCCTTAATTTACGGAATGCAGCGATTGTGGCAAGAGGATATTTTCTTGCAAGGTTAGGGCTAACAGCTACAATATTTTACAGGCGGGAGAACGTTCCTTGGTTTATTAGAGATGTTTATGCTTTTATCTCTGAAGCCTTCGGAGATAGTTAATGGAATCTCGTAAATATCGATTCATGTTGAATTAATGGAAATAAGTTGTGCTACTGTAAAGTTCTATGTTATTTTGCCTTTCATAGTGAAAGGAGTATATCTAATGCCTCCTAAAAGCAGAAGGCCTTACAACTCCTACATCACCAAGCTTTGACGTCATCACTAGGCGTATGAAAGTGACGTCATAACAGTTTTAATTTCACAAAGTAAAATTATTTAAAATTTCTGGTGAATGCTACAAATATTAGAAAATATCTTAAATTAAACATTAACCCATTTATGCCTAGCGTCCCTTTTTTGGGACGGCATTTTCGCTATCAGTCGAAAACGTTATTTATTTTTCCTAGCCTTTATTCGCGAGTATTGAACCTCAATTCCACAAAATATTTTAATATGTCCAAGTAAGATGTTGACATTTCAAATTTTATACATAATTCTTTGAAATGAAATCATCCCTTGTTCAAAAAGTTGACATCAGAAATTGATCAATTACTGCTGGTGTTAGCAAAAATCGAAGAAAGTCGCAAAAATATCCAGGCACGAATGGGTTAAAATCAAAATACTTTTCTCATACAAAATTATTCATTATGATCTATTTATCAGGTTGTAACGAAAGTTTTCCGCCAAATCTGCCTAAAAAACTCACTTCTAACTCCTTAGATAACTGTTTATGAACTTTCGGTACCAAACCTGCACAGTGTCACATGATACAACAATAGTACTTAAAGCTGTACTCATAATTCGTTGACATTCTGTAGCTGACTTTTTGCAACACAACTGGAAGTAAAGGATGGTTCTAATCTCTAGAGTGATAGTGTCATTTGAGACACCTTGTACTTAATGCTAACTATATTTTTTAGAGATTTCACACCATAGTGTTATAAAGTAAGTCTCTTTCTTCCAAATGCCAAAAATCGTTTGACAAAATATGAGCAAATACGCCAACGCGAACTGTGTGCTGACGATGTTTGAGGTGGCGGGAAACTTTCGTTACAACCTAATACTTATATCATACTATTGCTAATTAGTCACGGTTAAAAACTGCCATTTGTCGTAAATTTATATTTTTTATCTCAAATTATTAAAATAATACTATTCGTGGGTAAACTCACTAGACATTTTTAATAGTTTTAATTTGTGAAAATTATGTAGGCCTAATGATGACGTCAAAGCTTGGTGACGTAGATGTTGTAAGGCTTTCTAATATGTAGGAGGCGTTGGTTTTTCACACAATCAGAAAACTGCTCTCCTTGTGATATATTTTGAAAGTAAATCGTATAGCGATGTGTATTAAATTATTTTTGAAGGTTAAAAGACTATTTAACTATTAGAGCACATAAAAATATAATATTTTGAATAACTACAGGGTGTCCGAAATTAAACGGCCCTATTTTAAAGTTCTCTACAGACGAAAATATTGTTAATAAGCTATGAAATTTTGTATAGGACTTGATGAAGGTACAGGAATTTGTCTGAGGGAATACAGAAAGTTTGTTCAAATGTTAGCCATGAGGTGGCGTTTTTAATGGATTACGCATGCATTTATGATAGTTCACAAATATTATTGCAAGAAAACATGCTCAAAATGTAAAACGGCTGTCATTGCTATCTAGCATCTGGAATCGTAAGAAATCGTGGTCCATAGCGGACCGCAGTGTGTTCTGGGAAATGTTAAGAACATGTTATGAAATGCTGTTTTTGAGATCAGGCAAATTTCTTGATTATCACGACGTACCAACTGTTTCAAACTCCCTCAAGACGAAAGCCGCATGGATTGAGGTCTGGGGACCATGGAGGCCATGGAACACCCCCCTGGTGGTGAATATTTGAACTATTTTTTTTTTTTTTTTTTTAATTTGCTGAAACAAATTCAACTTTTGCTCTACATAGTTCGTCTGTAACTTTAAAATAGGTGGTTTAATTTCGGACACAAGGCTACATAGGCTCATCCACGGTTTTGGGAGGCTATGGGGGCTAAAGCCCTCCTAAACGCGGAGAGTTAGATGCGAAAAGCTTTAAAAATTGAAAGCTTCTGAAAATTAATTAAAATATATTATTTGTAATTTTTTGTGTGGGGGGAATTGATTAAAAGTGGGGGATGTTGGTTTTTAAATAAATACAGTTAATGTAGGAAAAAAAGTTAAACATGGGCACAACATCACTGAAAATTTGAATTATTATTAATGACTCTAACGAGTTATGTTGATAATGGGCTTGTGTTGTATGGGCAAGTGCTCATGTTTTAACGTTGTAAGAGAGTTATAACTTCTATAATCTAGAACCGAGTTCAGCAGTACTTGCAACCCCAAATTCCCCCGCCGTAAACCAAAATCCTGGGAGCGCCTCTGCCATATACTATGTACTGTAAATAAAAGAAGTCATTAAAAATTAAAAACTAATTAAACAAATTAGGCACACAGGGGAAAAATGCAAAAACGTGGCAATTTACTAAACTTTTTACAAAGTTGGGATACTGCTTTGCAAACTTAATCAATTGTTTGCAAACGCTTTCCTTCAATATTTCCATCAGCAGTTCAATTCTTTTCTAACACAAAACTCCTCCTAAACTGCAAGTTCCGAGTAAACGCTATTTGAAAAAGTAGATACTTAGGGGGAAAAGTAAACCGCACTTGCTACATTTAGGGCTAACAACTTTTATTGGGAAAACAAACTACAAGTTAATTCCCTCTAATTGAAAGGATTTGCGAATACTTTGGTCAAAAGATTAAGTTCAACCTCCGGGGCTGTTTAAGAACAACTTTTCTTCAATATCCGCTGGCGGTCCAATTTGTTAATCTTATACAAACAGTTTTATCTGTTTCGGCCTAAATCGATGAAAATAGAGTTGGAGTTAAGGTGAACACTCTGATGATTTACTTTATAGGGCGTGATGTTTTATGTTTTTTTTTTGTGTGTGTTTGTTTCGGATACAGGAACTTGTAATTTAGGGAATTAATGAGATCTCATTTATACTAGATCTTGAAAAAAGATATTTTAGCAATTATTTTTAATATTCAATATCTACTTGATTAGCCTCTTCACACCTGACAAAAATATCACATCTCAAATTAACCCTTTGAGGCGCAAACCCTTTCCCAATGCTGGAAAGAGGGCAGCCGTTGCCATCGCTCGACTTAACTACCAGCAAGATGGTGGATGATCGAAACGTTCATCGCGTGCCACAGATCTAGAGACGCTTTTTTTGACGACAGCTGGCTGTGCGGCACAGCCGTTGCCATCGCTCGACTTAACTACCAGCAAGATGGTGGATGATCGAAACGTTCATCGCGTGCCACAGATCTAGAGACGCTTTTTTTGACGACAGCTGGCTGTGCGGCACAGTCAAAAAATGGTCTCTAGATCTGTGGCACGTGATGAACGTTTCGATCGGTCCGCCCTCTTGCTGGTCGTTAAGTCGAGCGATGGCAACGGCTGCCCTTTTTTCAGCATTGGGCAATCTATCCAGCTGTTCTCGCATTCTTCCATTTTTCAGCAGATGTCAGTGCTGTTAAAAAGAATCGTGACCATTTTTTGACGGGAAATGACGTGCTCAAAAGTAAAGGATTCTCGTGGAACTTTGTCATCCGCAACTGTTTTTATAGAAATCAAATCTATTCTTCACTGGCAACAGTCAAAACGTTGGTGTTCCCAGATCGGGAACACTAAGCGTTAAAGGGTTAAGGAGCGATCTCATAATTAGTTGGAAGAAACCTATTACATTTAAAAAACGACAGGTAGAAAGCTTATTTCCAAATAATTTTTCGAATAAATGCTTAATTCCCAATCCCAGTTTCAGTAATAACAAGTTGTTATCACCCATAAAGGAAGACTGAAAAAACACTTTTAAAGGTGAATGATGTCCTACAAGTTCTTTTCAGCTATTCAAATTTCAAAAAAATGCAAGAAAATATTAACAAAATCAACTTTGGAAATTTCACTAACGTTCAAATATTCTTTTGTGTAACGGCAAAGGTAAAATAACGGCAAGCAAAAATATAATCGGTGCGTCGGTGTGTAGGATTAACACATTCACATGGGACAGCCGTACCCAGTTGGGAGAGGCGTCGGTCTCGCAGCTGAATGGTTGCGAGTTTGATCCTGGGACCCGCCGAAGAGCGTCTAAACGATCGCTGCCATCTATCGGCTCCTGAATGAGGTAGAAAATGAACTTTTCGGGAGTCTGTGGTAGAATCGAACGTACTTGGCACAGGTACTGCCACTATCGAGTCCTTTTTATAAGTATAAAATATTTCATTTACAAAAAGAATTATGCTGTTTCTACAATGGTGTGCAAAAGACTAAGTGGATAAATTAGCAATTACATTTTTAAAAATAAGCAAGACTCTTCTCATATTCGTACATGCTGAGGATCACGTGAGCTAAAAGAAAAACACCTCGTCCTTAACTCGAAATGTATGACTATCGAATATTCGGTATTATCGAATGGATATGTTTAATGGGTAAACGACATATGGTGTAATGGGTAAATGGTAAAGTACAGAAATATTCGATATTATCGAACGGATGACTATCGAATGTTCTTTTTTGATATTTTATGGATGACTAATGAATGACTATCACTAAACTGCCTTAGATGTAATGTATTGAAATTTTTTAGAGTACTCCTGTAGAACTGTTAATTTTGAAGACACTGTTTTGAATGGAGAGACTTATTTTGTAATCTTTAATAACATATGTTAATTTTGATTGGTTTGAAATAGGCAAACCTCTCTAAAAACATGTTTTAAAACAATGACTGCCAGTGGAGTGTACTGTTTTGAAATTCTTTTGGATTGTCCTATAAAAAAACAATCAATGCTAGAAACGCCATCTTGAAAAGGTTATATGGCACGGTGCATAAGTTAAGTAAATTTTGTAGAAATCGATGCTTATTCACGGACGGACAGACATATGGACGGACAAACAAACCAAACTTGTTGGCAAGTGTTCAAAAGAAAAAAAAAGTACACCCGGGACATGATTTTTCTAAATTCTTCTTATTGAATTCCTCATATTAATAATGGCGTCACATTTCTACAAGTCGTTGCAACATTAAAGAAAATCTTCTCATTTCACGATGCAATTGAATTCGTTAGGAGAATTTATACAGATCTTCAAAATTACGAATCATCATTAGCCTGAAATTGCCTGAGGCGTATCACCTCGACCACACAGCTCACACTTCCATCCTTAATAACTGTAATGTTTCTTTATTTTCCCTCCAGTTTATTTTATTAGGAACGATTTGCGCTACCATTTATGGATAAACAAAGTAAT
Source organism: Cheiracanthium punctorium (assembly GCA_038373885.1). Classification (NCBI taxonomy): domain Eukaryota; kingdom Metazoa; phylum Arthropoda; class Arachnida; order Araneae; family Cheiracanthiidae; genus Cheiracanthium; species Cheiracanthium punctorium. Next base: position 121,728 of record JAWZYV010010855.1, on the reverse strand, counting down.
TGCAGAGTTAAAACTTTGATACTCCACCGCAGTAAGGACTTTTATTAAAGTCGAATAGGAGAACCCGATACCTTCAGGATGTATGCAATAGCTGATTAAAATGTTAATGTTCTCTTCAGAATGATATTGCGTTTTGCTAAACCGTTACGATGTTTGTATGTAAATACCGGCGTTTGTTATTGAGGCGAGCAAATTGTTTTGTTTTTGCTTGGGAATATATGTATTACATACCAGGTGACCAACAAGTCCGTAAAAACTTTAAAATTCGTTAAAAAAGAACAAACAATGATAGAAAATTGCGGTTTGCACAAATAGGTTTTGAAGATTGATGGGATATTTTTTAATGACAATAAAGATAGTAGTTCCAAATGTTACTGACAGATGGCACTCATATGCACAATGGGAACCAATTAAAAAAAGAAAAAAAAATCTGAAATCTCTCTAATCTTATCCACGCAAACCTCAATTCTGTACCGTTATTTGTTCCTTTCTAATGAATTTTTAAACTTCCCAGGATGCATCAAAACCTCTTGAAAAATTCATTAAAAAAGAACAAATCATTATACGAAATTACAGGTATTTCGTTTTTTTTTTTTTTAAGTTGATTTCTATTGTACATGTTAGCGCCCCCTATCGGTAAAATTTGGAACTATAAACTCTCTGGAATAAAAATAATTCCATCATCCTCTATCTCTATGGGTGCAAACCGCAATTTTCTATCACTATTTGTTCTTTTTTAATGATTTTTTAAAGATTTTTACGGACATTTTGCTCACCCGATATAAGAAAATATGGGGGGAGGGACATTTACAAGATCGTAAATGGTTCGTTCTCAAAAAGTTTTATGAAATGAGATTCCTTGTTTTCAATGAAATTGATAATGTTTCCTCTTAATATTGATACATTTATAAGTATTTATGAAACCTATTACTATAGGAGTGCCATAAACTAACATTTGAAAAATGATCGAGCTTGGGGAAGACCAATCGGCAGAAAAATCGGCAGTTTTCGAGATGTTTAAGAATTTTGAAAATTTAGTCTTGTCACTCAGACAACGCTTGCACGGAACCCCGAGAAGTTTACAACTTTACTGCATAATGTTGCAAATAACTCTGCAGAGTTTCCAAGTTCATAGCCTAAAAGTCCAGTGGAAATGGGAAATTCAAGTATAATACTGTATCACTTTTAGTCCTGTTTCCATCTTCTGCGTCATCTGTTTCAACAGATCCTTAACCCATTTACGCCTAGTGTCCTTTTTTTGGGACGGCATTTTCGCTATTAGTCGAAAACATTATTTATTTTTCCTAGCCTTTATTCACGAAAATTGAGCCTCAACTCTACAAAATATTTTAACATGACCCAGTAGTATGTTGATATTTCGATTTTTATGCATAATGATTTTAAAAGAAATCAAGAAGTGGACATCAGAAATTTATCTATTATTTCTGTTATCAGTAAAAATCGAATAAAGTCGCAAAAATATCCAGGCACAAATGGGTTAAGCTCCTCCATTTTGATTTTCTCAGAAACATGCACTGGAAAAATTAAAGTGTTTCTTTAGATGCCCCACTTCTGACACCAATGTTCCAAAAATATTTTGCTTTGTTTTGGGGTTCGTCGTTTAAAGATAAAAGGTAAGTCGAAAGTTCTAGTAAACAGTCCAGCTGACTGGACGAAACCCAAATTTTATTGATTCTAGAACCTTGAAGAATAATCTTTCGTACACAGTTCACAGAAACTAATAAGCAACAACAAGTTACATAACAGTCAGCTTAGCACAGAAGCTTTATCAGATGTTGTACTTCAGATACAATAAAATCCTTCCACAAGCTAAAACTCGGTGGAAATTCTCTATTGAAAATGGGCATCTGTTCTTCTCTATATTAGAGCGAAGTATTTACAAACAGCATTCAAAAATAAGCTTCCGAAAACAAGAGAGAAGTTCGCTTATAAGACCGCAGTATAGCGAAGCACAGCTTCTCAGCAAAGCTATTATTTTCCTGCTAGCTACCGCTGACAACTACGCGACTGAACTAGTAGGCGTGATCTGCCGTCCTCATATAGTCTGTCCGAAATTTCTAGCAATTCTACATGATTCTATTTATAGAAAAATCCTAGTGAATCGCGAACCTAGAATGCGTACTACTAATGCTATTGCATAATACTAATAGCAAAAAGTAAACATTAAGGCCACATTAATAAAAAAAAAGACAAATGTCGCCACGCTCGGCGACTTTTGACGAAAATTGCCAAATTTGGTAGAAAAATAAGTGTGCATTGTCGATCTGCTTTGTTCCTTAAAACTCTTTTAAGAATTAAAATCCATATTAAAATTGCCTACAAAAACTATTTTATAATCTTCTCCAGGCATATTCTAACTATCTGTCTTGTTTTCATGGATTATGGAGGATTAGGCTCTTCTGCTTTTATAGCATTTTTGTACCAACCCCAAATCCAGATTAAATCGATAGCGGCATTACCTGCCAAGCGTGATCATTTCTACCTCAGACTCCAGAACCGTTCATTTGTACCCCATTCAGGAGCCGATAGATGGCAGCACTACGGATCGTTAGGCGGCCTTTGGTTGGTCCCAGGATCGAACTCGCAACCTTTCGGCTGCGAGACCGACGCCTCTCCCAACTGGCTATCGCGGCTCACTATTCTAACTATACTTCCCTTTGTAATAAATTAGCGTTTGACAGGTTCACCAACTACTGAATAAAATGCCAAACTAGGTTCCGTTTGGGGGATTTACTTTTTGGGCCCAAACTTGGCGATGTATCATCAAAACTTGCAAACTTTAGTGACTTTCAAAATTTAATCTTCCCCCGCGCTGTCTGGCAACTCAACTGAAAAACGCAACGGCATGCAACGCGAAGACGCAAATCACGTCAACAATTTATGTAAACAAAAATGTCCACAGAAAATACCAGCGTGAACGAAGTCGCACTGCAAAGAAAAAGAAAAAATCTGATGTGTCCAACACATGACTTCCTTGCACGTCCATTAGATCAAAAATATTTTCGACGCACTTCCTCTAAATTTATTTGTTTGAAAGAGATAAAATATCAATAATAGTAAGATTTAGCGATTTCTAGCCAAATATTTCGATATCGCCAAGCTGAGTTCAATTTGAAAGATTTCCTTCTGACACTTTATTTGGCGATATTTCACGAAACGCCGACAAACTTGAGATAGTCAGCGAGATTTTGGGGATAGCCAAAGTAGTCATTGACCACAGACTTTCAATGAATTGAATGCATCTATACACCTCAATGTATTCAAAGTCATTTGGCTCACCATGTAAATAAATTCTCAGTCGATTGCTGTCAAAAAAGATATTGAAAACAGTTAGATATTACAATAGTTCTAAATACAAAGTTAAAAATTCCACAGGTTAAAGTTTTAGAGTTATACAAAATAGGAAATAATTCTTGGCGCCAAATTTGGCGATATTTCGGCGAAACTCGTCAATGTCGACGACATTTGGCGAGATTTTAAGCATGAACCAAACAATGAAAGATTATCGCCAAATTTGGCGATATTTCGCCAAAACTCGCCAAGAACGATGACTAATGGCGATACTTTGGGCATGGACCAAATGACTGACTATCGCCAAATTTGGCGACATTTCGCCAAAACTCGCCAAGGTCGAGGACAGACGGCGAGATTTTGGGCATGTACCAAACAATGACTGTCTACAGTTGTATTATAATGAAGATGTCCATAGACATTAAGGTACTGAAATTCTTTTCGGTGGTCCTGTAAATAAACTCTCCAGTAGATTGGAACCAAAAATCGAGATGCACAACTAGATGTTACAACATTCTTATACATGAAATTTCATAATAGTTTTTGAGATTTGAGAGTTAAATATGCCCACACGTACACCAAAAGTCGCCAAGCTTGGCGACTTTTGGCATAGTTCTTGAGGGAGGCACGTGACCGTGGTCGGACCATTACCTAACTTATGTGGTAGGACGGTATTGTGCTTGAAATGGATGAATGCCCCTAAAATTGCTATTGACCGTAATGTATTGGAAATCTTTTGAGTGTTCCTGTAGCAGAACTATAAATGATAAAGACAGTTTTTTTAATGGAGAAATTCCTTTTCTAACTCTTTACAGCATATATCACTTCTGAGTCGTTTGAAATAGCCCAATACCTCTAAAAAACGCTTTGATGAATTTCGGCCCATAGAGTGTAATGTATTTCGAATCTTTTGGGCGGTCCTGTAGATAAACTATTCAGTCGAATGGAACCGAAAGGGGAGGTGCACAACTAGATGTTACAACAATCCTAAGTATAAAGTTTCAACATTCAACGCCTAACAGTTTTTGAGATATGCGAGTTTAATGAATTTCGGCCCATTGAGTGTAATGTATTTCGAATGTTTTGGGCAGTCCTGTAGATAAACTATCCAGTCGAATGGAACCAAAAGGGGAGGTGCACTACTAGATGTTACAACTATCCAAAATATGAAGTTTAGACATTCTACGCCTAATAGCTTTTGAGTTAGGCGAGTTTAATGAATTTCGGCCCATAGAGCGTAATGTATTTCGAATCTTTTGGGCGGTCCTGTACATAAACTATCCATTCGATTGCCACCAAAAGGGGAGGTGCACAACTAGATCATAGAACAATCCTAAATATCAAATCTCAACATTCTACGACCAATAGTTTTTGAGATATGCGAGTTACATACATACGTACGTACGTACAGACGGCATGGAAAAACTGGCCACAGTAGAATCGCCACTGGTCAAAATGAGTTGCAGACGCGTTAATATGATCGTGCATGCTAGGCTACGATGAGATGCATCGAAAAAAATTTTTGAATTAAATTTAGAGGTAGTCAAAATCGGTTTTTATGTCGAAATTTGGCCCCCAAAATTTTTCGGGATCACATTACTTCCTTATACTACGTACAAGGAAGTAAAAAAAAGAAAAAAAACAGAGTTTCTAATCAAATAAGAGGAATTATTTACATACGGAAGCCATTAAACGAAGTATGAAAACTTGAAACATTAGCATTTTAATCAGACTTTATATATGTTCCAGGAAGATAATCGGCTTCTCGCCGTTTACTTCAGAAATCTCTTGCTGCTGTGGAGTACCAAAGTTTTATATTGCAACCATTTGGTACCATCCGCAATACGATAACATAAATTGTTCCCTATAAAATAAATCGTGAGCATAAAGAGCGAGATATTAGAACGATTAGCGTATTGGATGTATACACAAGCGATGATCCCGCTCAGCATTTTATCGCTAATAATGATTTGTAATTTTCAAGATACAGCCTCGGCCTATTAAATTCTGTTACGAGAAGATTTTTGCTAATGGAGATGCAACATCGGTAAAATGAGATGCTATTAATAACCATAGAAACGGAACGGAATGCAACAATTTAAGAAGAAAATTTGTAACTATCATAACTTAGATACATTTCTATCATATTTGTATCCAGATAAAATAAACGTTATATTTTGTTTTTGATGCTTTCCCATTTTTTCTCCCTAATTAGAATTTCAAGTAATTTTTTTCGTATGCGCACATGCGCAGGGTACTTATATACAGAGTGTCCCAAAAAGCTTGTGACGGGCTATTAGAGGTAAGTGGGCTATGTAAATTGAAAAAATGTTGGAAATAAGACTCCGTAAAGAAGTTTATCTCTTTAATTTTCAGAAAGTTACACATTTAAATTTGTTTACGACGTCCGTACAAAAAAAAAAAAATGCCCATTTAGTAAAATGTGTCTAATACACTAATGAGGTGCCATAGAAATTTTGATAATTATATTTTAAAAAGTGTCAGAGATATGAAGATAAATATAACGCCGACTTAACCCCTTAACGCCCAGCGATCTATTTTTAGATCGTCGCGAAATTTGTCAGTCAAACAAACATTTAAGCAGTAATTAATCTTCCTAGTTTAATTTCTCATAATAAATCTGATTTCCACAAAATAATCAGCGATAACATGTTGTTTTCAGCACTCCTGGAATCTTTCCCAGTCTTATTCATATTTTTAAGAATGTTCTTCATTCCACACAAATGTTGGAAATTTATTTATCACTTCTGTCATCAACATAAATTTAAGAATGTCCTGAAAAAAGTTGGGCGCTATTGCGTTAAACCATTTTTCAATGGCTTTCGAATGTAAAAGAAAATGACGTCGAATGATCACATTTCAGGGGTCATGCAGAAATTATGAAAGAAAATTTCTTTTTCTACACTAGTAATGAACGTTTACTTCCAAAACCATGTATAGTCCCCGATCCTTTTTCTTTAACCCATTTATGCCTAGTGTCCCTTTTTTGGGACGGCATTTTCGCTATTAGTTGAAAACGTTATTTATTTTTCCTAGCCTTTGTTCATGAGTATTGAGCCTCAACTCTACAAAATATTTTAACATGATCAAGTAGGATGTTGCTATTTCGATTTTTATACATAAGGATTTTAAAAGAAACCATCCCTTGTTCAAGAAGTTGGCATCAGAAATTTATCTATTATTTCTGTTATCAGTAAAAATCGAAGAAAGTCGCAAAAATATCCAGGCACAAATGGGTTAAAGATATCTCAGCGACGTTGTATGATGATAGGCTCAAATTTGGTACATCACCTCGTGAGTATATGGTGGTACATTTTACTAACTGGGAATGTTTTTGTACGGGGGGGTCGTTTAAAAATGTAAAAAGTGTCAATTTTTGAAAATAAACGAGAGGAATCTTAAGAGTCTTATCTCCGACCTTACTTTGAACATTTATTACACTTACACCTTTTTGGGACACCCTGTATAAACGTCTCCTGTAAACAACATTCTGCAACTGAAACGGGTGAGCAAATTGCCGCCAAACGTGACATATGGACTACAGAAGTTTTTCGAAATGTTTAGTTGATAAATTGCCCACTAAGTGACGCTTTGATTGTTGAAAAGAGCTCAAAATATTACCTAAATCAGTTAATAAATACGCATAACTGAACGCTCTATATCAGTGTTTCTCAACCTTTAATGGCTGACGGCACACTAAAAATATCTAGAATTATTTCCGGCACGCTCGAACTTAAAAATTGCAAAGGTTGTGTGATAAAAAAAAATGTTAAATACAAATAACTTTAAAAAATTGTTTATTTACCAAAATAATAATAATAATAATACATTCAATGAAAGGGCTACGCCTGTTTTTACATGGGTCTTGCTGCAAACAGCTGTTTCAAAAATTGTCAGAACAGTTTTCCATGCTATGAAATAAAAGTTTCGCTCTTCTTGGTGTATAGCTTACTGAAAGTGAACAAGACAGGATATGATAAATAGAAAATGTCGTATCACTGATATGACACCATGCAGTTTTAACCCATTTGTGCCTAGATATTTTTGCGACTTTCTTCGATTTTCGCCAATATCAGCAGTAATAGATACATTTCTTATGTCAACTTCTTGAACAAGGGATGATTTCTTTTAAAATCTTCATGTATAAAAATTGAAGTGTCAACATCCTACTAGGTCATGTTAAAATATTTTGTGGAGTTGAGGTTCAATACTCGTGAATAAAGGCTAGGAAAAATAAATAACGTTTTCGACTGATAGCGATAATGCCGTCCCAAAAAAGGGACGCTAGGCATAAATGGGTTAATAATTTTTCAAAAGCTCTGGCGGCACATTAGACTATATCTCACGGCAAACAGGTTGATAAACACTGCTCTATATGGTTTATTTTTCTTGCTGTATGTTTTCATTCTCATCTAGTGATTGCAGTGTGATACTCTGCTACACTGAAAAAAAATTATGGCAAAGACATCGAGAAAATAATTGATGGAACTACAATTAATGAGTCTATGTACTCCCTATAAATACTAGATCCTCGAACAAGGCACTTCTGAACCCACTTACGCAATTTTTAGGCATCTGCTCTATAATCTGGTGGTTGCACCCAGTTTAAAATATCTGTCAAACGCTGCGTATGCTAGCAGGTAGACTCAAAAAATGGTCATTTTTAGTGCGTGAGTGTATCGAACGAGGATTTCTCATTATACTAAGTAGTCATTCTGCTGTGATTAGCCAGAATACTACGGATTCGAAATTCTTGACCCTTTTGTCTATACCAGTCGTGTTTAGCGCCTACACGCATCTACTCTTCAAGTTTTCGGACACAGAAAACAGACATAAATTTGTTCTAGATTAGAGAGGCATTTTTTTTCCTCCGTGTATTGGTACTGAAATGTAGTAGATTATTTTTACGTAATTGTCATTGCCCTTAACCATTTAGTATATCCCAAATGTTTCAAAATTTTTTTTACTGCAATTTACAGAAACAGATTATAAGCATAATGAAAGTGTTCGTGCGTGTGTGTTTTCCAATTTTGTAAATTCGTGTAGAATTTTTTCACCAAAATGCTTTCGCAGAAGAGTTCAATAAAGCGGTTATTTTAATTATTGTAATTATTTGAAATATATATCTGTAGTATACCAAATTGTTACTGAAGTGTATGTGTATTGTTTAAGCTGAGAACTTTTTAACCCATTTATGCCTAGCGTTCCTTTTTAAGAAGGAAAATTTGTAACTATCATATCTTAGATACATTTCTATTTTCCAGATAAAATAAACGTTGTATTTTGTTTCTGATGTTTCTCATTTTTTCTCCCTTAATTAGAATTTCAAGTAATTTTTTTTCGTATGCACAGGGTACTTATATACAGAGTGTCCCAAAAAGCCTGGGACGGGCTATTAGAGGTAAGTAGGCTATGTAAATTGAAAAAATGTTGGAAATAAGACTCCGTAAAGAAAAATTTTATCTCTTTTAGTTTTCAAAAAGTTACACATTTAAATTTGTTTACGACGTCCGTACAAAAAAAAAATGCCCAGTTAGTAAAGTGTACCTAATACACTAATAGGGTGCCATAAAAATGTCAGAGATATGAAGATAAATATAACGCCGACTTAACCCCTTAACGCCCAGCGATCTATTTTTAGATCGTCGCGAAATTTGTCAGTCAAACAAACATTTAAGCAGTAATTAATCTTCCTAGTTTAATTTCTCATAATAAATCTGATTTCCACAAAATAATCAGCGATAACATGTTGTTTTCAGCACTCCTGGAATCTTTCCCTGTCTTATTCATATTTTTAAGAATGTTCTTCATTCCACACAAATGTTGGAAATTCATTTATCACTTCTGGCATCAACATAAATTTGAGAATGTCCTGAAAAAAGTTGGGCGCTATTGGGTTAAACCACTTTTCAATGGCCTTCGAATGTAAAAAAAAAATGACGTCGAATGATCGCATTTCAGGGGTCATGCAGAAATTATGAAAGAAAATTTCTTTTTCCACTCTAGTAATAAACGTTTACTTCCAAAACCATGTATAGTCCCCGATCCTTTTTCTTTAACCCATTTATGCCTAGTGTCCCTTTTTTGGGACGGCATTTTCGCTATTGGTTGAAAACGTTATTTATTTTTCCTAGCCTTTGTTCATGAGTATTGAGCCTCAACTCTACAAAATATTTTAACATGATCAAGTAGGATGTTGATATTTCGAATTTTATGCATAATGATTTTAAAAGAAATCATCCCTTGTTCAAGAAATTGACATCAGAAATATATCTATAATTTCTGTTATCAGTAAAAATCGAAGAAAGTCGCAAAAATATCCAGGCACAAATGGGTTAAGCAATGATAAAAATTCCTGTTAGGTTGATGTACGAAAATATCCTTAAGATCTGCAATACGCAATACTGGGGCTGTTGAAGTTTATCTCTACAATCTCTTACAATTACAAGTAGTTACAATATTAAACAAGAGAAACACATACTTAACTACGTTTAACTAAAACTTATCTTCATTTTGTTACTGTTTAATTTGAGTTTTTCCGATCTGAGGTTCAGTAAATAAATTTATCCAAAAAAAAAAACGTAATTTATTAAACTCTAAAAAATATTGCACCATTTAAAACTCCATACATAGGAATTAAAACGTAAAACCATCTAAGGTAAAAAAAAAAAAGCTTTTTAGATGAAACTTTTAAGAAAAATCACGCGCTTGAACTCACAGTTAAAAAAGCCACAGCATCTGAGATACACGAAGACGAAATTTTATTCAAACAGTTTGCTCCCTTTCCCCGTAATAAAACGCACTCACTCGTGCTGCAATTTTTTGTAATAATGGGTTTAAAACGTGCACCCATCTTCAACGGAGCATTTTTATTGTGCTAGGAATTTTACTCGTTGCGTAAACTCTGGTATTTAACTATTCTAGAGATGTTTGTAGAAGGAGAGATGCCGGCAGCTGCTAATTTTCCCACGTCATTCCCGAAACCCTTTAGTTTATGGATGTAAACGAAAGAGTAGGTGTTTAGCATTGTCTTAGGCATTTAAGGAACCGATTACGTTTACGGCAGCTTGAAAACAATGTTTTTTAGCCCTTTCTAACAAAGTTAGGAATGTGTTTATGATTTCGGTTTGTCTGCCCATCTGGGCTTTTGTTGTTGTAATTAAGAATTTTTCTTGAGGTTTCGGCCAGCAGACCGAAAAATGATCTTACATCCTTGTACATCCATTTAATATCTATTTCATTCCAAAAAAAAACATTTATTAGCAATCACAGAAGAACATAACAGAAGCACAAACACAGAAGAAGGTGGAACAGACAATCAGGGATTAACGGGATTCGAACCCGAGACTCACAGCTCTCGGGCAGTGTCAAACACAGCCATTAGGTCCCGCCCGTCTGTGCTCTAACTGCCACAAATATAAAAATCTATAGAGCATTTCGATGAGATTAGCCTCTCTATTACAAGTCCTGTCTATTGGGTGCATTCGTAAACGACAAACTGGTTGCACGAGTTTTCGTAAGAAAACTGGAATGCGTTTGTTTAGTGCAGCTCAGTGCAATCATCTTCTTTTGCCTTTACGAACAACTTCAGTTTATTCCGTTTTGACGCCAAGGAGATGTGTTTGTTTACAATTCGCGTATGTTGTTATTTTTCTCGAGGAGTTTTTAGTATGTACTCAACATAAAATCAACAGGATTTAAAAAGTAAGAATGGCTATCATTGAAGTGCACAGATCAAAATTTAGAAATTCCCAACTTGCAGTTTTTCAAAAGTATGGTTAATAATGGGTTTAACCCATTTATGCCTAGAGTCCCTTTTTTCGGACGGCATTTTCGCTATTAGTCGAAAACGTTATTTATTTTTCCTACCCTTTATTTACGAGTATTGAGCCTCAACTCCACAAAATATTTTAACATTACGAAGTAAAATGTAGACATTTCGATTTTTATGCATACTGATTTTAAAAGCAATCACCCCTTGTTCAAGAAGTTGACATCAGAAATTTATCTATTACTACTGGTATTAGCAAAAATCGAAGAAAGTCGCAAAAATATCTAGGCACAAATGGGTTAGAACACGTGCGCATCTTTAACGGAGCATTTTATTGTGCTAGGAATTTTCCTCGCTGCGTAAACTCTGGTATTTAACTATTCTAGACATGTGTTAAGTAGGAGAGATGCCCGCAGCTGCTAATTTTACCACGTCATTCCCGAAACCCTTTAGTTTATGGATGTAAACGAAAGAGTAGCTATTTCGCACTGTCTTGGGCGTTTAAAGAACCGACTACGTTTACGGCAACTTGTTTTTTAGCCCTTGTTAACACAGTTAGGATTGTGTTTATGGCTTAGGTTTGTCTGCCCGTCCGTGCTGTTCTTGTTGTAATTAAGAATTTTTCTTGGGGTTTCTGCCAGCAGTCTGGAAGATGATCTTATATCCATTTAATAGCTATTTAATTTCAAACAAATTTATTAACGATCACAGAAGAACACCAACAGAAGTAGAAGCACAGATGAAAAGGATACGAACAACCGGGGGTTTACGGGATTCGAACCCGAGACCTCACAGCTCTCGGGCAGTGTCAAACACAGCCATGAGGTCCCGTTTGTCTGTGCTCTAACTGCCACCAGTATTTTGACTGTTTTTTTCTTACTTTAATTGTGTTTCATTCACTAACTGTAAGTACTTGTTTAGAAATTGTCTCTTTATCGTAAAAAATATTTTAGAAATAATTTGAACATGATTTTTAAAAATAAAATATTTTAAGTTTCAATTTTTAAAATTTTTCACTTCTAACTATCCATCTTTAGGGGGGTCTTTAGCCCCCTCATCGCCCCCCCGTGGGTGTGCCTATGACAAAAGACAAGTCGAAAACAGTTTGGCGCAATAAATAATCCCAAATCACTGTCATTCTTCGCAGATTTAATATTCGTTCACTCTTCCGACATAAATTAGTGTTTTTCTTAGACACAGAAAAAAAAAAGAAATTATAACCTCTTCAAACACTTTTGCTTCTCAGATTGCCTCCCCTTTCCTTGTCATAACATTAATCAACTGCAGCTACCTCTGCGATTACATTTATTCAAGTAAAGGATATATATATAAAACCAGACAAATAAAGGCTCATATACACTTCTGGTGCAAGAGGAGGTGGAGGCAGCGAGCAATATCTCATAATCCGGTAAGTACACACACGCACGCACAGTCCGGCTTGGTACCTTTGATGTTATTAAAGGGGGTAAGGGGTTTGGGGAGGGAGTATCAACAGGACGGAGGTCTGGATTACAGAGATCATTGCTTACCGGGATGATTGCCCAAGGATTAGCTTGCAATTCCGACAGACATCAGTAAAGGGGGAGAGGGATGGGGGGGGGTCGTAAGAAAATCCCGCTTACCCAAACGTCTAGAAGCGGGTGGGATATAAGCTCGACTTGGTTTGAAGTGTAATTGCTGGTCAATATTTGTTTGTGTGATTCTGATGTAGCAGAGAGTTATTATGTTGTAGAGCATTTATCGATGAATCTAAGCCAGAAATGTAGCAAGGTTGGTGGGGGTTCCATGGCAGCCTGGGTAACCCCCGAAATTTTGGTTTTTTGGTAATTGGATGTCAATAATTGGATGTCAAATATTTTCATGAGAAATTTTACTTCTGTTCACGTTTTGGGTCCCCTTCCCCAATTTTTTTTCTCGCTACGCCCCTGGTCTAAGCATACAGAGCCTGATCATAGGTGGTCAGGGCCCCGGGGCAAAAGGTTATTTTGCGGCTCCTATACTATCACAAGTATTTTAACTTATTTTTGTTTGCTGTTGCATTTTCCCGACATAAAAACTAAACATTTTTAAAGAATACTAAAATTGAATTTAAATTGACCTATTTATTTATACTTATTTAGAACAAGACCATGTATTTAAAAGTGAATTTAATAATTCTTTAGTCCGCTTGTATTATTAGCGCATGGGTGCACTCATTCAAGGAATGGCAATGACGAGACACGGGAGCAAAGTTTCTCACTCCAAAAAATTTTCTTGATACTCCAAAAAGTTCGAAATTTTCTTTCCTTCCTCATGAAATAAAAAATGTTCACTAATGGATATTTTGTGATAAGCATATATATGGCCACGCCATACGCTTTCAAAAACACCTACCTTCTTGTTAATGGATCCATGAGTCTTAAAGACCATTGAATTAGAAGAACAGAAAATAAATCTCTAAGTGCATTTTTTGTTAGAAAGTGTGCTATACATATCGCAAAGGAAATTAAGTTCCAACAAATTTATTATTGCAGTATTTATGAATATGTAATAAATCATGATAATTATAATAAATCGGGAGATTTGGGGCTCTTATTTTTCCGGGGGCTCGGGCTATGCCGGGGGGGGGGGGCACTCGCCCCGCATGCCAGTGTGATAATCAGGCTCTGAGCATACCAAAAGCAGTAGAGAATACAAGGTGTGAGTGAGCAATGGGGCTGTTGCCCTGTCCTTGAGTACGCTTAAGGGTGTAGTACGAAAAAGTAAAATCTCCCTCACGGTCTAAGTACACATATCAGAATACGCTAATTGCACCATGGGCTCGAAAAAATTCAGCATGATTCTTTCTAAGTAGTATTACACGCCGCAAAAAATGAAACAACGGTGACTGTTCTAAAACTTTCGGTAAAAATTCTTCAACATGGAATTGCACGGCAAAAAAGTTTCGAAAAGTGGCATACCCTTGCTAAATTTTGGATTTTTTAGAATTTTTTCTGAAAGTTTCGCTATTGATATAGGTTTATCGTTTATTACAGTGTATAATACAGCTTGTAAAGAGACATTCTAAAAATTTTGAATTTCATGATATACCGTATATACCCGTGTATAAGCCCACTTTTTTTGACAAAAATTCGGATTGAAAGTGGAGGGGTGGGCTTATACACGGGTCAAAAAATTTCAAAATTTGATCATCGGAGAATTCAATGTTTAGGGAGGGGAGTTCGGTGGAGGGGAAAACATCTACACACATGCTCACAAACATGTATATGTAAATATGAAAACCATATGCCCAGGAATTTTTATATTGTCCCCCCCCCCCCGCTCGGTGCCCATGTATTCGAGATAATTAATTTGGTTTTATGTTAACAAAAGAAAGATGTAGCATATTGGGCTTTTGTATTGAAAGGCAATATATTAAAAGGAAGATTAAAAAAAAACAGAGAAAAATAAATTACAATTCAGGATATTCAATTACTTTAAGTTTGAAAGCCTTGTCTTAAGACAGACATTTTACTTTAGCCATCTTTACTGAAGCTCTTGCATTTCGAATGCTGTTCTTGAATGTGAAGAACGTGGTTATCGCTATCGGTTTGCAATCAGAACTGCGCTGTAAACGGGTTATGGCGCAAAACAATCACCTGATGACTGGATGCTAACTAGGGGAGTTTTTCACAGGGGCGTACATTTTCAAAGTAGGAGGGCGGGCATATACACGGATCAGTCACTTTTGAAAGATTTTTTGGGGAAAGTTGGGGGCTGGGCTTATACACGAGTAAATACGGTAATTAGATTATTTGTATTTCTGTACCAAAATCACATGGTTTTTTCGAACTACACCGTTGATTTCTCAACGGTCGTAAAAGTGCCTATTTTTTATTCCATAAAATTGCATAAAAATAAGTGTACGTGCAACATATGTATTCATTTTAAGGTATTGAGCATTTTTTAGTGCGAAAGAATAAGAAAAATTAAGTTTCAAGGAAAAGCCAACATTCAGGGTTATTGTGACTGAATGTGCGTTTTCTAGTAAGCAGGGAAACATTAAAAATATACGTTTTAAACATTAAAGGAGAATTTTATTAAATTTACCTCGTAAAATATATGAATATTTGTCAAGTTTTCTTTGAACATGAGTTAAAAAAAGTGAGCTAAGATTGCACAGTGTCTGTCACAAATACACGTATTGGAGTACTGCTCTACCCTCTATTTAAAAATAAACTATCTCGATTAAAAGTAGTCTGGTATTGTCATCGGTTGTGTAAAATGAAATATAAAAAAATACGTCCGTAAGAATTGGAATGTTGTTATCTTTGTGGAGCATAACTTTGATTAACTGCGATTTTGACGGTAGCGACGTTTAAGGGGTTAATCACACTACTAAACACACATTTAACCTAACAAAAAAAATCGCTCAACACCAAATTCAATGTTAGAAAAGGTGAAATTTAACGAATCTTTGTAAAATAACACACTTGAAATTTGCTTATCTTCAGGATGTACGTTTCGATTGAAAAGCGTTCAACCTTCGTCAGAAAAAAAAAGTTTATCCTACTACAAGAGAAAGAAAAAAGAGACCTGAGACAAAAGTGAACAGGAAGAAACAGCAAATAGCTAATCAGGAAAATTAGGCTGTTCGGAAGAAGGGTTAAAGCAAGAAACCAGGAAGAATAAAAAAAAAAACGATAGGAGGTGAAGTAAATTAGCAGTAATGAATGGTAATTTAAATAAAATACAATACAATATAACTAGATACAATAATAAAACGGGAAGAGAAAATTATCATCCATCATTAAAAAGATAAAACGAAGAAGATTTCATTGACCGATATTGCACAAAAAAATCATACTAAGATTACAAATGCCATATTCATGTTCTGCTACGGCTTTTACAGTCAGTAAGAGGGTTGATTATTCAGAAGTGTGTTTCTCTTGCCAATGCATCTACCCCAGCTCCAATCGATATTTATGAGATCAAATTCACGATCTCCGAAGCTTCGGAGATAAAAGCATAACCAAACCACACGGCTAATAAACCAAGGAGGTACACACACGTCTGTGAGTAATGGCCGTGATTAGCCATTAACTTGTAAAAGGAAGATTCTTTTGGCAACAGGGGCTGGCCGCAATCACTGGAAACGTTCCTCAAATTAAGGGTCCTCTCTATTATCTTCAACTGCGTCCGATGTTAGAAGGTTTATTTATTTATTTCTTTTTTTTACGAGCAGAGAGAGAAAGTTAGTGAAGCCACTAATAATTAAAGAAGGCCGAGAAGGAAAGCTGGAATATTTACGACCGCATAACATCAAATGGCGTGTTTCGACGAAGAAAGTATTTATGGGCAAGAACTGTTCTCTCGAAATTCTTCGATTTGTTTTCTGAATGGCAGTTGTTTTAAAGAACGATTAACTTCCTTTTAAATTTCAGAAAACCTCTATTATGAAGCTTGATTATATGCTTGAGTTGATTCTTAACCCATTTGTGCCTGGATATTTTTGCGACTTTCTTCGATTTTTACTGATAACAGAACTAATAGATAAATTTCTGATGTCAACTTCTTGAACAAGGGATGATTTCTTTTAAAATCGTTATGCATAAAAATCGAAGTATCAACATCCTACTGGGTCATGTTAAAATATTTTGTAGAGTTGAGGCTCAATACTCATGAATAAAGGCTAGGAAAAATAAATAACGTTTTCGACTAATAGCGAAAATGCCGTCCCAAAAAAGGGACGCTAGGCGTAAATGGGTTAAGGTGTTATTTTTGATAAGCGATAGGTGTTACAAGACTTTTAAACAAAGACAAAATGCTGATATTAGGCACTCGAAAAAATAAATAAATAAAATGCTTCTTTATTAACTGCACTCTAAACTAGCATTAATAGTCAACCTATATGACCCACTCAACTTAAAACAAATCAAAAAAATTGCTAGCACAAATATTGCTATCTACGGAGTTATAAATTTAAAAGGATACCTTTTGGTTTTTCATATTTCTAACATATATTTAACGGATGTGGCAACTATTCTAAAACTGAAATATAGTTGATCTCATGGCTGTGTGGGTTTGCGCACCCATCACTACCAGCCGCCTGCGAGCGGTGAGGTTTCGGGTTCGAATCCCGTTAACCCATGATTGTCATTTCCCCACCCCTTCTTCTGTGTTTGTACATTTGTTGTGTTCAGTGTTATTAATAAATGTTATATGGAATTAATAAATGTCAAACGGATATTCAGGGGTATAAGATCATCTTCAAGATTTCAGTCAGGAACCTCAAGAAAAAATTCTCAATTCAAAAACTGAAATGTAACTGTTTGAACCTTGTTTAAGTGAGGGAGACAATATCCAAAACTGATCAACGGTTATAGCCTTATTTATGAGGTAAAGCAGAAATGGAGGCGCGCAATGTTACTGAATACTGTGATGATTTTATTTTTGGAAAACATAATTTAATTCAAATTTTTTATATTATCATTCTTTTTACTTCCTTGTACGTAGTATAAGGAAGTAATGTGATCCCGAAAAATTTTGGGGGCTAAATTTCGACATAAATACCGATTTTGACTACCTCTAAATTTAATATAAAACTTTTTTTCGATGCATCTCATCGTAGGCTAGAATGCACGATCACATTAACGCGTCTGCAACTCATTTTGACCAGCGGCGAGTCTACTGTGGCCAGTTTTTCCATGCCGTCTGTACGTACGTACGTATGTATGTAACTCGCATATCTCAAAAACTATGGGTCGTAGAATGTTGAGATTTGATATTTAGGATTGTTCTATGATCTAGTTGTGCACCTCCCCTTTTGGTGGCAATCGAATGGATAGTTTATGTACAGGACCGCCCAAAAGATTCGAAATACATTACGCTCTATGGGCCGAAATTCATTAAACTCGCCTAACTCAAAAGCTATTAGGCGTAGAATGTCGAAACTTCATATTTTCGATAGTTGTAACATCTAGTTGTGCACCTCCCCTTTTGGTTCCATTCGACAGGATAGTTTATCTACAGGACTGCCCAAAACATTCGAAATACATTACACTCAATGGGCCGAAATTCATTAAACTCGCATATCTCAAAAACTGTTAGGCGTTGAATGTTGAAACTTTATATTTAGGATTGTTGTAACATCTAGTTGTGCACCTCCCCTTTCGGTTCCATTCGACTGAATAGTTTATCTACAGGACCGCCCAAAAGATTCGAAATACATTACGCTCTATGGGCCGAAATTCATCAAAGCGTTTTTTAGAGGTATTGGGCTATTTCAAAAGACTCAGAAGTGATATATGCTGTAAAGAGTTAGAAAATGAATTTCTCCATTAAAAAAAGTGTCTTTATCATTTATAGTTCTGCTACAGGAACACTCAAAAGATTTCCAATACATTACGGTCAATAGCAATTTTAGGGGCATTCATCCATTTCAAGCACAATACCGTCCTACCACATAAGTTAGGTAATGGTCCGACCACGGTCACGTGCCTCCCTCAAGAACTATGCCAAAAGTCGCCAAGCTTGGCGACTTTTGGTGTACGTGTGTGCATATTTAACTCTCAAATCTCAAAAACTATTATGAAATTTCATATATAAGAATGTTGTAACATCTAGTTGTGCATCTCGATTTTTGGTTCCAATCTACTG
Source organism: Cheiracanthium punctorium (assembly GCA_038373885.1). Classification (NCBI taxonomy): domain Eukaryota; kingdom Metazoa; phylum Arthropoda; class Arachnida; order Araneae; family Cheiracanthiidae; genus Cheiracanthium; species Cheiracanthium punctorium. Next base: position 103,007 of record JAWZYV010010855.1, on the reverse strand, counting down.
GAGAGTTTATTTACAGGACCACCGAAAAGAATTTCAGTACCTTAATGTCTATGGACATCTTCATTATAATACAACTGTAGACAGTCATTGTTTGGTACATGCCCAAAATCTCGCCGTCTGTCCTCGACCTTGGCGAGTTTTGGCGAAACATCGCCAAATTTGGCGATAGTCAGTCATTTGGTCCATGCCCAAAGTATCGCCATTTGTCATCGTTCTTGGCGAGTTTTGGCGAAATATCGCCAAATTTGGCGATAATCTGTGTTTGGTTCATGCTTAAAATCTCGCCAAATGTCGTCGACATTGACGAGTTTCGCCGAAAAATCGTTTGGCGCCAAAAATTATTTCGTATTTTTTAGAAACTATTGTAATATCTAACTGTTTTCAATATCTTTTTTGACAGCAATCGACTGAGAATTTATTTACAGGGTGAGCCAAATGACTTTAAATACATTGAGGTGTATGGATGTATTCAATTCATTGAAAGTCTGTGGTCAATGACTACTTTGGCTATCCCCAAAATCTCGCAGACTATCTCAAGTTTGTCGGCTTTTGGTGAAATATCGCCAAATAAAGTGTCAGAAGGAAATCTTTCAAATTGAACTCAGCTTGGCGATATCGAAATATTTGGCTAGAAATCGCTAAACCTTACTATTATTGATATTTTATCTCTTTCAAACAAATAAGTTTAGAGGAAGTGCGTCGAAAATATTTTTGATCTAATGCACGTACAAGGAAGTCATGTGTTGGACACATCAGATTTTTTTTTCTACGGGCGGGAGTTTGCCGATTAGGTATTGTCCCATACAACTGCCCGAAGGTGTCGCCATTTTATTATGGGGGCACCCAGTGGGCGGCCAACTTTACCCCCTATGAAGAGACGGGCACAATGACAGCCACGCGCCCAGTCGGGGATCGAACCCCGGGAGTTGAACCCGAAACCGGAGTACGGTGCTTTATCCACCATACGACTCTATTGGCATATTATCATTCTCCGCAACAAATACCGAATGTGTTGGAACGCAGATATAATTCCTGCAAACACCGATGAATTAAAACAAGGAATAATGGTAGAAATCTCGTTCACAACACCAACAATGTTGCGAATTGTGTCGAAAATCATGGTTCGACGCGTTCATGGTTGCATTCATAATGGTGACGGAGATTTTCGACATTTGCTGTAAGGAATGATAATGTACAAAATTTGAAATAATTATGTTTTTGAAAGATATTATCTCCGAATTAAAGCATCATTGTGCTTCTTCACTTCTGTTTTACCTCACCAATAAATTTGTGGCAGTCCAATAGAGTGTTGGAAGTTACCTCCCACACATAAGCAAGGTTCAAATAATCATATTTCAACGTTAGAATAGTGGCCACATCCGTCAGATTGAAGAGTAATATCAAAAACGAACGTTTACTCTTTTAAATTGGTCACCCTGTATAAATGGACCTAAGTGTCACCTGTTTAGAGAAATGTGTGAAAATTCCGTATATGTATGTCTAAGGGTAGAATTCTCCGCCGGTGGTTTCCGAAATCGTCGGTGGTTAGCTGCCGACTGGGCAGAACCAGTTGTTTGGTTACCGACTGCGCTAACGATTCCGGAGGCCATCGGGAGGTCTTTTAGCCAATCACATGAACCCCTTGACGCTCCTCCCTAAAACTCCACCTCAAGGCGGGGCAGAGTTAACGACTGCGAAAAATTAGCGACGAGCGGAGAATCCAGCTCAACATTTTTTCACAAGTGTTCCGTAGCTGTTACAGGTTCGCTATCTGTAATCGTCCACAGTACAAGTTGTAAAGAGACGTTTTAAATTTTTTCGAGTCTCTAACCAGTGTCGGCTCCTCCATTTGAGCACATGATCACGTGAACCCCCCCAGAGTAAAAACTAAAGAATAAACAAATCAACAAATTAAATTGAAAGAAAAAATAAGTACCCTTCTAGATTTATTTGAACTTAAAACGGGAGTTTTACTCTCTTCCCCCCACTATTATTAAAGACTCTTATTATAGCTAACTCACTGTAGTGTAGGTTACTACAGCACGAAGTAGTTCTGGTTAGGTTAGACCAGGTTAGGATTAGTATACACTAGGAGTAGGTTAGGCTATTCCTTGTTAGGGTTAGACCAGGGTACGAATTGACGGGGGGGATGCCGGGGATCGTCCCCGGCTGAAGAATGTAATATCCCTGGCTAGAGAAATATTTATTGATCCCTGTCAGGGGTACTATTTATCCCCTGCTGAAGAAATGTTAAACTGGTGAGTGAAGATTAGGAATTGAAATCAAGAAGTCAAAATCAAGCTTGTATGTTATCGTTTGTTACTATACTCTAAGGCGACTGCTTTAAAATTTCGTCTCTTTTCTAAGCTAAAAACCCTCATGGGTGGCTTCCAATATGAGTGCATTGTATGTAGCTTGTGTATCTGTGATTCCATAGAACAAACAATCTGACTTTCGATTGAATATAAGTCAGTTCCCACACGTGTCGGCGACTGCATTTGCGAAGCAATATCATGTGAGTGAAGCATTTGCACCTTCCCTGCTTTTCCTTTTCAAGTGTCCCCCCCTGGAGAATGTTTTCTTTAAAATGTCCCCCCCCCCTGGAGAAAATGTTCAGTTCGCACCCTGGGTTAGACACACCATGTTATTATACACTAGCTATCGTTAGTATACAGCTATAGCTAGTACTAACTCGATCGCACATGCGAACGGAAAATTTCACTTCTGAACAGCTCTCTGAGAAGAGAAGCGGAGAGAGTTGGGCAGAAGTACGGTGTTTCTGATAGCCTGCCGTTCGCATATTTTGAGTGTGCGCTCGTCCGATTTCTTTTTGCGGTTATAGTCTCCGGATTTTACCTTGGTTTGTTACATTCGGTTACTTAATCTATATATATATATTTTTTCATTTTCTTATTATTTTCTTTATTTTTATCATTGTTCAATACAGTATTTTTTACGAATTTGTGCCAATAATTAAGATGGGAGTCCAATAAGTGTTTCGAACCTAAAGTAATCACATTTTACAATATTATTCTTTGAAAAAAATTTGAAATAAAATGAATCAAGAAAACCCCTTTTCTGAAACGTATCTTGGTGACGAAATGTAAGACCCGAGATAACTTGTTTTCTTTCAATTGAATGCATTGCTTTTTTTTAACTGCTGGAAATGCCAATATATTTTATTTGTAAGGTGCGTCTAAGGTCTGCCTATTTAATTTTTGAAATTTATTTTGTGATCCTCCATTTAAATAAACCACGAGCCGCCAGTGGCTTGAATTGTTTATTTTATTTGTATTTATGCAACTAAACCACATGCTTTTTTCTAAATATACCATTAAGCAAATATCTTAAGCGGAAATACGATTTGTTGCATAATCGATGGTTTTTATCACGACTTCCATTTCTTATTACTACCCAAACTAAAATAGTGTCTGACTGTATCACAGCGTTTAACCCATTTGTGCCTGGATATTTTTGCGACTTTCTTCGATTTTTACTGATAACAGAAATAATAGATGAATTTCTGATGTCAACATCTTGAACAAGGGATGATTTCTTTTAAAATCATTATGCATAAAAATCGAAATATCAACATCCTACTGGGTCATGTTAAAGTATTTTGTAGGGTTGAGGCTCACTACTCATGAATAAAGGCTAGGAAAAATAAATAACGTTTCCGACTAATAGCGAAAATGCCGTCCCAAAAAAGGGACGCAAGGCATAAATGGGTTTTAAGTTCTGCTGGAACATATACCTTTCGATTTACTGAGATATATACCCCAGCAAGATTTCTCTGTGCTACTTAATCCCAAGTCGCATCTGATTAAACAGAAATGTGCAGCAAAGTTCAGTAGTATCTGCCCCTTTGCTTGCTTACATAAATAAAGGGTTGAGGAGGCCGTGGGAATCCAAGCAGGTGGCCGCCATCTTTGTCTACTGCCACGTCTTAAAACGGCTGCGTATCTGTATTTTATGCATAAAAACAAAGACAGTGAATATAGTTAGAAGAAAAGTGCAAGGTTTATTGCTATACAGGGTGTCCCAAAAATAGTTATCTATTACGTATATTTGTTTTTAAATATTGATGCTAACATGGTGTTGACAGGGTGATGAATTCGAAAGAGCATCCGTTAGTTTTTCTTACTGTTCTTAACCATATAACGCGCAGTGTTCCCACTCTGGGAACACCAAACTCTGCCGTTTTGACTGTTGCTAGTCGCGAAGAATAGATTTGATTTCTATAAAAAGAGTTGCGGGTGACAGAGCTCCACGAGAATCCTATACTTTTTAGCACGTCATTTCCTGTACAAAAAATGGTCACGATTATTTTTAACAGCACCGACATCTGCTGAAAAATGGAAGAATGCGAGAACAGCTGGATAGATTTCCCAATGCTGAAAAAGGGGCAGCCCTTGCCATCGCTCGACTTAACGACTAGCAAGATGGCGGACGATCGAAACGTTCATCGCGTGCCACAGATCTAGGGACCCTTTTTTGACGATCCCCTTAATGACGACCCTTTTATGACGACAGCTGGCTGTGCCGCACGGCCAGCTGCGTCAAAAAAGGGTCTCTAGATCTGTGGCACGCGACGAACGTTTCGATCGTCTGCCATCTTGCTGGTAGTTAAGTCGACCGATGGCAACGGCTGCCCTTTTTTTCAGCATTGCGAAAGTGTTGCACCTCAAAGGGTTAATTTACTCTGTCCAATTATCTTTAATGGATAGAGAATATGGTTGTGTTCCCACCTTTATGGTACACTCTGTATATATATCATCAGCATAGTTCCCATTTAAAAATATGAATAAACATTAACGGTCTCTCCAAGATTGTAAAGTACGCCATTACGGCATAAAGTAATCAAATTTTATCAGTGACAACTCTCACTCTATTACCGAAAGACGTTACATAAAATGCAAAAGAAGAAAAAAAAAACTAGTATAACCGAAATTATGAATGATCTTCAGACTCTGCAGCTCTGGGTACTCGTGAACATAAATAAAATATGAATTTTCGGTGCAAAAGATTATGAATAAAATATGAACAATGTGCTGGAGGAAATATATTTATACTTCCGGATAAATCTTCCCGAGTCATTAAACCTCGCGTGTTTAGGGTCTGTAAACCTGGGAGAATTATGACATTTTTTCCCCATCTCTTTAAATGCAAAGTTCTGTCATTAATGAACGGATATTATTCGATAAAGTCATGAAAATGGAAAAAAAAACCAAATGAAGAGAAATATATGTTATACTCTAAAAAAATCTTACATTTTGAGTTTGAATGTGATGTTTTTAGGAGAATATTTTTAAAGATTATTCGCGTTGAAAAAAAGAACGTTTTGTAGCAGAAAATAAATTTCGCATACAAAATAATTCAATAGGTTCAAGTAGAACGACACTGAAAAACGTTGTGTATATGGTAGAGATTCTTTAATCCAGACTGAATCCTAAACGGAAGTATTTGTTTCCCATTCTAATTGTTGTTGTGTGCTGTTACAAAATCGTATTGTTGTTTTACCGCGATAAAGTGTATTGCTGGAAAGTTCGTTGTACAGGCATTGTTGCAAGTGAGATGAGTTATGTGACCTCTTGACATTGGCGACAAACTTGGCGGCAAAGAGAATAAGTTCTGGAAACGGATGGAATTTTGGCTGTAGGTCAATTAGGAGAGAAGTTTCTGGAAAAGCCTAGAAAAACTGATGTCAGATCCTATGTAACGTCACACCCGATTTCAAATCTAAAAATAAAAAAAGTCGCTCCCATGATGGATTAGCGTGTGATTGACCGCGGATACTGAGAGAAAGGCGATACGATTCACATTGCCGTTTGAATCGTGTTATTGTATTAGTTTAATGTACCGCTGTGATATGTGTTAACCCATTAAACGCCACTATGAGAATCAGATGGAAAATTTTAAATGTATATACATTTTTTACATACATTGCATGCCTCTATTATAGAACAGTTGAATTTTTTTTTTTTTTTTTAAACTCAAAGCATTTAGGAAATATAGCATGTTCCCGTAGCGGGAGCTTTGGCGTCTTATGGGGATAAATTTTGGATACAGTAATTCCTTTTTTCACGCAAATACTGCTCAAAACTGTATATGTAAAGTAATTATTTTTGTTGTTGATACTATAAATGTACGAAATAATCAGCTGGCGAAGTGCCAAAACTGTCTTTATTGTAGCAAAATCAACTGGAAATGCTAACTAGTGGGAGGGTGCCAAAGCTCCCGTTGTGGGAACAAAAAATATAAGCGTTTATAACATTCCTTTATAGGAATCTATTCTTGCAGGATTTTAAGAATGTTGTTCTTCAAGATGTTGGTTTTAACCCATTTATGCCTAGTGTCCCTCTTTTGGGACGGCATTTTCGCTATTAGTCGGAAACGTTATTTATTTTTCCTAGCCTTTGTTCATGATTATTGAGCCTCAACTCTACAAAATACTTTAACATGACCAAGTAGGATGTTGATATTTCGATTTTTATGCATAATGATTTTAAAAGAAATCATCCCTTGTTCAAGAAGTTGACATCAGAAATTCATCTATTATTTCTGTTATTAGTAAAAATCGAAGAAAGTCGCAAAAATATCCAGGCACAAATGGGTTAAATATGCATTCTACTTGAAACATTTAAGTGAACATTTATTTATTATTTTTATTTTTTTTGTTTTATATGAGACAGTCATAAAGACAAATTTCACTTTTTAAAAATTAGAAAAAAAACATTAAATTAAAATATATTGTTCCGATAAAAATATATAACACACCCTATAATGTAAATGTTTATATAAAATGTGTATTTCGTAAATTGCGTTAAAATATTTTAAGAAAAAAAAATATATAATAGATGTACCCGTAACGGGAGCTTTGGCGCTTAATGGGTTAAAATTTCTGTATTTATTGTGAGTCATAGTGGTTTGTTTCGACGAAAAAAGTGTTATTTTCGATTTGACAAGCTTGTTGGACAGTTCTAGCCTACACCCCCAACCAGATTTCCTAACTTATGACAAACCACAATTATACTGCAAAAATGGGTGGTTTTACTGCACCAAACTGTCCTGATTATTCCAGAAAAGGTTTTAGAATTTTTCATTTACCTTTGCCAAAAAGATGAATGAATTTAAAACAACCGAAAGAACTTCTTACTACTTCTTTTATCTGCGTGGTTCGCCAGTTTCGTTTCGCAAGGAAACAACTGCTATATAGTGCATTTAGTCTTTATTTTTCTGCAGAAGCACTCAAAAGACTTCCAATTCATTATGATCTGTGTATTACAAATCCAATTGCGGTCTATTAATTACAGGTGTTCCAATTCATTACCGTCTATTCATTACTGGTATTCTAATTCATTACCAGTGCAGTCACGGTGTATGCATTACATGTATTCCAACTCATTACCGGTATTATTATGCTAGTCTATTATACATATACCAAATTTGAGCTCCGCCAATGCATCGTTTAGCTGTTTTGCCATCTCTCTTTCTCTCCACACACACACACATATATATACATACATACATACATGCATCACCGTGAAAATAGTATGAATTCAGAATGCCTCATAATGTGTAAATACATCAAAATCTCATAATAGTCGATTTTTTTTCATCATAACAGTACTTTCCTTACATGTTGGGGAAGTAATAATAATCCTAAAGTAAGCATCCGGAATTTACGGTAAGTGCATAATCTCTGACCTACGTGGCCCTGTGCACATAATAATACAGCTCCTACGTAACAAGCACCCAAAACAGTCTACAAGAAAGAATGGAAGTAGTACAACAGATAAAAGAAACGGTGTTAAAAAGGGTAAAAATTTGACTCTTCCCCCACCTATTACCATTCTCACACGAAATGATTAGGGGGGGGGATTGAATTAACTCACCATCTATTTCTCCCTTTTGCAAATGGATTTTGCGGGGGACCTCCTACCGCAGTGAGCTGTTGTGTAGGTAGCAGCAAGTGTGCCACGTATGTTGCAACGAAGTTAGCTGCTCAAATAATTTGCAGCCGCTTTGAAAATTTACTTTACTTCGGGGGAGGGAGCGTTTTACCCAGCGGGGCACTGTTCTGGTACGGGGCGGTATCTTCTGAAGATCGCGGAGAGACAGGGTGGCGGCTAATGGAACAATATTTAATTTCGGGAGATGGGGAAACCGAAAAGGAGGGGGGGGGGCATTATACGGCTCGGAATATACGGCGCAAGTGTTCATTTTAATAATTGATGTCAGAGAAGTACGAAGCTATTGTAAATTATAAATCTTTATTTAGATCTTTGGAGTATGGCAGGTGTGTCCCAAAACGGCGTTAACGGGCTTTAACCCTTTAACGCTCAGTGTTCCCGCTCTGGAAACACAAAACTCTGACGTTTCGAATGTTACCAGTCACGAAGAATAGATTTGAATTCTATAAAATTAGTTGTGGGTAACCTAGCTCCACGAGAATCCTTTACTTTTTAGCACGTCCTTTCCCGTAAAAAAATGGTCACGATTATTTCTAACAGTATTGACATCTGCTGAAAAATGGAAGAGTGCGAGAACAGCTGGATAGATTGCCCAATGCTGAAAAAAGGGCAGTCGTTGCCACCGCTCGACTTAACGACCAGCAAGATGGCGGACGATCGAAACGTTTATCGCGTGCCACAGATCTAGAGACCCTTTTTTGACGACAGCTGGCTGTGCCGCACAACCCTGAAACCTTTTACTTAACTTACAATTTGAGATTTAGCTTACAATTGAACTTTAGCTTTAAATTGGATACCCAGCCCACATCGAAATAAAATCCTGGCTACGCCACTGGTGCACAGTGAAAATAAATTATCTCACAGTTTGCACTTTCCAATTTAGTGTTCCTTATTGTCTTATGAGAGATATCGAAAATAATACATTTTAAATAAATAAAGTTTAAAAGAACTAAAAAACACGCTTTAGTGCTAAATTGAACTAACTAAAAAATGAAAAATAATTCTTAATATACAAATAAATGAATGAACGAAAAATAGTGTTATTGTGAGCGTGGGGTGCGTGGGGTGCCCCATATATCAGTTCTTCAGAATATTTGATTGGTACGATTAGTACAAAAATGATACAAAAATATAGCACAAAGCGCCCCACACTCTTTTCACAATAATACTATTTTTCGTTCATTAATTTATTTCTATATTAAGAATTATTTTTCACTTTTTAGTTAGTTCAATTTATCACTAAAGCGTGTTTTTTTAGTTTTTTCAAACTATATTTTAAAATTCCTTCCCCAAAACAATGGTCTGGTTTATTCGATTTATACGTTTCCCTTTCGGATTTCCCACTCAGCAGTCTCAAAACCTCTTTTAATATATTCCAGAAGCAAACCCGAGATTTAAAACGCGTTCAACGTTCTCTCCAACTGCAAAATCAGTTACCACTTGCTCAAGAATTTTTACTCCTTCATTAAAAGGCTTCAGTCGATGTACACGCACAGCACACAGTTCGGAGGTCGGCTTTATGGCAACAGCTGTTTCTGTTCGCACGTCCTCCCACACACAACCCTTTAGCTACTAACTAAAGTAAAGAAAGGGGGAAGATATCTCCCCTGCTTTCCCCAACTACATAGAGTTCTGCAGAACAGGTTCTCTTCTCAGAAACACTAATCAAAACGGCGTAAGGAAGGATTAAGGATCTCTCCGTGTGGAGGCTCTGGAAGCAATCATGTTGGGGGGCTCTTGAGGATACGGAACTAGAGCCCCGGATGAAGCAGGAAACAAACATAAAAAGGTATTGTGTTATTGTAAGAAATCGAAAAGTATAAATCCGTTACTCTCATCTTAAGGGTGGAATGTTGAACGATGAATGGCAGCGACTCTATGAGAGAATCCTCAAGACAAGTTTGTGAATCGAGTCTTGCAAAACCAATCTATGGATGGTTTTAAGAGAATGGCTATGTTGTCAAAGTGAACCATGTCTGATTTAACAAATAAATCAGATTTTAAGCCTTTAACTCGCAGTGTTCCCGCTCTGGGAACATCCAACTCTGACGTTTTGACTGTTGCCAGTCACGAAGAATAGATTTAATTTCTATAAATATAGTAGCGGGTGACATAGCTGCACGAGAATCCTTCACTTTTTAGCACGTCATTTCCCGTCAAAAAATGGTCACGATTCTTCTGAACAGTACTGATATCTGCTGAAAAATGGAAGAATGCCAGAAGAGCTGGATAGATTGCCCAATGCTGAAACAAGGGCAGCCGTTGCCATCGCTCGACTTAACGACCAGCAAGAGGGCGGACGATCGAAGCGTTTATTGCGTGCCACAGATCTAGAGATTCTTTAATGACGGCAGCTGGCTGTGCCTCCTCAAGAAAAGTTTGTGAACCGAGTCTTGTAAAACCAATCTACGGATAGTTATACGAGAATGACTCTGCTGTCTAGGTGAACTATGTCTGATTTAACACATAAATCAGATTTCAAAGTACCTTAATCTTTTGCAGGTCAATGTAACCAATTGGGAACATCAAATGAAATTTAATTAAAAATATAATTTTGTCAATACTGACTTGAAAAAAATTAGTAGATATAGTTAAAAGGTGACTTGATTTTTTAAATTAAAGTTGCACATCTATATGAGTGGGAAACTGGATAAAAAATAATAAAAATAACTCGGCTGCTCGAGCCCCGTCAGGAGAACCCCCCCCCCCCTGAACCCCCCTAATTTTTTAGTTTCATGATTGCCATATTAAAACGATATTAATTGACTATGTCATTTTATCTCTCATCTTTCGTGTATTTCGCCTGTTAACCCTACGTTTAAATTTAGGATTGTAACCTATTTATAGAAAAATACATGGGATGCCTATTCTACAGCTTACGAAATAGTGTAACAATAGATTAAAGCTGCTGTGAACTAATAGTATTGAAATATATGTAAAAAAATACATGGGATGCCTATTCTACAGCTTACGAAATAGTGTAACAATAGATTAAAGCTTCTGTGAACTAATAGTATTTAAATATATGTAAAAAATACATGGGGTGCCTATTCTACAGCTTACGAAATAGTGTAACATTAGATTAAAGCTGCTGTGAACTAATAGTATTGAAATATATGTAAAAAATACATGGGATGCCTATTCTACAGCTTACGAAATAGTGTAACAATAGATTAAAGCTGCTGTGAACTAATAGTATTGAAATATATGTAAAAAATACATGATGCATATTCTACAGCTTACGAAATGTTGTAACACTAGATGGAAGCTGTTGTGAACTAATAGTATTTAAATATATGTAAAATTATGTCGCATTTTTGGGACATATTTTTCGGTCAATTTTCAATAAAGGGGGTGCAAGGTAAAATGACTTAGTCATTAATAGCCATTTTCATAAATTTTTCCAGAGTTATCTTCATCTACCCTTCCCCCCCCCCTCCTCCATTCAAACTTTATTCATATCTTTGGTTAAATTAAAAAATAAGTCTTCCATTAATTCCTAATATTATTTACACTACCCATCACTATACTTCGTTTTTTTAAAACCAATGTAAAAGTAAAGTGAGAAATGGCCTCTCCCCCCCCCCCAATTCGGAACAGAGCGAAAATTGTATTAAAAATTTCTTCCCTCATTTGAATGACTAATATCCTTTAACTGACGCATTAGAAGGCAAAATATGCAAATAAAATTACTGGGAGATATTCAATTGGGTACAACGCGATTTTCTTAGAATTACGAGTCTTCCCATACAATCTTATTTTTATCAATTAAAAAAAAAGGTCTGTTTACAAAGCTCCCTTAATGCGTTTCTCATGTTTACGACTTCGACATTTATACGTCATTTTCATAGACTCCCGATTCAATCTATTCATTTCAATTCAAAAGAGGCTTTGTCTGTAAGACACGCAATATTGGCTAAAACGTCGTTTTTTACCTTGCTGAAAGTTCCAACATTTTCTGTCTCAGTCCTATTTAGGGAGGGTACTGTTTAATTATCTGGTGCTAATTTAACCCCTTGAGGCGGTTAACCCCTTCACGCAGCTGGCTGTGCCGGCACAGCCAGCTGCGTCAAAAAAGGGTCTCTAGATCAGTGGCACGCAATAAACCTTTCAATCGTCCGCCCTCTTGCTGGTCGTTAAGTCGAGCGATGGTAATGACTGCCCTTTTTTCAGCATTGCGTAATCTATCCAGCTGTTCTCGCATTCTTCCATTTTTCAGCAGATGTCAGTGCTTTTAAAAATAATCGTGACCCTTTTTTTACGGGAAATGACGTGTTTAAAAGTAAAGGATTCTCATGGAGCTCTGTCACCCGCAAGTATTTTTCTAAAAATCCAATCTATTCTTCGTGACTGGCAACAGTCAAACCGTCAGAGTTTAGTGTTCCCAGAGCGGGAACACTGCGCGTTAAAGGGTTAATGCGTATTTTAAAGATATTTGGTGTTTCAGACAAAAAAAAATTGTTCTACGTTATTAAGGATTACATAAGAAAGCTCTCGATTGACAATAGTGTCTGTATCACTTCAAGTTCTTTTACAGGAGAATTCAAAAGTATTCCTGTCTTGCAATTTAGCGATAGTCGTACATTTCAAGCACAATTCATTTAGTGTGTAATCGATTATACCAGCTTACACTTGATTTAAAGGACGTGAATGACATTTACAGGGTCTTTCAAGAATTATATCATAAATGATATACAACTGTTTTGAGATTATCCCCCAAATCTCGCCCAATTTGACAACTATGCCATGCTTAATGTAGCTCAGGAAAGACTGTTATGTTGTAAAGTGTTTTATAATCATTGTGTTTGGCATGATTTATCCTTCTTGTTGTATACTTTTAACTTAAATTTCAATAAATTATCTGTCGAATGTTACAGGTGATCTGAGTATTTATTTCTTTTTTTTTTAGGTAAGTGAACACCAATTTGCTTTTGCTGGTTTCTCTATAACGCAGTCACATTCCTTGAAATTATTAGTCAAGTGACAGGTAATCATTGAATCTTATCTAAACTAGTTTTTGTCTGTACAACTACTCAAAAAAAGAATATTATATATATATATATAACTAACAAGTAAAACACAAAACATACTACAAATAAGACATATCTCGCATAAAAATATAACAGCTATTAGCAAGAATTAGAAACCAGAATTTGAAGCCAAATAAAGTGCAAGAATTATTGTGATAATAGAATGGAACGGAAATTATAACCACTGTCACCATCTTCAGGGGCCACAAACAGTGGATTATAATTTACAGAAAACCAAATAGTAGGGTTTCGGTTGTGTGGCATATCAGAAGAGATATTAACTCCACACATCTGGGCCCTACCCTACTATATAAAGGAAAGAAGAAATCAAAAAGATGACAAAAATTAGAAATAGGAATTATAATTTTACATACCAGACCTTGAGCACATGGAAATTTCATTTTAACAAATGATATGTGTTGCCAATGTTAAGAATTGTAAAAAGTGAAAAATGGTGTTGCCACTAAATAAAAGTGTAAAAGTGGAATACTTGAGTAACAGCCAAATTTTCTACTTCAGTTTTGTGAGCGACTAATTTGTTTTCTAGAAAACACAAAATTGTATAGAAATATGAGAAGGTATAATTATGTATATGATTCATTCATGCGGAATGAAATATTTTAAATAAGAAATTCGACCTGTTTTATAAGGGTTTTACGTGTTTTAAACATGTTAAATATCAGTATTTTTGAAATTGTTTTGTTTGATAAGTTGACTTATTCTTTCATAAGTTTACTTAATAGGATGTAGTCTATGATACTCGTATGCTTGATGATACATAACCTATCCGGACCCGATATAAATTTGACATGGGGAGCCGGTGGCTTAGAAGTTAAGGGCCTCTTACTCTAATCATGCAAGCGCATGGTCGTGGATTCGACTCTCTCTTTTCCCATAGTACATTAAAACTTCCTTTCTTTGTACTAGTAAAAAAGTGTCTTCGTATTGTCCATTTTATTCAACGAGGATTTATGAACGGTTCCTGAAAACAAGTACACAAGTCCGAAAGCAAATGCTCCAAATAACAAATGCTCCAACAACAACAGCAACAAATTTGACAAATTATTTTAGAAACAATTTCCATATTAAACTTAAAATAGGCTGTAAAATTGCTTATTTTGAGTAATTTTTTTTTGAATTCGAGCTTGATTTCATACCCTGCCTCAGTAGTAGCATCTAATCGAATAATATCAAGAAGCTTTTAAAGATAACTGCTGTTCAATTTTTTTTACAGATTCTTGACTTTGGAGGAAAAAATTATGTTTCACAAATTCAAAACATGGACATTCGACTTACATTCAAATTTTTTTTCAGTTCAAAACAAAAATAAAATGGTGATCTACTGGGGAGAAACATTGACCCTTTAGCGTCTGAAGCGGGTTTCTTAAGGACGATCAATTTGTTTTCTATCGCAAAAATACAGAGGTATTAATTTATTTTCCTAACGGGAGGTATAATTATAAAACACACTGTATCTCTGGTTACTGCCCTAGTGAAGAGTTCGGACCTGTCATATGTAAAGAAGAAAAAGTACGTTGTGTTCTAAAGATTCTGTTTAGATAAGTGCAAATGGTGCATTCGTAAACGACAAACTCGTTGCACGAGTTTTTGTAAGAAAACTGGAATGTGTTTGTTCAGTTTTATCAGTTTCTTTTGCCTTTACGAACAACTTCAGTTTATTTAGTTTCGTCGCCAAGGAGATGTGTTTGTTTACAATTCGCGTCTGTTGCTTTTTTGTCGAGGAGAGATTTTAGTACATACTCAATATTAAATCAAAAGGATTTTGAAAGAAAGAATGGCCACAATTGAAATGTGCATATTAAAATTTAGAAATTACAACTTAAACTGGATTTTTTTCAAAAATATTTAGCGAGAGAAGTTCAAATTTCGCTAATAGCGGTTTAAATCAACTTCAATTTCAACACTAAAAATATGCATTTTTCAATTTCCTAAAAGGAAAAATACGAGAAAATGATTACAATTGAAACATTCTTTGCATTCGTTGCAGTTTCTAGCGTGTGCATGGATTTCCTTATCGGAAAATATTAGCAGTTTACGCAAACTTAAGATAATTTTCATAACAGCAGGCGCCGTTTCATAACAACAACAACGTACAGCAAGAGCATGTTCTCAACAACTAGATGAACTGCTCCGGGCTCAGTTTACTCAGTTTGAAACTAAACGCACTCAGTTTTGTAAACGAATGCACTAATCTATAATCTGAATGCACTCAGTTTCGTTTACGAACACCTTAGATAGAAACTCTTTGTACGAGTGTAACTGGTTTGTCGTATACGAAAGCCGCCAATAAAGCAGACCGACTTTCCTTTTGGTTGTTGTAATATTAAAAATCGAATATAAATAAATGTATTAATTATTTCGATACTTTTATTCACAGGTAATTATGTTTTTTCCTTAAAATTTTATTTCTTAAAAATTTTGTTCTTTCAAAAAATTCTTTTGCTTTATATTTATGGTCAATCGCATTATAGTTATTTCAGTCGCTGACATTTTAAATTATTGGCTGTTCAAAATGCCGTTCCCAGTATTTCATGATAATCTTTTCATCAGATATAGCTCTATCGATATCCAATGTTTTATCGATAAGCGCGTCTTTTTCCTTTATACGATTTTGAAAGCACATGCAAGTCAAGTTTCTGAAATTGCATTTTTCGTCCCGTGTTGTGAAGTTTATCACATAAATTTAGATATCTGAAGGTAAACATACAATTTTATATCGACTTTCCCCCCCCCCCATGCAATGTTGTTATTTTGCAATCATTAATTTTTTTTCATCGTTACCATAGTAACTGAAGGCTGAATTAATTGAAAAAAACAAAAACAGAATAGAAGGAACCTAAAAACAATCCACAAAATTTCAGCATTGCTGTACTATAAATTGTGCTTTCAGTTCGATATAAGTAATGCAGTTTAGAAGGGAGGGGGGTGGAGGGTTAATCCAGGAGTTTTTTTTAAGGATCCATTTTTGTGAGAACTGTTTATTTTTGTGAACTTAGATGCCCATTTTTGTTAAAGTCAATTTTTTAATTAAAATAATTCACAAAATAAGTTCCAGTGTAGTGTGAAATGCTAATGAAGAGCTTTTTATTCAATTGTATTTTTGTGAAGGGGGCCGTTTTAACAGTTTGCATTTTTGTGAAGAAGCAGCAAAACGAACCCCAAATTTGCATACATCGATCCCCTGCTAGGTACAGGTTGTTCTAATCACATACGAAGTTATAAAACATGTATGGACTACGTCAAAGTTATTAGTCATTAATAAGATTGATCTTGAAATTTCTTTTATTTCGAAAGGTAAACGAAATGAATAGCAATCTCGAATGTGGATCAGGAAATCTAAACTGTAACTTCTCAAGTTCTTTTGAAACTTAATGTGAAACAAAACGTTTGCTATCATAAATGATTAAACCAAAGAGTAGTTTTGGAGCTATCGAAGAAAGAAAAGTGTTAATGTCTTACTACTTTTATATTAATGTCGTAAATCGTCGTCTTAGTAATTTCGTAGTACTTATTTATTTGTAAATTTCCGTGATAATCATGGATGCCCATACATATGGGCAGAGAGGGGCAATGCCCCCAGCTAACTGGGAAATATATATTACCTAAATGATTCACGCAGTGGTATAACTCAAAAATATTTAGTACTAAAATATAGTACCTTTCTGGAGAAATAGCCGTTGTCTAACTTGTCTCTTCTACCCTTACAAACAATGATATGGATTTCCATTGTAATAACACGTTGAATTTTACAGAATCTCAACCCCTCCACCCCATCCCCGCAATCGTCAACTTATATTTAATTGGAAGTATAAATCAGTTAATGTAATTGCATTGTCTTCCATTTCTAGTGTAATTTTTTAATTCTAAGCAGGGAGTCTGTTTTTAACAACACTTCATTAATCGCGCCTTACTTTACAGTGGACGTTAACAACATAGTAGAAGCCTACTTTTGAGGCATCCTTTTGATTTGCTTTAACTGCCCGAATCCCTGAAGTAGCTTTTCAGTTACAAGCAGATAAAAAGTAATAATAGTACAGTACGAACGTTTCATGTGGTATGAAAAGTTCACCTTTCTTCAGTCATAAATCGAGCTTCCATACAGGCGGAAATCTGAGAAAACGGAAAGTAATCTAAGTGTGGAAATGATCCTGTTGCCATTCGGAAAGCGGAAGAAGTGATAAACATCGCGTTAAAAAATGTATCAATCGCCAAACTGACGTCTGTATCGTGTGTTCTGCGATATTAACTCATAAACAAAAAGACAGACATAAAAAGATATAAAATGAAACACGTAACTGGTTTAATATTGATGTTTATTGGTTTCTATTTTTAATAAGCAGCTGTTGTACAATGTTTATTTCGTGTAACAAACATCTGCGTCCGGATAAAATGCTCTGTCACTGAAGATTACTCAAAAAGCACTAGAAATTCTCTGAATGGAAGACTGAAACAGCTTGTTACGTAAAAACACGTTACCAAGTGACTGAATAGAAACGTTGAGATGAGAAGAGATGGTTTTTCCAGCCGACGGTAGTGAATTGCTCCTCTAGAAATGTTCTGTTTCTTTTTTAAAGATTTTCTGATTTATTAGAAACACGAAGATTCTACATATTTCAAGAGCTTTCCGGCACTGCATCTATAGATATTTCTAAGACTGCACTTGAACAGAAGCAAAATGGTCAGAGGAAAATGCTCCAGGGGTAAAGCTGAAGTTCAATTTCTTCCAAGAAGTCCATAAGGCGGAAATCGTTCTTGAAGACAGATGGATGGAAATGGTTGAAAACTGAACATATTTCTTCCCTGGGTTCAAAGAACGGTGCGATTGTAGGTGATGCCTCTTCCATCAAATCCCCATGAATTGCTCGGCGAAGAGTTTCTACAACTTGTTGCAACTTGGAGCTGGGTACAACTCTTTCATTTATTCAGAAAACGATGATCCCGAG
This sequence comes from Cheiracanthium punctorium, assembly GCA_038373885.1. Taxonomy (NCBI): domain Eukaryota; kingdom Metazoa; phylum Arthropoda; class Arachnida; order Araneae; family Cheiracanthiidae; genus Cheiracanthium; species Cheiracanthium punctorium. The sequence continues at coordinate 85,040 of JAWZYV010010855.1, read as the reverse complement.
ATTCAGTGAGCTTGACATCACTAAAGATGCATATACTCGTGAAACCTTAGGCTCTTTGAAACAGAATAATCGACGAAATCTTTAAGGCTCATGCTTAATCACTTTGAAGTAAAATTCATTTATTAAGACTGACGATATACACACTGAAGTTTGAAGCCGGAATTTCACAGGACTTTCGAAGCTCTGTTCGATTTCGATGGTTTCTAAAAGCCAGATGAGTGCTGGATCTTCGTGGGTCTTAAAATCTTTGGTTTCTGACTAAATAAAATGTAATATATACAGCTGCTATTGTATATTGGTAGTTAACTATTGTGGCTATTGAGGAGGATGTCTACCAACAGATTTAGTTTGTGATGTCTGGTGTATTGTTAGGTGGTGCAGTGCGTATACTGTGACTATTGAGATTAAATTATGTTTGTTAAATATTTAAACTCTTTAAACTATAAAGGTATGGGTGGTTTGGGTGATTATGGTTTTTTTCGGATGCAGGAGAGGCGGGAGAAAAATTTACGGATACGTCGGAATTTCTTTCTACGGTATGTGATATTGGAAAAATCGTTAAATGGGAGAACAGGTGATGAAAATTGGGGTGAATAGGGTGGTGTTGAGTCTGATGAAACTGAGATGTCTGGTGTAACTGATGAGGTGGTGTCTGTTGAAGGTGGGGGTGTGACTGTTGTGTACCAAACGTATCCTGAAAGAACGGGTGAAGATGTGGCTGGTGAAATGGGATGTGTTGTACAGATAGTGAATTTACTGAAAGATGTATGGGCTGTTGTGTAGGACGAAGGGGAATGTGTGTCACTATTGTCTGTGGTTGGGGTTGTACTTACTATTGGGGACTACTCCTCGTTCACCACAGGCCCACGCAAGACGGCAGGAGCGGGCCTTACAAAAAGAAAACGCACGAAAAACTTTCGTATGAAGTAATAAAGTATAAGAAAAGCACCAAACATTAGTATAAACGCCATAGTTTGACAAATGTCTAAGAAAGACTGAAATAATATGCTGAAGTTTCATGACTTTACATTGTTGCGAACAATGACGGGATTTAAAATATTCAGTTTGATTGTTGCCTTGTTTTAATCTTAAAGTAGCAACAATAAAGTAATATAATGGAATTCCTAAAAAATTATGTTTTGTAAATAGTATAATGAATGCTTTTAAACAAATGCTTATTTTCCTTTTTTTTTTTTTTTTCGATGCAGTGTTTTATAAGTGGTACTCGTATAAAACACTATCGTATTAAAGTCGTATTCTCGTCCTATTCTAATCTAAGCCGCTAATTTAACAAGTTTTAGATGGGTTTCGGTTATTTTCTTTTATTCAAATCAGGCACAACAGTTCTTCTGGTACTTACGTATTATCCCGGCGGTCCGCCAAGACGAGCGATTTTTCGCCAAGATAAATGCAGGACACATGAAATTATTGATGGTTACGAATACGGTTGGCGACAGTTTGCCGGTGCATTTTCGGAAAAAATAATTTGGCGGGAATGATCGCCGGGATAATACGTAAATACATTTTTCAAATCCAGATAAGTTCTCGCGTATTTGGGGTTTATAGAGGCCACTCAGCTTCCTTGGCGACATTAGGAATACGCCGAGAAAGGAGCTATTCCTTTAGAACTGAAAACATCTTCAGAAAGGCAAAGGTTTTCAGGAGTTTTCAACAAGCATCTCGGCGATGTATCTCGGTTTTTGAAATTTCAGTGTTGTTGTTTTTTTATAATTCCTAAGTACTGCTCTTAATTTCTATGATACATAAATAGTATAGCAAACGGTACATCTTTGATCTATTGATTTCAACCATTAATGACCGCTGAAATTCATCTATAAGAAAACTGCAGAGGCAAAGTCGTGTACACTTAATACGCTATTTACTAAATTCTAATTAATTTCAATCAGCAATTAATGGTCCCCAACCGGGCGGCGCAGAGGGTTTGTGCAGGGATTCGAGAAATACAGGCAAAAAGAAAATGACAACGCATGTTTGAAAAAATCATCTTATTTATTCTTATTTTTACTACAAAATATATCTATTTCCGCTTAAAATGTTCCTTTTAAAATTTGACAGATAACGTTATTTACTAGAAAAGGTGACTGAATGTTCATTGAAGAATAAAAAGCTGTATGTAATCTTAGAGAGGTGAGATGTTCGCCTTAGTATGCTATATTTTGCTGGGGGCACAATGTTAAAAGTTTGGGAACCATTGGTCTGTATGAGAGTATCCTAAACTGTGGGTCGGCAACCCCAATTAGGGTCGCGGGGCCTGCAGCTGGGGTTAAAATTTTAGCAATTTTGATATAGCTCTTTAACGTATTATAATAATTTCACTACATTTTTGTCATCTGCCACCATAAAATAAAATGTCGATGAAGTCTAAAAAATATTGAAGAAGTGCTTTCCCTACTAGCAATTTTGCTCGGGTTAGCAAAGGCCACGCAGCCAGCCGATGACGGCCCGAGCAAAATTGCTAGTAGGGTTGTCCTACAGTGTCAACTATTTTACCAGGATTTGAGATATTATAATTAAAAATGAACAGGCGCACTCTTCCATTGATTCTTAATCCTAACTTATGAGCTATTAGAAGTGGATTTTCTCAGTACTACTGACCTTCCAAGTAACTACATTTAATGGAAAGACTGTAGTTAATGTTTGAATTTACCCGAAGGAATTGAACTTATTGTTATGATTGTACTGTATCTTAAAGTTAATTACTTATTTTAAAATTTTCACATCGTTCTATACCTTAAAATTAAAAATTGATTTCACACTTTGAAGCGCAACCATTTCACAATTTCAAAAAAGTGCAGCCGTTGCTACCGCACTATTTATCTACAAGCAAGATGGCGGTCAATCGAATCGCACAGTGCGTGCCCAGACCTAAAGAACATTGATTTTCCGACCGCTTTCTCAAAATTGTTCAAAAATGCGTCTGTGCCCCTCCCCAAAACAACGCGGCGCCGCACAGCCGGTTGTGTCAAAAATGTTCATTAGCTTTGTGGCACGCACTGGGCGATTCGATCTACCTCAGTCTTGCTGGTAGTAAAATCGTGCGATGGCTACGGCTGCACTTTCTCAATGTTGGGCAGTCTATCTAGATGTCCTCCGTAAGTAATTTAATTGAAGTGGAATGTAATCTTCGTGAATCAAAAGAGCTAAAACGTCAGAGTTGTATCCTCACAGCGAGGACACCGCGCTTTTTGAAGGTTGATGACCCAGCACTGCAGTAGCATTGTTACGAATTTTCGAGGCAACCCGCTGTTCTGGGGCTTAAAATAGTTAAAAATTAGTATTCTACGCTTCAAATATTTAAATTTTACTTTTTGTTGCATCAAAATCGGTCAACTAGAACCGGAGATACGGAGGTTTCTGTTTCCCCTTTGTTTTTCTATGGGGTTTCTAGAAATATCGGGAAATATCGGTCCTAGCTTTTTGGGGACTTTTTTTGCGCCAAATTGGGCGATATTTCGCCAAAAGTTGCCAAGGGTGGCGACATTTTGGTCATTTGGCGCGATTTTCCCTATGGGGCCTATAAAGCTGCTTTTCTGCATTAAAATCGCATAAAAACCTAACATTTCTCTTCTATGACGTAATCAAAATTCCCGCTTTATGTAGAATCTTCGATAAATAGACTCTTCTGGAAGCTGTTCGCAGCTTCTGCCTCCTCTATAAATACCAGCGCGCTGCTCCGAGAGTTCAGGGTGTGAATGAAGCTCTCTCTGTGAGTACGCTTGCTTCGCTCTGTGATAGAAGCGGTGTTTCGCGCTTGTTTATGAAGCTTTGAATTAAAGTGCTGTGTGTAAATTCTTCACTGTTGAGTCTTGTGTTATCCCTCGTATATTTCCACTGACTTTTACCTGTGGAAGTGTTTTATTTTGTGTGAGAATTACAGCATTTGTAAGAGCTTCAGATCTACAGTTAAAAGATCAGACTGTTAAAAACACATTACTGTTTGATTGTGCTTGTGAATTTTGTACAGCTGAATATTCTACTAAGTTCTAGAAGCAATAAAGTTGTGTTCCATCCTGACAAGTGGACTTTTTACTAGAACTTTCTGGACTTTAGAACGACGAACCCCAGGAGTAGCAGAGTAATTCCGCAACAGTATATTACAGTACAAGTGAAGAAACTAGCAGTTTCAGTCACGCATATTAGATTTGCGCAACTTTTATGGGGTTCCATGAAATTTTCGTAAATATTACCGGGTCCCCACCCCCAAAAGTTTGAGAAACCCTAGGCTAGATAACCAATTTCGCCGAATCAATTTTGACAGTGTAGAATCTAAACTACGAGTTAAAACTCACAGTTCAATGAATACGATACATTGGTTTCAAAATAATCCTTGCATCTTCAATGATCTTTCAGAATGCTTCGCAAATATTCAGCACTGCGGCCCAGGAAAACAGTAATAATAATACTCCATTTCCTTCAAAGCAACTCTTCAACTGAGTAATAAAAGAGGGAATGGAATCAAGCTTTCTCCTACCTATCCTGTTCCCTGGAGCCATTTTGTTACGACTTGGGCGTGTTCTATTCAATTAAGCGAAATAGCTCGCACTAAGTGGATGTTTTCCTTCTCGCCAATTTCATAACCGGATTATACGAGTTTTGCAGAAAACGGAATGGCCGTTTTATGCGATGCAGCTCTCCTTTAACAAGCCGTGGATGATATGAGATAACGATTCGCTGGGTGGACATTACATATCGTGGTTATACACAGCCTCTTAAAACCGAAGTGCTTTCATTATGAATATAGCATAAAAGGATATAACATAAATACGTTTATAGTTTTTGAAAGTCATATTGATGAAATTACAGTGAATGAGTGGAGATAGATTCACCGTAAAAGGCAGTTTATATAGTTCCACTTTCTTGTGCCAGGGTTATGAATACAAAAGAGTACCCGATGGTTTTTCGTATTAAGTTTATATCTGACAGATGTGGCAACTGTTATAAACCTGAATTATAATTGTTTGAATATTTCTTAAGTGTGAAAGACCATTCCCAAGACTCCTGGACTGATACGACTTTATTGGCGAGGTAAAACAGAAATGGACAAGCACCCTGCTAATGAATCCTGTGATCATTTTATTTTTGAAAATATAATTTTATTCAATTTTGTTACATTATAGTTCCTCACTGCAAAAGTTGAAAATGTTTGCCACCATTTTGAATGAACAACAATGAGCAAACATGAAAACAATTTGAGTTATCCAGAAAAATCCTGCAATTTTCGATGAATCAAAACAAACCCTAAGAAAAATCTTGTAGATAGAAATCTGTAGAAATCTCGTCAATAACACAAACATTGTTGAGATGGGAGTGAGAAAATTTGGTACGACGTGTTTACGTTTGCATTGAAAATGGTGGCGGAGATTTTCGACATTTGCTGTAAGGAATGACAATGTAAAAAAAATTAATTGAATTAATTTTATTTTTGAAAATCATAATTTAGCACAAGATTGTCACATTGTGCGCTTCCATGTCTGTTTTGTTTCACCAATAAAGATTTAACAGTCGAAAAGTGTTGAAAATTGTTTCCCAGACTTAATACAAGATTCAAACAACTGTATAACATTGTTAGAATAGTGGCCACATCCGTCAGATTTAAGGGTAATAAGAAAAACCAAAAGGTACTCTTTTAAATTGATAAAAACCGAAAGGTACTCTTTTAAACTGATCACTCTCTGGAAGACACTATTGTGATCATCAGATTTTCAGTTCGAATATTTCAGAAATTTGCGGGTAAATCGATTTTGATCAATTCCTGAATTTAAGCTTTTGCGCGAGTCTTTCGTGTATGTCCTTACGCATGTAAGATCTATTTTGACCGACCGTGTATAAAATGTGGACTAATTTTGTTGTGACGTCTTTAAGTACGTATATAACTCTCACATCTCAGAAGCATACGGGATAGTGTGTTACCTTAGTTTTCGATTTCCCGATCCCGTTTATACGAGTTCCAGGATTCGGAACTAACCGTTTTATGCGTGGCCGTGAAATTAATAAACCGTGCAGTGGAATGATGGGATGCGTTCGCAAACGGTGCTTGCTTCCTGGAGCGGACATGAATCGCAGTCACAGCGGCGTGAAAAGATCAGGGTTGTTGCTTTGGAACACGATGCGATATCGTATAATTTAAATGCGCTACATGGCATTCACAGAATTGTGCAAGTGTTGGAGGGACAAAGCTCCTGAATTGTTTGAAAATCTACGTTAACCCCTTGCGTACCAGGCCAGTTTACCTATAAAGGGACCGTAACACCAGATTATTAGCGAGTGAAAATGAAGGCTAAAAATACGGAGATGTGAAGAAAAAAAAAAAAAGGTTTAGAATACCAGAAGACAATTGTACACTGTTTTTAAGAATAACAGGTAGAGAAAAGTTAAGTCTATGCAATAAATCCAAACGCGCTGCATGACGTTCACAGAATTGTACAGGAGGAATAAAACTCCTGACTTGTTTAAAAATATACGTTAACCCCTTACGCACCCGGCCAGTTTATCTATAAAAGTACAGTAATACAAGATTATTAAGTTCTGTTTAACTCAATGACTACTAATGCCATCTGGCGAGTGAAAATGAATGGTAAAAATATTGAGATGTAAAAAAAAAACTCGGCTGTTCGAGCCTCGTCAGGATTAGACCTCCCTGAACCCCCCTAATTGTATAGTTTCATTATTGCCATATTAAAATGATATTAATTGACTATGTCATTTTATCTCTCATCTTTCGGGTATTTCTCCTGGTAACCCTATGTTGAAATTTTTATGATTGTAATCTATGTATAGAAAAATGCATGTTATGCATATTCTACAGCTTACGAAATAGTGTAACGATGGATTAAAGCTGTTGTGAAATAAAAGTATTTAAATATATGTAAAATTATGTTGCATTTTTTATGTCCCTTTTTTGGGACACATTTTTCGGACAATTTTAAATAAAGGGAGGAGAGATATAATGACATAATCATTTAAAAAAAAAAAAAGGCTTAGAATACCAGATGACAATTATACACTGTGTTTAGGAATACCAGATACAAAAAAGTTAAGACTATGCAACAATACCACGCAGGAACCTAAGAAGTTCGTCCATGGTACTTATGTGCGGCATTATAAAAACGTACACACGTACGCTCCTGTTGCGCGGGGGGGTTAATGCACAAATCTGGGACGTTTGCTTGAAGGCGGTGCATTGTTAACGGCGGGCCAAACAGGACAGCTGCCCAGGGCCCACAGACTTTAAACGACATAACTATCTTATAATTGCACTTTTGAAATTTCGCAAACTACAGACGAGAAAATAATTCTCATAAGTTATATTGTTTTTGAATTATGAACTAGTGTAGAAGTATGAAGTTGGTATAGGATCTTCGATAAATCTTTTAATGCCTGTTCAAAATAAGGGAAAACATGAAAAATGAGAAAAGTAGAACTTTAGTACCACCCTAAATGTTCGTACTCAGTACATATTTCTTTCTGCCTTTCTTTATTTATGTTTATTGTTTATGAAGTTCTTTATCCATTTTAATCTTTAGATATGATTTTTCTAGTTCCTTTATTAGACATTAAACTGATTTAATTTGATGAATTCCCAAAAATGCGTCAATATTTACGTCTTACTAATAAAATAAGACGGCTGGATTGAAAGAAAAATAAGTTCTTTTTTAACAGTATAATACTTATTTACATAATTTAGAATCTTAACCCATTTATGCCTAGTGTCCCTTTTTTGGGACGGCATTTTCGCTATTAGTCGGAAACGTTATTTATTTTTCCTAGCCTTTATTCACGAATATTGAGCCTCAGCTCTACAAAATATTTTAACATGACCAAGTAGAATGTTGATATTTAGATTTTTATGCATAGTGATTTTAAAAGAAATCATCCCTTGTTCAAGAAATTGACATCAGAAATTTATCTAATATTTCTGTTATCAGTAAAAATCGAAGAAATTCGCAAAAATATCCAGGCACAAATGGGTTAATTTACAAACAAGTTTAGAATGCAAATAAAACTGCACTCTGAACTTATTTCACACTAAACATCAAATTTATAAAGAAAAAAATAAAACTGCGAGCCGTTCTGTTTTCTTTTTTCTTTCCGCCGTTGCCATTCAGTTAAAATAAGAATATATTAAATTAAAATGAATCCAGGGCAACCTGGAACCATAGAGTCGGCTATTTACTTGTATGGCAGCTTGGCACTACAGTAATTATGGAAATTCCTAACTTATTCCAAGCTGAAAAGCAAAGCATGGGCTGAATAACTTTTTATCAGACTAAAATAAGCAGAAGAGAATTAATCGAGATCTATTAAATTAACGAGAGCTTATAAAGCTTTTCGCATCCTTGTACGACCGTGCTATAATCTGTTTACGGCCACTGGAAACTCGCCAACGGGTGCCTCCTCTGCGCCGGCCACCGGTCGGCAATAAATCGAATGTGCGAGAGCTCGTCTAGAAACGAATGACGGTGCTCTGTGTAGGTATGTGTCAGAATGGAAATATATATATGTACAGAGCTTAGTATGTCACATTGTGTTAATTAAAACTTCCGTGTGGAATTACTATTCCCATGGCTTAACCAGATACTAAATAGTTAGAGCTGCACTTGTTGGTGTTGATTTTGATGTAGTATTCGTACCCATGTTGTTATGGAAATCAGTTAGGGAAAGTGGGTATACAGTATAATACTTTACATGGTGTCTCATAAAGATAGTCAAAAGTCAAACATTGACGCAACCGCCCCTCTGCGGGGCCAAGGCCTGCGATGCCCAACCGCGCCTTCGCGACCATAGGCTCGGGGTGCGGCTGCATAGGCCTCGGCCAGGTGGTCAGCCTGACGCGAAGCCCCCAGTGTTTGACCCAAAGCAAGCTTGGTCCTCATTTTATCGACCCACTCAAGGGGTGAAAGGCTGAGACAACATTGCCTAGCCCGGGACTCGAACCCCGGACCTGTGGGACGGCAGCGCAGTGCGCTAACCATTACACCACTGGGCTTCCTCATAAAGGTAGTACCGCGCTTTAATTCTTTACCTGTTAGACATAAGTGGGCAATGTAAACCGAAAAAATATTCAAAATAAAATCGGAAATAAGACTCCATTAAGAAAAAATTCTTTTCGTTCATTTACAAAAACTAACACTTTTTAAATTTGAATACGGCTCCCGTACAAAAAAAATCCCAATTATTGAAATATGTCTCATCCACTAATGAGGTGATGTACAAAATCTGAAACTTACATTCTAAAATGTTTCAGCGATAGGAAGATAAATATATGCTGACTTAAACCACTTTTCAAACGCTTTAAAAAGGAAAAAAATCAAATTCGCTGATGGTTTTTGAAGGGAAGTACGGAAATTATGTTTTGGACCCTAGGAATAAACAGTTACCGTCAAATTCATGTACATCATGTCCAGACCATCTTTAACCCTTTAACGCGCAGTGATCCCACTCTGGGATCACCAAACTCTGACGTTTTGACTGTTGCCAGTCACGAAGAATAGGTTTGATTTCTATAAATATAGTTGCGGGTGACACAGCTCCACGAGAATCCTTTACTTTTTAGCACCTCCTTTCCCGTAAAAAAAATTGTCACGATTATTTTTAACAGCACTGACATCTGCTGAAAAATGGAACAATGCGAGAACAGCTAGACAGGATTGCCCAATGCTGAAAAAATGGCAGCCGTTGCCATCGCTCGACCTAACGACCAGCAAGATGGCGGACGATCGAAACGTTCATCGCGTGCCACAGATCGAGAGACCCCCTTTTGGCTGTGCGCGCGCACAGCCAGCTGTCGTCAAAAAAGGGGTCTCTCGATCTGTTGCACGCGATGAACGTTTCGATCGTCCGCCATCTTGCTGGTATTTAACCCTTTGAGGCGCAACCCTTTCCCAATGCTGAAAAAAGGGCAGGCGTTGCCATCGCTCGACTTAACTACAAGCAAGATGGCGGAAGATCGAAACGTTCATCGCGTGCCACAGATCTACCTACGACGACACCTGGCTGTGCTCGCGCACAGCCAGCTGCGTAAAAAAGGGTCTCTAGATCTGTGGCACGCGATGAACGTTTCGATCGTCCGCCATCTTGCTTGTAGTTAAGTCGAGCGATGGCAACGCCTGCCCTTTTTTCAGCATTGGGCCATCTATCCAGCTGTTCTCGCGTTCTTCCATATTTCAGCAGATGTCAGGGCTGTTAAAAATAACCGTGACCATTTTTTTACGGGAAAGGACGTGCTAAAAAGTAAAGAATTCTCGTGGAGCTCTGTCACCCGCCACTATTTTTATAGAAATCCAATCTATTCTTCGTGACTGGCAACAGTGAAAACGTCAGAGTTGGGTGATCCCAGAGCGGGATCACTGCGCGTTAAAGGGTTAAGTCGAGCGATGGCAACGGCTTCGCTTTTCTCAGCATTGGGAAAGGGTTGAGCCTCAAAGGGTTAAATAAAAATTTCTCTTACACAGTTTGTGATGGAGAACTGAAATTTGTGCATCGCCTCATGAATTCTTTTGAACGGGGGTTGTATACAAATTTAAAAAGTGTCACTCACACATGCGTATTCTAGGTTTTCAAACTGTTCAAGTCTTTGATCAGAGGAGCAATTTTTTAAATTATTGACTTACTTCCAGTGCCATACTTTCAGTTATAAAATAAAATCAACCATTTAAAAAAAGTCTGAAGCTATCCAGTGCACCAGATATTTATCTAAAATTGAAAATTATAGCTGAAATAATGTAATTCTTTAAAAAATCACGAGTAACCCCCCCCCCCAATTTTTAACTTGCTTCACTTAGAAATAACTGGACAAAATATTTAGGCGTACCCTAAACTAACATCATATTTTCGTTTAACCCTTTGAGGCGCAACAATTTCCCAATGCTGAAAAAAGGGCAGCCGTTGCCATCGCTCGACTTAACTACCAGCAAGATGGCGGACGACGCACATCCAGCTGTCCTCAAAAAAGGGTCTCTAGATCTGTGGCACGCGATTAAGGTTTCGATCGTCCGCCCTCTTGCTGGTAGTTAAGTCGAGCGATAGCAACTGCTGCCCTTTTTTCAGCATTGGGCAATCTGTCCGGCTGTTCTCGCGTTCTTCCATTTTTCAGCAGATGTCAGTGCTGTTAAAAAGAATCGTGACAATTTTTTTTTACGGGAAAGGACGTGCTAAAAAGTAAAGGATTCTCGTGGAGCTATATCACCCGCCACTATTTTTATAGAAATCCAATCTATTCTTCGTGACGGGCAACAGTCAAAACGTCAGAGTTTGGTGATCCCAGAACGGGATCACTGCGCGTTAAAGGGTTAAAATATTTTGCCTAACCAAAACTACTGAAGCTAAACATACGGAATTTAGCGCATGTGTGAGTCTTTTAGCGTAGGTGCTGGATTAGAGGAGCCCTTTCCAAAATTCCCTGGCTTGTGGCTGATAGGGGAATTCAAAATGTTGTTTTCACAACCTTGCGTGATCTCGAAGAAGAAAAGAGAGATCCATAAAATTCCTGCTTTAAAACACAACACTCGCCAAGACCTAAAAATGCATTTCAGAACACTTCGAATAGAATGCTCCTAGGACGGTAGGCGTGAAAAAGAGGGAGGGTGGGCTATTTTTGTTGAAGAAAATAAATATCTGTAAATTCTCCTTTTAAAATTTAACAAATATGAGTCCTTTGTTTAGTAAAAGCCAGGGACTGATTTGCAGAGATATGAAGACCCAGAGCAAAAGTTTCATTGGGACTCCTTTTATGAAAACTTTCTTATATCCTACTACTAACAGCCCCTTTAGCCCCGTCAGAGGGTGAGCCACTGACGGGGCTAAAGGGGCTAAAGCCCCCCTTAAAACCGCAAAGTTAGATATGAAAAGCTTTAACATTGAAGAATGTCATTTAGTAATTGAAAAAAAAAAGTAATTTTTAACATTGTTATCGAATTATTTCTAAAACATTTTTTTACCAAAAAAAAAGATTAGAAATTTGGTTTTTAAATGTTACACTTGGTATGTCAAGTACAGGTAAACCCTATTGTTGCAGAATGTTTGTTTCCTGGGTTCCTGAAATAGCATAATGCCTGGGAATGTTCGTTCTAAGGTCCAGTAGGTGTAGAAAGTTCTAGTGAAGAGTCCATTTGACTGTAATGTGTTGGAAATCTTTTGATTGTTCCTGTAGCAGAACCATAAATGACAAAGACACTATTTTCGATGGAGAAATTCATTTTGTAACCCCCAATGGCACATATCACTTGTGAGTCGTTTGAAATAGCTTAATGCCTCTAAAATACGCTTTAATGTATTTAGAATCTTTTGGGCGGCTCTGTGGATAAACTATCCAGTCTATTGGAACCAAAATGTGAGGTGAACAACTAGATGTTACAGCAACCCAAAATATAAAGTTTCAACATTCTACGACCAATAGTTTTTGAGGTATGCGAGTTTAATGAATTCCTTTCCATAGAGGATAATGTATTTAAAATATTTTGGGCAGCCCTGTAGATAAACTATCCAGTCCATTAAGACCAAAAGGAGAGGGTCACAACTAGATGTCACAACAATCCAAAATATAAAGTTTCAACATTCTACGACCAATAGTTTTCTGAGATATGCGAGTTTAATGAATTTCTTTCCATAGAGGATAATGTATTTAAAATCTTTTGGGCAACCCTGTAGATAAACTATCCAGTTCATTAAGACCAAAAGGAGAGGGTCACAACTAGATGTCACAACAATCCAAAATATAAAGTTTCAACATTCTACGACCAATAGTTTTCTGAGATATGCGAGTTTAATGAATTTCTTTCCATAGAGGATAATGTATTTAAAATCTTTTGGGCAACCCTGTAGATAAACTATCCAGTCCATTAAGACCAAAAGGAGAGGGTCACAACTACATGTCACAACAATCCAAAATATAAAGTTTCAACATTCTACGACCAATAGTTTTCTGAGATATGCGAGTTTAATGAATTTCTTTCCATAGAGGATAATGTATTTAAAATCTTTTGGGTGGCCCTGTAGATAAATTATCCTGTCGAATGGGATCAAAAAGGTAGGTTCACAACTGGATGTTTCAACAATCCTAAATATAAAGTTTCAACATCCTACGGCCAATAGTTTCTGAGATATGCGAGTTACATACATACGTACGTACAGACAACATAGAAAAACTGGTCAAAATAGACTCGCAGTCGATCAAAATATGTTGTTCATGCATTTATATGAACGAGCATGCTAGCGTGCGATGACATGTATCGCATATATTGTTAACCCTTTAACGCGCAGTGTTCCCGCTCTGGGAACACCAAACTCTGACGATTTTTGACTGTTGCCAGTCACGAAGAATAGATTAGATTTCTATAAAAATAGTGTCGGGTGACAGAGCTCCACGAGAATCCTTTACTTTAGCACGTCATTTCCCGTCAAAAAACTGACACGATTATTTTTAAAAGCACTGACATCTGCTGAAAAATGGAAGAATGCGAGAACGGCTGGATAGATTGCCCCATGCTGAAAAAAGGGCAGCCGTTGCCATCGCTCGACATAACGACCAGCAAGAGGGCGGACGATCGAAACGTTCATCGCGTGCAACAGATCGAGAGACCCCTTTTTTGACGCAGCTGGTTGTGCGGCACAGCCATCTTGTAAACGTATAGACAACGCTTGTATAACCAGCTTGTATAGACAACGCTTGTGAACGTTTGTCACTTTTACTGTGCTATCTGCATAGATAACTTAACACTTTGAGGCGCAACCCTTTCCCAATGCTGAAAAAAAAGCAGCCGTTGCCATCGCTCGACTTAACGACCAGCAAGAGGGCGGACGATCGAAACGTTCATCGCGTGCCACAGATCTAGAGACCCTTTTTTGACGCAGCTGGTTGTGCGGCACAGCCAGCTTGTAAACGTATAGACAACGCTTGCATAACCAGCTTGTATAGACAACGCTTGTGAACGTTTGTCACTTTTACTGTGCTGTCTGCATAGATAACTTAACCTATTTATGCCTAGCGTCCCTTTTTTGGGACGGCATTTTCGCATTTAGTCGAAAACGTTATTTATTTTTCCTAGCCTTTATTCATGAGTATAGAGCCTCAACTCCGCACAATATTTTAACATGACCAAGTAAGATGTTGATATTTCGATTTTTATGCAAAATGATTTTAAAATAAATCATTCCTTGTTCAAGAAGTTGACATCAGAAATTTATCTACTATTTCTGTTATCAGTAAAAATCGAAGAAAGTCGCAAAAATATCCAGGCACAAATGGGTTAACCCTTGGAGGCGCAACCCTTTCCCAATGCTAAAAAAAGGGCAGCCGTTGCCATCGCTCGACCCTTTTTCGACGACAGCTGGCTGTGTCGGCACAGCCAGCTGTCGTCATAAAAGGGTCTCATAAGAGTAGCTCATAATAGATCTGTGGCACGCGATGAACGTTTCGATCGTCCGCCATCTTACTGGTAGTTAAGTCGAGCGATGGCGGCGGCTGCCCTTTTTTCAGCATTGGGGGAAAGGGTTGCGCCTCAAAGGTATAAAAGACAATTTAGAGATAGCCAAAATCGGTTTTTTCGTCGAAATTTTTCGCGATCACATCACTTCGTTGTACTCCGTACAAGCAAGGAAGCAGGGCCCGATTAACCTCTGAAGTGAGGGGAAACTCAGTCTCATTTCGGACCCCTTATCCCCTTTTTGTTTGGGAAAAGTAAAGTTTTAATAATTTTCTTTCATAAAAATATTTTATTCATAAAAAAGAAATTTCATTGATTTAATTAGTTCTAATCATTTCCTTTGATAAAAACGTTTTATTCACTATTTTGAAATTTTCCTTGGATCAAAATATTCCATTCATTAATCTTCATAATAGTTTAGTTTATTGTAACGAGATTTTACAGTATTTTTGAAATGACTTTAAACATTAACAAATAACTAAAAACTTTACCTTAACCCATTTATGCCTAGTGTCCCTTTTTTGGGACGGCATTTTCGCTATTGGTCGAAAACGTTATTTATTTTTCCTAGCCTTTATTCATGAGTATTGAGCCTCAACTCTACAAAATAGTTTAACATGACCAAGTAGAATGTTGATATTTTGATTTTTATGCATGATGATTTTAAAAGAAATCATCCCTTGTTCAAGAACTTAACATCAGAAATTTATCTATTATTTCTGTTATCAGTAAAAATCGAAGAAAGTCGCAAAAACATCCAGGCACAAATGGGTTAATGGAACATTAAACTTTATTAATTGAGTCCTATTTCTCATTAGACATGGCTTTTTTTTCAGGAAATCTTTGTTTGTTTGGATGACATCCTAAAAATCACAACACAGAAGTTAAGAATTAATTTTGACATTTAGAAGATTTTTAATATTACATATTAAAAGTCTACCCCTTTCTGCCGGCCAAATAATCCCCATAATCGAAAAAAACTCTCAACTGCACCAGATGTCCCAGGCAAAGACATTGCAAACAACCCATTTAGATATGTTGAGACATGAAGCATCAAGAACCAAGTACCACTTCTCTTCATTAAAAATGTTTACAATAACTTAAAAAGATAATTTAAAAACAAAATTTTGATTTTTACTTTCCGAACATGTACCATGTAAGGAAAGTATTGTAATCATGAAAAAATTCGACTTCGAGATTTTGGTGTTTTGACACGTTTTGAGGGCTTCTGAATCCATTTATGCTATTTTTACGAGATGTATGTATGTATGTATGTATGTGTGTGTGTGTGTGTGTGTGTGTGTGTGTGTGTGTGTATGTGTGTTTGTGTGTATGGGAGTGAACACGATAGCTCCTGAACGAAGCATTCGATTGAGCTCAAATTGGATATATATGTGATAAACCACCGTCGCAAGACCGGTATTGATTTTGGTGTGTATAGGACTTATAGTTTTTCTACAGGGCTACGACAAAGATTTCTTTTACATTATGGCCTATGGGGGGAATTTCTTGAAAGTGCGCTAGCGTTTAAACGATACATTCGATTGAGCTCAAATTCGGTATACATGTTATAAACCACAATCCTAAGACCGGTATTGATTTTCGTGTGTATAGGACTTATAGTTCTCCTAAAGGACTACGACAAAACTTTCTTTTATGTTATGGCATAATGGCATATGGGGAGAAATTCTTGAAAGTGCGCAAGCGTTTAAACGGTGCATTCGATTGAGTTTCAATTTGGTATATATGTTTGAATGATTCATCGATTAAAATTTATTTAAGTGCTTGGTCATGATCTTAATCGTAAGTGTTCGGAAAGTCGAGTGGAGTCACTCCAGATTTTTTATGACAGTTTTTCAGTCATATTCGGCCCCCCTTCAAATTCTGAGGGGAAGCTCAAGCTTCCTGAGCCTTTTCAGTAATCGGGCCCTGCAGGAAGTAAAAATAGGGACATTAATTTCCGATATATTATCATCTCCAAACATTTCGATTTATTGTCGACCGGCAGACTTCCAATTAAACTGGATCGCACAGCGCACTTGTCCCCTGGCGTGCTTCCAGTAGCAGTAAACGGATTATGGGATAGTCATAACGCGACCTATCCGCGAGGCGAGCAGCGCACTTTATAAAGCTCCCGTAAACTTAATAAAGCGTGCATAATTCCTCTGTGCTGGGTTCCAATTTGCCGAGCGTTTATTTAAGCACCAACGCTTGACCCTTTTAAGCGAGTTTGAATGGATGAATTTCCACGCTTAATTTAGTTAATTTTCTGGGAAATTGAGGAGTGTAGTTTTCAAAGTAAATAAGAAATTAGGCCGTTAATTTTTGCTGTTGTCGTTTTTTCGTCGCCATAGTGTACGGGAGTAAATGTTTGTATGTACATTATTTTTAAACGAAGCTATTATTGCATTTAAATTGGTTTAGTAGTGATATAAGTACAGGTTGATTCAGAATTAATGCGCCCAATTTCAGAGCATCATAAATTTTTATTGAATTAACTTATTTTCAATCTGGTTTCCTTTAGTATGTGCAATTTAAGTAAACGTTCAGGGCAAGCCAGAAGAGATTTTCCAACCAATTTACCGTTTTTGGGGAGACCATTACAATTTGGGGTGAATACATTTTTGGATGTATTTTTCAAACTTCCTCTTTGCTTTTTTAAAGTGTTCTTACTTTACGTCTATTTAATTGTTTCTTAAGTATCCCCATAAAAAATAATCGCAAGGAGTAAAATCAGGGGAAAATTTCCAGGGAGGAAGAAAATTAATTTTTTATCTTTCAGCCGTTTTATAGTCGATTTTGCAGTATGACTTAGTGCAGAATCTTCGTGAAAACCAAAAATTCTTTGAGGGCAGCGAAGTCTTTGATCATATGCTTGAAAAATTTATTCTGATAGTATTTAGCATCCATTTTAGCCTTTGGTTCTAGAAAAAATGGTTTTGTTAACCCTTTGAGGCGCAACCTTTTCCCCAATGCTGAAAAAAGGGCAGCCGTTGCCATCGCTCGACTTAACTACCAGCAAGATGGCGGACGATCGAAACGTTCATCGCGTGCCTCAGATCTAGAGACCCTTTTTTGACGCAGCTGGCTGTGTCGCACAGCCGCCATCTTGCTGGTAGTTAAGTCGAGCGATGGCAACGGATTCCCTTTTTTCAGCATTGGGCAATCGATTCAGCTGTTTTCGCATTCTTCCATTTTCCAGCAGATGCCAGTGCGGTTAAAAAGAATCGTGACCATTTTTTGACGGGAAATGACGTGCTAAAAAGTAAAGGATTCTCGTTTGAGCTAGGTCACCCGCAACTATTTTTATAGAAATCCAAACTATTCTTCGTGACTGGCAACAGTCAAAACATCATAGTTGGGTGATCCCAGAGCGGGACCAGTGCGCCTTAAAGGGTTAAGCCTTGAGAGGAAATTCCGATTCATACCATAACACCCCTCATAGCAAACGTCATCGGTTCCTGAGATGCCGATGATCGGCCAGGGAGGAAGCACAGCTCGCGCCATGCAAGTTTCTTCATCGTGTCGGGGGTTCTTTTTTTCGGATTTTGCTCGGGCATGTCCTCTTCTGAATAGTAGGGCTGGATCATCGGCAAGGGGGAAAACTGGACGTACAGCCGTTGAAGAGTCGATGCAATTGGGCTAATATTCATCTCGGAAGAGCAAACACCTTGCAACTTAGGATGTGAAGCCTATGATCTTTGGTGTTTTAAACTGAGCAATCGATTAAAATTTGGGCATACCCCAGCTAGAAAAACTTTAAAAAGTACAATTAAAAAAAAATCTGAGCTACACTGTCTGTTGACATTTTCCTCCTTTCTTTGAATTTTAATGCTTCCATCAGACGTAAAGCACCGTCTTTGCGACGCTAATTCGCGTGAAATCTGTTGTATCTTCGTTTTGCCAGTTGTGGATGATAGAAGAAACAATGCTTCATCCGAAGTTTCGCATGTTTTGTATCTACCTTTGCGTAACATTAAGGACAGAGGCCAATCTACAGCAGTTTTCGAGTTTTGCTGTCAATTTCTTTCTTCAAGTTCCTGCAACAATTCGGATTTTTAAAGTAATTACAAACTATAATAACAGGTCTTGCATACAACGCTTTCGACTGCAATTGAGATACCAGGTATGAAGCGAGAAAAAAAAATTTGGGGGAGCCCAAATTTTGAGAAACGTGGAATTTCTCACAAAAAAGTTTTATTATTAACACAAAATTCCAAAATTCCGGGGTAGATGCCCACATCCCCATGATCCACCCACTGGCTACATTCCTGTTCTATGCTATCGTACAGGATGTATGTCCTGATTTGTACACAAAAAGAAAAACAACTTTTCCTGAAACATTTAATAGTCAGGATTTATTATTAATGTTTTAATTACAAATTGTTGCTTCAATCATAGAGATATGAATACAAGGAGACGGTATTAGCTATCCGATAGTGAAGCTGAAGCTGTAACCGGTCCGCCCGATAGCTTATAGACCCCATTGCAATACAACCATTTTATTCTATAGTGACACTTCCAATTTTAAAGAAGTCATGTCGCCAAAGTTGCCGCCAAGAGTAATTACGTATTTAGCATATAACTGTAAAACGTTTAAACCTTTAACGCTCAGTGTTCCCGCTCTGGGAACACCAAACTCTGACGTTTTGACTGTTGCCAGACACGAAGAATAGATTTGATTTCTATAAAAATAGTTGCAGGTGACAGAGCTCAACGAGAATCCTTTACTTTTTTGCACGTCATTTCCTGTAAAAAATGGTCACGATTATTTTGAACAGCACTGACATCGGCTGAAAAATGGAAGAATGCGAGAACAGCTGGATAGATTGCCGCATGCTGAAAAAAGGGCAGCCGTTGCCTTCGCTCGACTTAACGAACAGCAAGAGGGCGGACGATCGAAACGTTCATCGCGTGCCACAGATCGAGAGACCCTTTTTTGACGCAGCTGGCTGTGCCGCAACATAGTCAGGAAAATTCTATTATCAAATAAAATTTAACTCACTCCAGCTCCATGTGTAATCAGCAATACTTCAATTCACTTCAGTTCTAAGAATTAACTATCTAAAATGCTACAGAACAAGCCATTATTTGCTGCTGACATCTGCACCTCAAATACATAATAACTAACTGCAATGCATCTACAGAAACATAAATTTATCCAAAGAAAATTTATTTAATTGGCAGACAGACTGTTTAATCAAGTGTAGTAGAGATGAGACGGGCTCAGCTCGAGCCCGTCTCATGGCAACGGCTGCCCTTTCTCCAGCATTGGGCTATCGATCAAGTGGTTCTCGCGTTCTTCCATTTTTCAGCAGATGTCAGTGCTGTTAAAAATAATCGTGACAATTTTTTTACTGGAAATGACGTGCTAAAAAGTAAATAATTCTCGTGGAGCTATGTCACCTGCGACTATTTTTATAGAAATCAAATCTATTCTTCGTGACTGGCAACAGTCAAAACGTCGAGGAAAATAAAAGTACAGTCAACTCCGGTTATAGTGAACCTCTGGGGACCATCCAATTTCGTCCCCTATATCCGAAGTTCATTAAAACCCAAGAGTCTTCATGATGGATAGAGATACTGCATGCGAATCGGGACTAATGGTTTGCATTCACGATCATATCCTATGGTTCACTATATCCGGGTTCCGGGTTCACTATAACCGGAGTTGACACTTATAAAAAAAATAGTGGCACTGGCGCCTAGAAGGTGCGTGTAGCTGTTTGGATATTTCAGAACGGTGGCTTATATTGATTAGTTATGAGATCAGACATCATTTGATAAACATGGATATATAAAGAATTAGAAAGTGTATTGAGAGTTTGCAACTAGATTTGTCCTTAATTTGCACAAACTACTCTATCAATGAAGTAATTTTTATTTATTTTTTACCTTTAGCTGAAATTTCGGGCTCGGGCGGGCTCGGGCTCCGACTTAAATAATATTCCTCGGGCTCGAGCGGGCTCGGATTAAAAGACCTCGGGCTCGGGCTTCAAAAAATGAGCCCGAACTCATCTATAAAGTGTAGAGCGGTTTAAGCAATGCTTGGTGTAACGTAAAGATAACATAAACATTATTACATGCACAATTTCGTAAATATGAAATTTGGATTTGGAATCATATATATCCCGTGTCTGTCAATCAGTTTCGGTGATTTCAGGAAACTATTATTTGCTTTGTATTGAGAATTCTAACTCCAACAGGATTTGCATCGTGCAGAGCTGGACTTGGATTAATTCTCAGAGGGAATAATTTTAGGTGTTGTCGACTTTTCAGTATTGTATTTCATCAACAGAGATAGAATACAAATTGTTTCGAACCAGCGCCTAATTTAATCCTTAAACGCGCAGTGTTCCCGCTCTGGGAACACCAAACTCCGACGTTCTGACTGTTGCCAGTCACGAAGAATTGATTGGATTTCTATAAAAATAGCGGCGGGTGACAGAGCTCCAGGTGCCGCACAGCCAGCTGCGTCAAAAAAGGGTCTCTAGATCCGCCATCTTCCTGGTAGTTAAGTCGAGCGATGGCAACGGCTGCCCTTTTTTCAGCATTGGGAAAGGTTTGCGCCTCAAAGGGTTAACTGTCCCGGGCCTGCAGTCAAACGACGGGTAAAATCAAGAAATGTTTCTACAGTAATTTGAAGATATTTTTTTCCTTGAAAAACTTTCCTCTTTCCCTCTTCTTCGATAATTTGCTAAAAAATGTTTTAATAAAGTATTCTAAGAGCCCGCGACCGCCAGACCGTCATCATAGTATAAAAGCTAAAACTTTCTCTGCGCATGCCCCCAAGAG
Organism: Cheiracanthium punctorium; assembly: GCA_038373885.1. Lineage (NCBI taxonomy): Eukaryota > Metazoa > Arthropoda > Arachnida > Araneae > Cheiracanthiidae > Cheiracanthium > Cheiracanthium punctorium. The sequence goes on along the minus strand of JAWZYV010010855.1, from coordinate 63,804 downwards.
ATAGGAAAAATCGGCGGCTATAAATTTTGGATGATCGTGGATTTGGCAGGTAACAGGTGGCAAAGGTGTATAAAATATCAGCCTATTTTCGTCTTATTATAAATCTTAATCTTTTTATATGTTCTTCGGCACAGTACTAGAAATCAATTGATCCCTTGCTAGACACTTTTGCATCGTGGTAAACCCCGTCAGACAACCTCAAAGCTACGGAAAATATAATTCGTCATTTTATGAAGTGTAATTATTTTATACTAGCAGCCTCCTTCGACCAGTTGGTTCGCCATCTTAATAAATCTTGTGTTTCTCACCGGCTTCTTATGTCACTTATGGTAGTATTCACCTAACATTAACCCTTTGGCATGCAACCATTTTCCAATATCGAAAAAAGTGAAGCCGTTGCCATCACACGATTTAACTACCAGCAAGATGTCGGCTGATCGAATCACCCAGTGCGTGAGACAGAGCAAAAGAGCATTTTTGACACAGCCGCGTGCGGCAACGCACAGACGGCTGTATCAAAAATATTCTTTACACGAGATAGTGACGAATTTACATTCGTGAGATTTTAAGAAATGCTAACTCCTTACTCAAAAATTTGATAAAAATATCCTCACGCATTGGAATTTTTTTTTATCTTGTCTTTTAATTAGATGCACTCATTACGAATTTATTTCTATTTTTAGACGTTACAAGTAACTCGATAATGAATAGACAAACACATTCTTTAATTATAATACTCGTAATTATGAGTCTATAAAAACTAGCGAACAAGTATTTGCTTTCGGAGATGTCCTTGAAGATAGCTGGACGCGTTCTCGAGTAACATATTCATGTTTATCGAATGAAGGCTTACACAAACATTACACATGTTAAATCAAGATTTGTAACCGATAGTGTCGGTGTGAGTGGGTTAAGTTTCATGCTGACTTATTATGGTTGGATGCAAACATTGTAACAACTTTGCTGTTTTTGGTATATTACTTTGCTGTGCCAAACTTTATGAACTTTCAAGTCAAGTACCAAGTTTCAGCTGCCCATTAAAGGATTTTTACTGCTCTATGTCTGTAAAGCTGTATAGACTCCACTAGGTATTCGCTTGAAATAGCGACAACCAAATTTTTGTTGAATATGCAAAATTTTTTTCAATTCAACAAAACTTTTTTTTCCGTGTAGCATAGTTTGAAGTCGACATTTTTCTATTAATGACTATGTCATTTTATCTCTCAACACCCTTTATTGAAAAAATCTGGAGTGACTCCACTCGACTTTCCGAACACTTACGATTAAGATCATTACCAAGCATTTAAATAAATTTTAATCGATTCAAAAATATATACCAAATGGTAGCTCGGTCGAATGCACCGTTTAAACGCTAGCTCACTTTCAAGAATGTCTCCCCATAGGCCATAATGTAAAAGAAATCTTTGTCGTAGCCCTGTAGAAAAACTATAAGTCCTATAAACATCAAAACCAATACCAGTCTTACAATGGTGGTTTATAACATGTATTCCCAATTTGAGCTCAATCGAATGGACCGTTTAAACGCTAACGCACTTTCAAGAATTTCTCCCCATAGGCCATAATGTAAAAGAAATCTTTATTTTATCCCTGTAGAAAAACTGTAAGTCCTATACACACCAAAATCAATACAGATCTTGCGACGGTGGTTTATAAGATGTATACCCAATTTGAGCTCAATCGAATGGACCGTTTAAACGCTAGCGCACTTTCCAGAATTTTCCTCCATAGGCCATCATGTAAAAGAAATCTTTGTCGTTGCCCTGTAGAAAAACTGTAAGTCCTATACACACCAAAATCAATACCGGTCTTGCGACGGTGGTTTATAACATATATACCCAATTTGAGCTCAATCGCATGCCCTGTTCAGGAGCTATCGTGTTCACTCACATACACACAAACACACATACACACACACACACACACACACTCACATACATACATACATCTCGTAAAAATAGCATAAATGAATTCAGAAGACCTCAAAACGTGTCAATACACCAAAATCTCGAATTCGAATTTATTCATGATTACAATACTTTCCTTACATGGTACATGTTCGGAAAGTAATAAAAATGTGTCCCAAAAATGCGACATAAAAAAGCGACATAATTTTACATGTATTTAAATATTATTAGTTCACAACAGCTTTCATCTATTGTTATGCTATTTCGTAAGCTGTAGAATAAGCATCACATGTATTTTTCTATAGATAGGTTACACTCATAAAAATTTCAACATAGGGTTACCAGGCGAAATACGCGAAAGAGGAGCGATAAAATGACACAGTCCATTAATATCGTTTTAATATGGCAATCATGAAACTAAAAAATGAGGGGGGGGTTCAGGGGGATCTCCCCCTGACGAGGCTTGTACAGCCAAGTTATTTTTTTTCTTTTAAATAATACTTATTTAACTTTATAAGGAATATAAAGCTTTGTAACACTTGATTGCATGTACACAGTACATATCATTTTAATTAAGACACTTCCCCATACCCACTGGGTACCATTTCGTGCTATCAAACTCTTCTAACACACGAAATTGCTGCAGAAGCCTGATGTGATTATTATATCTTTCTTGTAACATGCGGCAGTGATTTAAAAAGGGACGATAATACATCATCAAGTTAATGATTACGGCAAAAGGGCCGTCATGTTCGCCAGTGTCCGAGTTAATTAGAGACGGCCAATTGATTTTGCATCCTGTCCAAAAAGGGGTGTAAGTTTTTTTTTCTTTTAATGCTTTACAAATGCCATGTCTTCACGCAAGTTTTTTTTGGAGCTTCCACGAGACCAACGTCACGATATCTTATTGATGACATAATTGTCATATTGCCAGATTACTGCAGAAGAGTTTTAAGTTGGGTATTAAATTGATTTTACGATATGGAGGGGATATAATTACTGTAATTTAGAGCTCGGGCTCACAACGGCACACATTATTACTTTTTATTTCAAAGACCTTTTTTTTTAAACTAATGCGTTTTCATAATCTAATATTGTTTGCATCGTCCTTATTTTCTTCCTTATTCCATAAGGTTGGAAAGTGTATCATTATTCACGAGTGAGCAGTATTTTTCTTCCTTGTTTTATAAAACCCATCTTTGGAATCAAAATTTATCTTGAAATTGCCTACTAAAACTATTTTACAATCTTCGCCAAGTATATTACAACTATACTTCACCGTTTTAAATATTGTTCCGAATGTGCATCATAATCCATGAGTGTGCCATGTTTGTCTTTCTTGGGTTGATTTCTACTTTAACTCCCCAACTCTCGCCAAGGTGGCGATCATTAAACATATACAGCAACCATAACAATTTTTTTGTATTTATGTGGCAATTGTAATTTAGAATTAAAATGGCGATTTGGAACAACCTGTAAATACAGCATTCCATTCCATTTTTATTTATTTTGGGTTGCCAATTAATGTAGTTTTAATAATTAAATGTCTTCAAATTCCTTAACTAGTGCGTTTATCACCAATTTGTTCACTCTAGTTTTCATGTAGTTGTTTAGGGAGCGTTGAAACTTGTGCACAACACCTAGAGACCCATGACTTCAAAGCTCGCCAAAGTGCGGGGAATTTTTAGGTTGGCGAAAGTAGGGGCGTTAAAATAGAATCCACTCTTTCTTGAACCATAAAGCACATCTTTGGAATCCAAATCCATCTTAAAATCGCCTACTTATACTGTTTTAAAATCTTCACCAGACATATTCGAACTATAGGCATATTCCAACAATATCTCGTAGGCATTTTAAATACTGTTTGGAATAAACACCATAATCCATGAGTGTATCGTGTTTTCCTTCTTTGTTCTATACAACACTTCTTCGGAATAGAAATCTATATTAAAATCGCCTACCAAAACTGTTTAACCATTTTCGCCAGGCATAGTCAAATTACACTTCACCTTTATAAATACCATTAGTGTATCATAATCTATGATGTGTACCGTATTTGTCTTCACTGTTCTATAAAACACTTCTTCGGAATTAAAATCTATATTTAAATCGCCTACTAAAACTATTTTACAATATTCGCCAGGCGTTTTCTAACTATGCTCAAAATATATTTATAATAAATTGTCGCGTTTTGACACCCAGTTTAGCGATCATTTATCAAAAATGGCAAACCTTGTGCGACTTTCAACATTTTATTAACGCCTCCCCCCCCCCTCCACGTTATCTTGGCAAACATATTTGAAAAGTGACTCGACTCGCTAATTGTACCAAAATCGTGTCCAAAAAGCAAGGTTGAAATTAATAGCACTCTGGTGCTAAAAAAAAAGAAAAAAACTAAAACACTTTCATCGTTTAAATACGCACTAAAGTGCTGTATATTAAACGCGTATCATAATCCATACGTCGTCATTTTTCTTCTCTTAAGTTGGAAAGTGTATCACATTCATGTGTGCCGTAGTTTTTTCTTTCTTTCGTTCTATAAAACACTTCTTTGAAATGGAAATCGATATTAAAATCATCTACTAGAAATATTTTGCAATCTTCGCAAAGCATTTTGTAACTATACTTCACCTTTATCACTACCGTTTGGAATGTGCATTATAATCCATCAGTGAGCCGAATTCGTCTTCCTGGTTCCATAAAACACTACTTTGGAATCGTAATTTAAATTAAAATTGCTTACTGAAATTGTTTTAATATTCACCTCAGGCATATTCCAACTATACTTCTCTTCTGCAATAAACAGTTGCGTTTGCCGATTTCTCGTCCCTGTATGGAAGCTATCGCCAATCTAGGTTCGGTTTGGAGAATATTATTTTTTTCCAAACTTGGCGATAAATCATAAAAATTTGCAAACCTTGGCAACTTTCAACATTTTATTCACCACCTCCCCCCGAATTATCGGGCCACCCTATCGAAAAAATTCAGCGAAAACGTGTCGAGGCAAATGGGTCCACAAAAATAGGTCGACAGAAAATCCCAGAGTGAACGAAATTTCACTCCTAATAATAACAATGTAAAATTATTAATAACTCATTGTTGCAGAAAACTTGGTAGCATTACTGGGTTCAGACACTGGGGTGTGAGAAATACAAATGCTGTATTTCTCACAAAAAATAAAGCACTTTCACAGGTAAAATTCATTGTAAACTGACTAGGTAAATCATAAACAGTTCCTCAAGACTCAGCAATGAAGAATTTACACACAGCACTTAAGAACAAGTTTCATAAACAAGCTACACGCTTTAACCCAAAGAGCGAAAAAAAAAAAAAAGATACATTGCGGAGCGATCCGTTTCCATGGAAACCTACCGTATTTCCGTAAAAGTGCTCTTTAAGCAGTCTATTTTTCTGAGAATTCCCTTCCTCGTTTCGTCTTTTTTCCCTTCCTCGTTTCGTCGTAGAGAATTCCCTTACTCGCTTATTGTTATATTTCGCTCCGCTCTTGTGATCGAAAAACGCTCCTGAAGAAGAGGCGTACTTTTGAAAACTGGTCCAAAAATCGCTCAGACTGATCAAATTTCGCTCATTTGGTTCAAACGTGTAAAACACGACTTCTATAGCGCCAATACACAGCCTAATGCTTTGGCAGGACTGCATCTCCTTCGTTCGCAGTCTACAGCAATTCTGTCTGGATCGGGCCGGTCCGCACCTATTTGTACTTTCCAACGTACAGTCCCCAAATCTCTGGACCTCTCTAAAGAGTCCTCGAACAATCGCGTTTTGATTGCGTCATAGAAATATTAATGAATACAAGGCTAATATGTGATGCTAATGCAGGAAAAACACATTTACAAGCCCCATTGAGGAAATCGCTCCAAATGTCCGAAATGTCGCCAGATTTGGCAGAAAAAATAAGTCCCCAAAAGCGAGGTTTGCGAAGGCCTACGAGCCATATTTCTCGAGATTTCTAGAAAACGCAATTGGGACATTGTTTTGGGGGAAACCCAAAACTCCATATTTCGCGTTCCAGTTAACCGATTTTGATGCAACTAAATGCAAAATTTAACGATCTGGCGAGTAGAATACGAACTTTAAACTATATCAAACCACAGAACAGCTGGTTGCCCCGAAAATTCATAATGTATATATTAAAATAGAATTTTCTCTGTACATTATTACTCCGAATTCAAAAGTTTTGCACTTTTCACCTGTTTCAAGCACCTGGGAGCCTTTACGACCGTCAAATAACGTGTCTGTTGTTCTGTACTTTTCTCAGTAAATCTTTTTTTGTTCGCAAATCTCATAAAAATGACTGAAGCGAATGAAATGAAATTCAGCAACATGATAGGTAATCACGCAACATAAACCATAGGTATCGAGTTTTTCGAAAATTTTTATAAGATTAAGAGACATTTTGCAAAAATTATTTCAAAATGCGCTAATGTTTGTTCACGCATTACATAATAATGGCTTAACGGTGTTATTCGAAAAAATCATGTGATTTTGGTACATAATTACAAATAAACTAACTATGCCAGCCACTTCAAAATTTTGAAACTATCTCTTTACAAGCTGTATTACATACTGCTAAGACAGGCCAATCTGTATCAATTTCAATACTTTTAGAAAAAATTCTTAAAAATCGGAAATTTTCGCAAAGCGTGTCACTCTTCGAAAAATCTTGCAGCTCAAATCCATGTTAAAGAATTTTTTCTGAAAATTTCACAAAAGCCACAGCGTTTTCGCTTATCGTAGTGTGTAAAACGGCTTATAAAGAACCATCTGGAATTTTTTGGAGACCATGGTGCTATTAGTTTTTTTCAATTTGTGTACCAAGACTAAAAACAGAGTTCTTTTTTTTTCGAAGAGCAGCCTTAAGCGAATAAAACTAAATTTAGCGGCATGAGCGATGACAATACAACTTAAACTATAACCGCCGAATTTTTCGAAAATTTAGATTGGATTTTGAGAATTTGTGAAGGTTTACTCAAAATGTATAAATATGTGTTTCCTATCACGTATAAACCATTGAAGTGAATGAAATATAATTAAGCATTATCAAATATGTTCACAAACTATAGGTGTCAAAGTACTTATTTTTTATTTATTTTTTTAACATTTTTGTAAAAATTGAGCAAATGTTCGTTTCCTTCCTGTAAAATCGCAATGGATTTGAATAAAATTTGGAATGATGATTGATGACAAGTTGGTTTAAACTATAGATGCAAAAATTGTATTAAATTCTGTCTGTCATACTATCATTCTGTTTGTAGAGAATTTTTTTTGTTCGCTCACCACGTATGAATGTTAACGTTAAAAATAAATTTGCATAATGCTTCTCAGTAAGTTAGGCAGTTTTAAAAATCATAACTTAGATCGAAATGTCTTTTCTGCTACAGTTAAAATTCAATCCATCAACTGCAATCAATTCGTTTGCTTATTTCACTTACATTTATTTATTTACGGCAACCAGTTGGTTCGCCATCTTAATAAGTCTTGTTCGGAGAGAATCCTGTTTCTCACTGGCTTCCTTGGCACTGAAACCTCTCAGATTCTGAATGGAATTTAAAATTAAGATGATTACAAAAAGAGGTGGCCCTAGGGTAAGTGGCGCCCCCTGCTAACGTAAAAATGACGCCCCCTTCGAAGCCGGCACCCCGATACGATGCTTTCCTTGCTTGCCGTGTCGGGCCGCCCTTGGTTACAAAAATAAGATAGTTTAGTGATTAAAAACCTACAAAAATGATTTTCATCCTATATTAATTCTGAAGAGCTTCTGGATATACTGACCGTTATCAGAAAACAAACAAAAAAAAAACCACACTTGTAAGGAAATCTGAAACACTTTCAGATTTTAAATACGCACTAAAGTACTATGTATTAAAAGTGTATTCATAATCCATGCGTCTTCTCTATTTTCTTTCCTTATTCCATTAAGTTAGAAAGCGTATCATTATTCATGAGTGTTATTAAACAAAATTAAAACTGAGATTTCTAAGATCCTTTTCTGGGTGTAATACTATAGAAATAGAATGGGAAAAAGCTGCGAATAAAAATGCACAATTCGATCTCAATGAAAGTTTCAAAAACTTAATCAGGTGTATTTTTATCCAGGCGTAGCAGACGAAAAGTGGTTTTACTTATTAAAAACTGCGTATTCTATAAATTTGCGCCATCTGTCGACTGCTCTGGAAAATAAAAACGCAGTTGTATTCTTTTTTTCGGATAAAAGATAGTTTTTTTTCTTTTTGTATATTATAGGAACAGTGTCTTTTTTCACGCGATAAAAAGAAGCCCATATGTTAATCCAGGACTTTAACTATCTTTATTCCAAATTTCATCTAAATCCGTCGAACTGTTTCAGCGTGAAAAAGTAATAAACATACATACAAACATCGACATTTATATATTAGTAGGATTTAGTTTGAAAGCAAATAACGTGTGTCACTCATACTGTATGTAAATAAATATTGTCTCGCTTATTAAAAAAAATATTTTTAAAACTCATACCCCTATGTAATTTACAACCCTTGTGACACAAATTCTTATTACCAAACAAAACTCCCCTAAATTGCACAAATTCAACTTTTTCTCTCTGATCCCAAAATATAAATAACAGCAAAAGCATTCAATTTGACTTTAATCACAATGCACCGGAGTTCGTTTTAAAACCTGTAAACTGTAAAACAAATAATCTGAAACATTCCACCAAGCGTGTAAATTCACATAATGAACGTCGGGGCTGCTAAACTACGGTGAAAAGAAATTTAATTAAACTTTTAATCGGGGTTCTTTTCCAAGCATGTATATTTTGATAGCCAGGATGTATGCGTGTGTGTGTTTTTAAAATATTTTGACAGGAGTGGGGGTTAGGGGCAGCATCGAATTTAATTAAGTATGGACCAAGTTTTTAATATGCTCGAACAATTAACAATTAAGTTGTCAGGGCGTAGGATAATGCCTTTTAATGAGTATTTAGATAAGCTAAGGTGGTGATAGTTTGCAATTTACGGATATCGAATGAAATTTTGATGATGTGATATAAATTAAAATGATTGTGTGTCTATTGGGGGATTTTTTTTTTTAATTTATAATATAAGAATAAAGTTTTAAGCAGACATTTTTATACTTTTAACTTTTTAGCGTAAATTAATTTTAGATTATTGTGCACAATTTATTGGTTTATGTAAACTGCATGAGTTAAGTCCTCATAATCTCTTTTATGTAAGACTGTAAGAAATGATGCGAATTTAGGACAGTTATGAAGGCCGAGTGGATAAGACCGACACTTCCTAGATAAATACAGCCTAACAACTCTGACGTCACCAAGCTTTGACGTCATTATTAACATATAAGTTTTGTTTTCACAATATAAAACTATTAAAAATTCCTGGTGAAATCCCTCATGAATAGCAATATTTTAATAATTTGAGATAAAAAAAATGTAATTTTACTACAAATGGCAATTTTTAATCATGACTAATTAGATAATATAATAAGGAAATCGATTAGAATGAATAATTTTGTGTGAGAAAGGTATCTTAATTTTAATGTTTAATTTAAGATATTTTCTAATATTCGTAGCCTTAACCAAAAATTTTAAATAGTTTTACTTTTCTGAAAATGAAACTATGATGACGTCATTTTCGTAGGCTTAGTGATGACGTCGAAGCTAAAGTTGTTGAGCTTTCTAGATGTATGAGTTGTTGATAGGACACTGAACATGGTACACAATAAAAGTGTGAAGGTCCAGTGTTCTGGCTTACCGCCTGGTTGTCGCTCTAACGGTCTGGATTTTTAGCCATTTTCTCCAGAAGTAAAGAGAATGCGCATTAGAACACCTTGGCCAGTGCTTGGGAGGGCCAACTCCCTCTCGGATCGACTGCTGTGGGAACGTGGACTCTAATCGAGTCTGAGAGCACGTAAAATCTGTCGTGGCTCCAATGTCCTTTTAGTTCTTCAACGATATCTCCGGGGGTGCCAATTTCAGGGCGTTGGTCCCTCCTCTGGAATTGGTTCAAAGTTAGGAGACCACGGGCTAAAGTCGGATTTCCTCCCACTGGGGCTCTAAAAATGGAAGGCTCCCCGCTCCTCTGTCCATCGCCTCCCTACCTTGGGGGGTATCTGGCACCGAATGTTGTTGTCAGAGGGCATAAGTAACAACAACGACAAAAGGAAAATTTTGCAGGTCGCCAATTTTGATGACCGACCGCTGTATAGTCGACAGGAATAATTCCACAGTCGCCACTGGCTAAATGGCGACCGCTAAGCTGAAGCTTTATGGTGGATCCAGAAAAACATTCTGGAGGGGGCACAAAAATTTTTTGGGCTTCCTTTTATTTTTTCCGGAATCAGTTCACACAAATTTACAAAATAAGTCTCACGGTCGTAATGAGGGGCTAAAATGATCCAAGAAAAATTTTAGCCCATTCTAGAGAAAGTGTATTTTCTGTTGCAAGAATATAGGAAAAGGAGCCCCTTGAGTTGGCTAAAACCTCAAACTACAGATCTAAATTTCGTTTTTATTGGGCTCGTTTACATGCACAAAAATGCGAGGTAAATGCCGGAAATTCCGCTGCTTTCTACCCCGCTTTCCTTAACCCATTTGTGCCTGGATATTTTTGCGACTTTCTTCGATTTTTACTGATAACAGAAATAATAGATATATGTCTGATGTCAACTTCTTGAACAAGGGATGATTTCTTTTAAAAACATTATGCATAAAAATCGAAATAGCAACATCCTACTGGGTCCTGTTAAAATATTTTGTAGAGTTGAGGCTCAATACTCATGAAAAAAGGCTAGGAAAAATAAATAACGTTTTCGACTAATAGCGAAAATGCCGTCCCAAAAAAGGGACACTAGGCATAAATGGGTTAAGTAGGGAAAAAATTTGGGTTAGAAAGATTCCTGAACCAAAAAAAAAAAGGTAAATGCAGGGATGATCCCGCATACCCATGATGCATTGCGTGTTTTTCCCTGTACCTCGCTTTTACCCGGTATTTTACATTTTCCCATGTAAACAGGCCTATTGTTTCACCATTCACTCTCCCCACCCCCCCCCCCTCCTTTTTCAACTCTACCCAAAATTGTTCATAGATATTTGTCCAATAGATATTTGACCAATTGGGAATTTCTTGTCTTTATGTTCGGCAACCATCCCTAGTGTTGCGCTCTGGCTTACAAAAGGGTGAATTTTGCAGGTCGCCAATTTTGGCGATAGAGAGACCGTTTTGTTGTGTTGTTGTTGTTGCTAATGCCCTCTGGCAACCGCGCTGCGGTGACAGATCCCCCCATATAGGCAGGCGATGGGCTGAGGGAGCGGCTTCCATTTCAATGAGCCCCAGTGGGAGGAAGTCCGTCTTAGCTCGGGGTCCCGTAATTTTGAACCCATTTCAGAGGAGGGACCAACCCCCTGAAATCGGCACCCCCAGAGGTATCGTTTAACAACTTGGAGGACTTTGGAGCCACGAGGGATTTTACGTGCACCAGCTCCCATTAGCGTACACGGTTCCACAGCGGACGGGCCGAGAGGGGGAAGTCCCTCCCAAGCACTGGCCAAGCCGGATGCTGCTTCACTTGCCGTGTTCTTATGGGAACGCAGTTTAGCGCCCAGACCACAGTTGCCGTGAATAATTTCAAAATCGCCTCAGGCGCTCTGGTGATCGTTAAACTGAAGCTTTAGGTTATTCCTGTTTTCTCTGATCATGCCATTAATCTTCAAATGTTCTTTCTGTGCATCAGCTGTTACCCAATATCTGTACGTGTTCCAACCATTGGACTATGCTTCACTTTGCATAGTTTATTGTGGCATCGTTTAAACAGTTCTTGAATTTCATGGTTGTATGTTCTTCATTGTAATATTTGGTTTGTAGCTCAGTTAGTGCAGAATCAATATTAAATTTTTCAAGTGTTTAACATAATTTGTTCCTTTTTAAAGCTGTTCAAAAGGCCTCTGACAGCTATCTCTTTTCAAAAGAACACCCTTAACAGCACCTTAATACTGTTCCAAATTATTCTATTATAAAAAAATCATTGTTTACAAACAATCCTCAGAATTCCATTATTTTGCAAATTACTTACTACTACCCCAGAAAATGCAAGGAAAATTAAAGTGAGAAAGAAAAAAAAAAACCACTCCTCTCTGACAAGAAATCGATGCCTATTAATTTAAAATTCGCGTCAGAAATTCTTTAAAACAGTATTACAATCAAAGATAACTGAGACGTCAAGTTGTATATTTTTTCCCTCCCATCAAAGCATCTTTCTTCAAATTAATTTCGTTAATTTTTCTTTTGGTGTTTAGAGAATTCATTAGGGCTTTTGTTTGCGGATTCTTTATAGGATAGCATTTTAATGCAGATGCGAAGGCTATTGACAGATAAAAAGAACATGAAGTGTGCATTAAGCCTGTCTTTTTTTTTTTAGATAATTAGAGAATAAATGAAAATACCGCCTTAGATTTTTGAAACCTTCTTGTGGTTGTCACTGTAAATTTAAAAGAGATGTTTACTGAAAGATTTAAAATTTATGTCGAACTGACTATTTTTGTCGTAGTTCGGAGAAAGAGAGAATTTATTGAAAGTATTGGACAAATCACAATTTTCACATAAATAAATAATAATATACTTCATTATTGGGACCGGAAAATATCGTTTTTTTTTTTTACATTTAATTTAAACAAATTTTCAAGAAGTTTTTAGGTACAAACAAGGTAAGCCTAAATATAGAGATGGCATACATAGAGTACAAACGTTTTGTAGAAATCAGAGCTATTCTTCGTGACTGGCAATAGTCAAAACGTCAGAGTTTGGTGTTCCGAGAGCGGGAACACTGCGCGTTAAAGGGTTAAGAGGTACATGAAGACGGCATTTGCGACCCTGCATTGCTATGTGATTCTGAACTGTCCTGGCCCCACTACCTCCCTTTATATTTTGGGTATGTAGTTTAGTATATTTTAAAATTGGAACGTATGGAGTTGTTAGTTAGATAGCCCATTCTTGTACCTGTCTATTTTTTTTTTTCATTTTTATTACAGTGCATACAGCAAGTAAAGTTTCCGTTACTTAAAATTTAGGTAACACTGAAACATTTGAAAACTTTCCGTAAGATACTGAAAGCTTCTCGAAGCTTTCAGTAACCTTTCTATGTCCACCCTTTGTTATATAACATAGTTATGTTGCAGAAATGTTGCGCGGTTACTTTTCTGAAGCCTATAACGTTTCTGAAATGAAACAAAGATTCAGGAATGTAATATTTATTTCAGAAATAGTATTTTGCAACGTTGCAACATTTCTGAAACAATAGTGAAACATTAGTTATTTTGGATATTTTTCAGTCCCATGCAATTTGCGTTTTCTTTCTGTCGTATATATACATATTTTTAGCTGCCTGCCAGCAATTTTTTTCTTTATTTAAATAAATAAAACATACGTATCAATAGATTCATCAGTAAAAAAATTGCACTTTTATTTTCCTATTATTATTCAAACGTTTTTCTAATTACAATCCTAAGCTATATTTCCCAAATATTTCACTTTTGAACATAACATTTGGTAAAAACTGACTTTTATTACTGTTAACTGTGACTAACATTAAGTTAATAATTTATTTATTTTCCATTCAAACAATCATCAAATATAATTTGCTGTTTTCGTTATTTTTATTTATTTATTTTTTTTATTCAATACAGCAGCAAATTGTAATTCTTGCAGTAATACTTCCCTTGTACTAAGAAGATTGTACTTATCGTGGGTTGCTCACTTGGATATTTCTGTAATGTCAAATTAAGAGTACTGTAATTTGTTGAATTTTAAGCAAAATCTTCAAAGGCAAATTTTCAAAATTTGATTAATTAAAGGTAGTCTGTCACGTTTATTTTTGTTATCTCGACAGATCTGGCAGTTGCCTAATACTTTGGAATTAACATTTCACGCCAAACCCACCTTTATAGATCCTCAATACTTTTCATACACCACCGTGCGCGACTTACCCTAAAAGACTTATCTTAGACGCCGCAGAACTAATTAATAACGAATTTCGAAAACATAATTTACGGGGAAGTCTCTTAAAGTAAAAAAAAAAAAGAAGAATACAACATCAAAGAGAAATAAATGCAAGTAAAATTAACGAGAATTTAAAACCCCAATCTACCAGTTTTTCGTCCGCAGTGTGTAGTACGCGGTTTTACCGTGTCGTATTACGTAGACCGGCGTCGCAAGTGGTACTTATTTTCTTTAATTTCTGCGGCACAAAATTAATTTTTCGGAGGATTGTTTTAGTGAGAATTTTTGAACGCCCTATAGATTTTCCTCATTGCTTTTGAAGTGCCAAATTAATTTCCCGAAAGTAATTTATTAACTTCGCCAAATTAAAACTGGAATCGCAAAAGGGAAGTGCGTAGGGGGGTGTGGAAGTGAGGGGGATTTTCAATTTCTCGACGGTGTTAAATGTTCCGATAAATGAAAAAGTTTTTATTTTATTTTATTTTATGTTCCCATTATTAAAAAAAATTAAAGCGCCAGACACGTTTTGATTGCATTTGTATTGAAATTAGAATTTTAATTTTGTATGCTGATTTCCTTTAGGGTTTTGATGTCATTGACCAGTGGTTCCCAACAAGTGGCAGCTGGTACTGGTCCGTGGATCAAATCGTACCGGGCCGCCAAAGAATATTAAATTATTTCCATTTTATTTATTGTGGTACATTTCTCTTTGCTTTATGCTAATTTATGTACGTTTGAAACGGAACAAATCTTGTAACTACTTTAAATTAGTTTTGGAACCGTCTCGTTGCAAAGAAATCAGGACTTTGAACAGTAATTTTTTTTCGTTCCGGTTCAACTAAAAATAAGTATATCGGTTCATATCCTGTTTTCGTTCCGCCAAAAATAACGGTTTTCGGTTCAGTTCCGAATGAATACTTTTATTTTATGTATATTTTTATTTGTACAAAAATGCGATTATATTATAAAAAAAATGTAATTGCATCAAAATTTAAAAGATTTTATTCCTTTTTTAATTGGTAAATTGGTTACAGTATATTGGTTACAGTATAAAGTATTGATTGATGAGTTGGTTACAGAAACAAAATGGCTTTATATCGAACCCAAATAAACCAGAAGTTTTTTCGGTTCAGTTCCGGTTTTCGTTCCGCCAAAAATAACGGTTTCCAGTTCAGTTCCGAGTAATACTTTATTTATGTATATTTAATTGTACAAAAAAGCGATTATATTATAAAAAATGTAATTGCATCAAAATTTAAAAGATTTTATTCCTTTTTTAATTGGTAAATTGGTTACAGTATATTGGTTACGGTATAAAGTATTGATTGATGAGTTGATTACAGCAACAAAATGACCGAAGATATATCGAACGCAAATAAAATAGTATTTTTTTCGGTTCAGTCCCGGTTTTCTTTCCAAACAAAATACCGGGTTTTTTTAAAGTTTTAAACCTTTGAGGCGCAACCCTTTCCCAATCCTGAAAAAAGGGCAGACGTTGCCATCGCTCGACTTAACTACCAGCAAGATGGCGGAAGATCGAAACGTTCATCGCGTGCCACAGATCAAGAGACCCTTTTTTGAGGCAGCTCACAGCCAGCTGCGTCAAAAAAGGATCTCTCGATCTGTGGCACGCGATGAACGTTTCGATCGTCCGCCCTCTTGCTGGTCGTTAAGTCGAACGATGGCAACGGCTGCCCTTTTTTCAGCATTGGGCAGTCGATCCACCTGTTCTCGCATTCTTCCATTTTTCAGCAGTCAGTGCTGTTAGAAATAATCGTGACCATTTTTTGACGGGAAATGACGTGCTAAAAAGTAAAGGATTCTCGTGGAACTCTGTCACCCGCAACTATTTTTATAGAAATCCAATCTATTCTTCTTCACTGGCAACAGTCAAAACGTCAGAGTTGGGTGTTCCCAGAGCGGGAACACTGCGCGTTAAAGGGTTAAGTAATTCCTACCACAAATGAATAAGGCAGCGATTCTCAATCTGTAGGGCGCTACCGCTAAGGGGGCGCAGAGCGTTTGCAAGGGGCCTCGGACGAAACCAAGGAGACAGTAGTGATGCATGTTTTTAAAAAAAATCATCTTATTTATTCTCATTTTTACACAAAAATATATCCATTTTACGCTTAAAATGTTCATTCAAACTTTACTGATAACATTATTTTGTAGAAAATTCGACTCAATGTTCATTAGATTAAAAAACTGGATATATGCTGAAGAATAGGAGGGGTGGGGGTGCGCCACCGTAAGTTAGCCTTTGTTGGGGGGGGGGCGACGTTAAAAGGTTGGCAACCGCTGGAATAAGGTATGAAATATTTTGCGTGACATAATAAGTTATAACTCTGAAAACAACCATAAATCACTATTAAGCATGTATGTTAGATTTATATTTATACAAACAGCATAATAATCAAGCATTTTTAACAATTATTATTCTGAGACACTTCTGTCAAACTAAAATAAACTCAAGAAGCACCAAACCGTAATTTAATTTCGGTTTTCCTTTTTATGGCACTTAGAAGACTTTCGAAGATGAACACGCAAAAAATACTTATTTTACAAAAATTTAATATTAAACATGATATTTAGCAGAAAACACTACTCCAACCCATAACATAGAAGTAAAGAAGATAACTACCTTCCCCGTGAAAAATGTGACGCCGTAAATTTCCGTGCTAAATTACCTCGCTTAACAAACGTTTTCCCCCTCCTCTTTTAAAATTCTAGATTTGGGGGTGGGGGGGCGCAGGTTAAATAATCCCCATCACACATGAATAACTGACGAAAGTTTTTCCCCCGACACAAAACGTTATCCCTTGAGCACGATCTTAAACCACCCATGCAAAAGATTTCCCAGGGTGGGGGTAAGGTAGTAAACGCCTCAACTCGTCTCGGATTTTTAATATTTATATTTTTAACTTTATCTAAGAACCAGTCCATCGGGCTCAGATACTGGTAATCGTTTACCAGAACTCTGCTGGGGATATTTTATCGGAGATCGCAAAGTAATATAAAACTTTCTGGGGGGGGGGGGGGAAATTTTTAGCTCTTTTTTTTCCAGTGTCGTATTTTCAGGAGCGCGGGGAATAGGATAGGCGAAAAATGTTATACTTCGATAAACATTCACCCGTTTTTATGGGTAAACCATCGGGACGATATTAAAGTTTTAGAATTAAGTCCTTATGTTTCGTCGGCGAGGAAAAGGTACTCCATGTTCTCGGCGAAAAGCAATAAAGTAAATGCGAGGCGTGAATTCGATGCAATTTTGAGGGAAAAGGTAATAATCTACCTGGAAGTTTAAAATAATTTATGCCATGTTTTTGGACTTTTTTTTCCTTATTAAGAAAAAGACCTGTATCCTGTTATAAATAAGTTTTTTGGTAAATTTCCGCAGAATTTATGACTCCTGTTTCTCGAGTTTATCATTTCAGGATAGGGTTATCGAATATATCACAAGGAACTGAAAGTTTTTTTTATTCTCTTTCTTTTCGTGTACTAAGTGGCTGTAGCTTTGAAAAGAATACAAAATGAAATGCAGTTTATCATGTAATAACAGAAACTGTTATGGTGTTATTTTACCTTTTTTATTATTGTATGTTTTAAACACCACTTATTTTGAATGTTTTTTGGCTATATTTTATAAACATAATAAATAGCATAAAACACTCCAGGTGCTAAAAACAAATAAATGCAAATTATGGTTATTCATTTATTAGCAAAATATATCACAGTCTTCTATTACACGAGTGCTTGTTTTTTTTCTTTCGTTTTCTTTTTGTCTTTCTCTGTTTTTCTTTTTCTCTCAATGAACGCACATAATGTAGTCGTTAATCTCCATTCCCATAAGGACACGGAAAGTGAAGCAGCACCGACTTGACCACTGACTGGGAAGCTGAATACCCTCTCTCGGTTGGACGTCTGTGGAGCACTGTAAGCTAAAAGGAGCTGGTGCACGTAAAACCTGTCGTGACTCCGACGTCCTCCAATTTCAAAGGATACCTCTGTGGGTGCCGATCCAGGTACTAGGTCTCTCATCAGGAATTCGTACAGAATTTAGGAGAGCACTCATATGGGGCAACGTTGGTCTGCGTACTACGCACCCCCATATTGAAATGATCAACTTCTGCTGCCCTCGTAACGGTCAAGCTTACAGTAGGCGACTGACCTGGCTATTAGGGGAAAAATCATGCATAATGTTTCTGAATTTAAAATTTAAAAAGTTTGTTTCTTCTGATGAAAAAAAAGAATTCGATTGATTTCTGCTGAGGTTATGAGATTCTGTGAACGGCAACAAAGTGGCCCTCACGGTTACTCTTATAAGAACAGAATCCCGGATATTTCGAACGACAACAACTATTCCGTTCTAAGATGAACAGCGCATGCTAAATCCCTAAAGAGCTTCGGATGGGTAAGTGCATCATAAAAAACGGACACGTTATTCACTTACACAATAAACACGGTGCGGTGACTGGACCGCTTAACAAGGTATGATGTGTTGGTACAGTAAGCGGCGACTATCACCTGTTGCATAGAAGGTATCCTTTGACTTGCAAACACAAAAGGCAAAACAATATGTAAGGCACAAAAACAGCTAGGGAAAAAAAAACATGATCTGGGACTAACAGAAACCGCTAGCATTGAGAAACGAACCGGCATGCCACCTTGCGTTTTTTATTCATAGTTGAAATTCTTCAAAGAATTACCAACTAAAAATGTTAAAAGAATATTTTAGCAACACCATCTAATGGCCGTCTTAAACTGTACTGATCACAACATCGTCAGTCCTTGGAAAAGAGAAGGGCGTTCCATACGTCATCTAGAGACGTCGACTAGTCGAAGATGTTGTGACTGGTAAAGTTGAAGACGGCCACTGATTGTGTGCCAAAATAAATCTTAACGCGGTTCTAATCGGTCACGTGTTAAATATTTCAGTATGATTTTAAATGCCGTACTTTTAATTGTTTTAATCTATCTTCAATCATTCCATTATCTTATTTAAATCAATCCTCCCTTTAACAATGCAATAGATAGCAACTCAATAATACTACTGAAACGTTTCAAAATTAGACATTGTTGACAACAATATTAAGTTATGAAACTTCAACAAATGACTTCAGTCTTATATTTTAGACCTTGTTTGAAGCATGGCGTTCCTGCTGTTCTTCGGAGTTTTTTGTGTTATGTACTTCTTTATAAGAAGGTTTTTCTTGCGTTTTACGTTTGTTTGGGTCCCCTCCGGCGGGCCGGTGACGACAGGGGAGGAGTCCAGAGTAAGTACACCATCTACAGACACTACTGACACAACATCCACATCCTCTTACACAACTGCCAATAGCACAACATACGAAACAATAGATCAGGATTCACCCGTCACACTTTCCCCAGTCTCTTCCGAATACTTAACAGTCACACCCCCATCATCACCTACACTTTCATCCTCACCCGTTATACAAGCACCTCCTTCCACACCTGTTCCACTATCAGTACCTTCATCTCCAATCCCACCCTCAATAACCACACCAACCGATTCATACTCTCCCTGCCTTACCCCACTTCCGTCCTCCCCCGTATTTCCCAACATTACAATCCGTAAAAAGAAATTCAGACGCGTCCGTAAATTTTTCTCCCGCTTCTCCTGCCTCCGACCCGCCCCACAATCACCCACACCCCTCCAAAGACACGTACATTTTAATCCAATAGTCACAGTTCACACACTGCACTAACAACATCCTACACAGCCCATTTAAAACATTACTCTGCGTACTTCCTCAATAGTCACAATAGTTCAGAACCAAATTACAACAGCAGCTGTTGTGAAACTATATTTTCTGAACCAGATCGAAAAGACTTTAAGAACCATCGAACTCCAACCAAGCTTTGACAGTCCTGAGATACCATGGTCAAACTTCAGCCCCCAGGAGCTCTAACAAACGATTTGAGCTGTATTAAACAAATATCTGATCATTGCGTTTCAATGAAGAGAACCTTTTTTTTTTTTTCCAAATATCCGCAGTGATGTCAAGCTCTTCACATCACCGAGATCAACTTTTTTCGAGTAATTGAGGCAACATATTAAACAGTAAGAAGTTGCGACAAGCCACTGACAGTTCTTTTCACAAACCAACCATGGCGAATCTAAAATAATAGCCACCACCTTCCATCGCTACGTTTTTGAACCAAGAATGAAGCAATATCTTCGAATTCCATCCTTTGTATTGAACAGTCTTCAAGAGCGATTTCTACTTTATAAACTGCTCCTAGGTAAAACTTGAACTTCACGTAAGCAACTTGAACTTCACGTAAGCAAACGTGCGATCGTCGAGTTTTGATGCTAGAACATGCATCGAAAAATCTACGTTAAGAATGGTGCGAAGTTCTCTCGCCGGAATCATCGTCTTGAAAATAAATGAGACAATCTGGAACAACAAAACCGATATTGTCGTTTAAACCATCCGGTAAAGTCTGCAGGAAGAAAAACCTCCTCGCAACTTTCTTTCTCTATGATTAGGAAAAGGATTGTTTTCATCATGTTTAAAAACTCGCTCAAACTCTACAAGTGGTTCGTGGTAGACTAGCTGAGAGCGACACTGAACTGAAGACAGCAGAATCATCTTTAAAACATCCCGCATTTACTGTCAGAACAGCAATTTTGACCAGAAATCTATTTAAGGACACAATCAAAATTGCCATGCATAGTCCAGCTATCCATCCATCTTACTAAGTCAAACTGAAGTATCTCAATATCAACTGGCAATAATTTGCTTGACCGTCGAGTACCTGCAAACTTCCTTTCTACTTCGGAGTGCTTTCTGAATCTGAAACAACTGAACTTGTCCGGACTCAATTGATCAATGGCACAAAACTCAACTGTTGATTCTTATCAGTGTACAACAGCTGCTCATTGAAAATAGAACACAATAAAAATTATTTATACCAATTATTTTGCTGGAGTTTTGTCTTTTCTGATTCCTTTTTCCATTTTTTAAAAATATTTTTTAACTTATCAACATATTTGAAAAGTGCTTATTACGTTTTGTTTGTCTCTCTCTCCGCCTGTAAATTAGTACACTAACCGTCGTAAATATATTATATCGATTATCTCAAAATTTGTATATGAAATTTAAATGAACGACATCATGTAACCTCTTGAAAATTGCATTTGCAGTTTTTTCTACCTTCTAGAATCACCTAAAAATAATTTTTAAGGAGACCTGAAAATAAAGTCAGGTTTTCGGGTCTCAATTTCGCCTAGGTACAAACCTACTGAAGCTAATAACACGATAACGTAATATTCGGCATGCATGTGAGTGTTTTAGCATAGGCGCTAGATTAGCGTTTTTCAAAATTGAGTACTAATGGAGGATAGGGGTCCAGCACGTACTTTAAATATATTCCGCATGATCTCAGAAAAAATGAAATATCCATAAAATTTTCGAATACAACACTCGCAAATAACTACAAATCGGTTTCAGTACATTTTTATCATCGTTTTCTAAGGAGTCTAGACAGTCATTTCCTCAGATTTCTGATTTGTCAGTAAAATATTAAGAAATTTCATCTTCAAGTAATATACACAAAGAAAAAGACTTTTTAAAATTTCAACAGTCCTTTTTACAAAAATCATCCTTAAAACAAAAAGTATACTGTTCACTGTTTATGGCACAGGGCATGGCTTCTTTCTGCCCACATAGGTGTGGGCGTCTTGGTTATCTTTCTGCAGCAGACTTACCGAATGAAAACTCTAATACATTAACTTTATACCTGCCAATGTTCCCAATTGCGAACATCAAGTTGAAAATGTATTGAAAAATTAAATTTTATCAATATTGACTTGAAAAAAATTAGCAGATATAGTCAGGTCTAACGTCTACGGAGGATTGGATGACGATCCAAACCGGTTAACCCTTTGAGGTGCAACCCTTTCCCAAAGCTGAAAAAAGGGCAGCCGTTGCCATCGCTCGACTTAACTACCAGCACGAGGGCGGACGATCGAAACGATCATCACGTGCCACAGATCTAGAGACAATTTTTTGACTGTGCCACACAGCCAGCTGTCGTCAAAAAAAGGGTCTCTAGATCTGTGGCACGCGATGAACGTTTCGATCATCCACCATCTTGCTGGTAGTTAAGTCGAGCGATGGCAACGGCTGCCCTCCTTTCAGCATTGGGAAAGGGTTTGCGCCTCAAAGGGTTAATTTGAGACGTGAGATTTTTGTCAGGTGTTGTCAGGTCTAGAGTGAATTGTTGTCAGGTCTAGAGACCCTTTTTTGACGCAGCTGGCTGTGTCGCACAGCCGCCATCTTGCTGGCAGTTAAGTCGAGCGATGACAACGGCTGCCTTTTTTTCAGCGTGGGACAATCTATCCAGCTGTTATTGCATTCTTCCATTTTTCAACAGATGTCTGTGCTGTTATAAATATTCGTGAAAATTTATTTTACGGGAAATGACGTGCTAAAAAGTAAAGGGTTCTCGTGGAGCTATGTCACCCGCAACTATTTTTATAGAAATCCAATCTATTCTTCGTGACTGGCAACAGTCAAAACGTCAGAGTTGGGTGTTCCCAGAGCGGGAACACCGAGCGTTAAAGGGTTAAAGCTTGTTTTAAAAATCAAACTTTCCGACCTGAAAGAACTGGATTTTAAAAGCAGGTAATAAAATTTTCAGAGATTTAAAAATAATTTTGGATATGTGTGTGCTTTATATAAACGTTTTGCTTTATATATTTTAGAAATGCTTCAAAATAATATCAAGGTACAATATATTTATCAGTACTCCTGAGGTACTTCACAAGCAGGAATTTTGCTTCGAAATTTCAATGATTTCACACATAACTTAAAGTATTTTTCTTTTGTGTTATGTGTGTATTCAAGTTACGGAGTACGTCAGTTCCTTTGTTGCTACTAATAATTTATACTCTTAAAAGAAAAAAAAAACACCTATGTAACACTAGCGCAAACATCTGAATTCACAGACACCTGTCGTCTAACTGTAAAAAAGTACTTGATTAGTGCGAACAAAGACATATTAAAAATAAACTATTTAATTAATTTTCTTTGAAATATTTCTTAAAAGAAAAGTTTGCAATACAGCATATTTAAATATTTTGAAAATTAAGAACTTGGCAGCAATTCCCTCAGGGGATTTACATAAGGCTGGTTTAGAAATTTCGAAAGGTACAAACTTGACGGAAGAAAAATTCTGACATTCAATTCACAAACTTTTAAACTGATGTCAGATTAATTAGTTTTTTTTTTTCAAAACTATCTCTCAAATTGGTGTTTTCGAAGTTGGATAAGCATGAATTAGCTGATAAAATGTTAGTAGAATTGTGTATGTGTCTGTGTCTAATAATTTGGAAGTTGGAAGATAATTCAAACTGAAAAAAATATATATATGCATCACAATTATAAAAAGAAATATATTTTTTAATTCCGTCATTGATAATTAAGGATAGCATTATTGTTTTGGAGTAGACTGATATAATGACTGAAAATTTTTTACTGCGTTATATTAATTTGGCATTTACAGAAGTCCCATTAATTACACTATTTTTACTTTCCGAACATGTACCATGTAAGGAAAAGTATTGTAATCATGAAAAAAATCGACTTCGACATTTTGGTGTATTGACACGTTTGGAGGTCTTCTGAATTCATTTATGCTATTTTTAGGAGATGTGTGTATGTATATGGGAGTGAACACGATAGCTCCTATACAGGTCATTCAATGGAGCTAAAATTGGGTATATATCTTATAAACCACCATCGCAAGACCGGTATTGATTTTGGTGTGTATAGGACTTATAGTTTTTGTACAGGGCTACGACAAACATTTCTTTTACATTATGGCGTATGGGAGCAAATTCTTGAAAGTGCACAACCTTTTAATCGGTATATTCGATTGAGCTAAAATTGGGTATATATGTTATAAACCCCCATCGTAAGACCTGTATTGATTTCGGTGTGTATAGGACTTATAGTTTTTCTACGGGGCTACGACAAATATTTCTTTTGCATTATGCTTATGGCAGGGAAATTCTTGAAAGTGCGCTAGCGTTTAAACGGTACATTCGATTGAGATCAAATTGGATATGCATGTTGGGTATGCATTTGATTGAGATTCACTTTGGTATATATGTTTGAATTATTCATCGATTAAAATTTATTTACATGCTGGGTAATGATCTTAATCGCAATTGTTCGGAAACTCGAGTGGAGTCACTCCAGATTTTTCAATTTTGTGAAATTATCATTTGGTAAATGAAGTCTTCTTCCTATCTCCCTTCGAAAAAAAATGTGCCCATGTTTATAAATGTAAAGTTGATTAATTAATTTTCGATTGACTAATTAAATTTAGTGGTACAATACAAAATATATTTTTCAAATGTTCCACGTTTGTTCAGAAAAAAAAGGAGAAATTTTTACCGCATAAAACATGATATGATGAAAAAATAATTGATTAATGGTATTATCAGAATCATTTAATGGTTAATTAAGTTGCACAAAAATTATCTTTTTAAACTTTCAATCAAGAATGACTTCATACAATATTTAAGCATATGCTCCTGAAATTGATTTTTAAGTATTCGTTTGTGTTACACTTTACGTCAAGAATTTTATGGATTCTTCTTTCTCTTTGAGAATGATAAATGAAAAGAACGTTTCGGCCTCCTACCCGCAACATGTTAAGAATTTTGGAAAATGCTGCCTTATCTAGCACCTATGCTACAAACGCTGCATGCATGTAAAATTTTGTACTAATCTCTTTCGCACCATGACATACATCATGAAATTTTCGAGGCTATCTTACTATTATCGAGACTATAAATATTACTGTACATTACAGTAATATTTTCGCTATGTTATGTCGAAAATGTTATTTATTTTTCGTAGCCTTTATTCACGAGTATTGAACCTCAAATCCACAAAATATTTTAGCATGACAGATTAGGATGCTGATATTTCAATTTTTATGCATAATGATTTCAAAAGAATTCATCCTTTGTTCAAGAAGTTGATATCAGAAATTTATCTATTATTTAATGTTGGTGTTAGCAAAAAATCGAAGAAAGTCACAAATATATCTGGGCGTAAATAGGTTGATGCTTGTTCGTTACACTATTGCGTAAACATCGTGCTTTGGTAAAGTGAGATGTATCATATGCGGATTTATCATTTCTCTTTCCTCCACTAGATGGCGATAGCTGTTCATGGGTGTCACAAGTAATTTTACTGGTTTTCAGTGTTTTTTTAATGCCAAAATCGACGTGGTGCGCAAAGCGGTTAATAGCTTCAGAAGTTTTGCTTAGGGGATATACTGTGTAGTTTTAACCTACGCAAGCGATACGTAGGTTAAGAGGATATACAAACTTTTCGAAACACATACATAACCCCTATAGACACTTATAAACACCTCTGTAATTTTTTAAACTCTTACTTAGCTACATACTACCATTTCCCATATTAAGTAGTGAGTAAAAAAAAATTCTGTTTCTTACTGTTAGCGATAAATCTCTTTTTGTAGGCATTGTATTTACAAAAGCACGAAACAACACTACATTCTCGTCCCCTCTCCCCCCCAACACAATTTAATTAGACTAAGAGATCTATGAACATCAAAATTTCACATTAAAGAAAATGTATCTTCAGAACCAATGAACAATCGATGAACAGCCATTTTGAATTACTTTTTTTTTTTTTATAAAAATTACCCCGTCACTTCGCTCAATCATCATAAATTTAAACCCAATGTCATAAAATATTAATTTTTAAAGGAAAAGAACAGAAACGGCTAAAATTCTTGTCCTAAGCAACTCAAATGCATAGTCACTAAATATAATTAATTCCCTCAGTATGCATCGGGGATTTTTATGAAACTGGCTCAGAGATTATCATATGCGGAGTGATATTATGAGTTATAAAACTTGTTTGCCTCATTATCTGGAGCCGTCCCTGGCTTTAATGGTTTTTTGCGATCGTCACCGGGACGATCTTCGTTATTAATTAAGAACATCACCCCCCTCTCATAATTCCAGAGGCACTTTCTTGGTTCGTAATTAAAACAAATGGAAGGCGTCGATTAATTTCCAACCCCCAAAAATTGAAAAAAAAATTCGTCCATTGATAGCCTTGCTTTATATCTCTTTTTTGAAGGCAAGTGTTCTGCAAGCTTTTTAATTCTCTGTTCGAAGTGAATCTAGTAAAAATATTTGCTAAAGGCTTTTCGACGGTAAGCTATTTTGGCTATTACTGAATTCACTTTGACAAGATTCCATGAGCCACGTTACGTATTAGAGAATACGGTAAGTCATGTCATTTTTTTTACATAAAATATAAACAAATAAATTATCAACAATTTTTAAATTGCAAACGAGCAGAGCCTAAAAATGGAATTCATAATCGTTACATTTTAAAACAAGAATTCTATAGATAATATTTCCTTTCATGTAAGATGGATGCCCTCTCTTTCCAACCAAGTCTACCTTCCTTGGAGAGTACGAGTTCCAAAATACATTAAAATTGTTTTTGATTTTGCAGCAAGAATTTTATGGACATCTCTTTTTTCTTTGACCCTGGATAAGGCACTGAACATGGTAGATGGCTGAAGTGTGAAGGTTCAGGATTTTGAGCTACTGCGCGACTGTCGATCTAACGATTTCGGCAATTTTCTCCTAACATAACTATACTCAATAGAACTTGTGGGAAAGTCATTCGCCCAAGGCATTCACCCCCTACGCAGTGAGCCCTCGTGTAGCTTTACCTTAACACAGCATTTTCTCTTCAGATCATGCGGGATATGTTAAAAGAACTTTTAGGCTAACTAATACGCCCGATAGGTCACGAACTTTGGAAGGTGTTGTCTAACCCTGCACCTATGTTAAAACACTCACGTACATTCCAAATTTCGTATTATCAACTTCGTAATTTTGTGTAGGTGAAATACGACATACAAAAGAACGACATAATTTGTGGTCGAACTAATAATTCCCATTTTTCCACTAACGCTGTTTGATTAGCATAAATAACAATTTTGAACATAAAAATCGCACATTACGAAAAAAATGTATTTTCAGAAGCAATGAACAATCCGTGAATTACTTTTTTTTTCTAATGAATTACTTTTTTATAAAAATTACACCGCCGCTTCACTCTCAATCATTATAAATTTAAACCCAATGTCATAAAATATTATTTTTTTTTTTTTAAAGAAAAGAAAAGAAACAGCTACACTCTTCATCCTGTGCTACTTAAATGCATAGTCACCAAAAATACTTAATTCTCTCAGTATGCATCGGGGATTTTTTATGAAACTGGCTCCAAGATTATCATATGCGGAGTGATATTATAAGTTATTATAAACTTGTTTGCCTGATTATCTGAAGCCGTCTCGGTTTTAATGGGTTTTTACGATCGTCACCGGGAAGATATTCGTTATTAATTAAGGACATCCCCTCTCATAATTGCAGAGGCACTTTCTTGGTTCGTAATTAAAACAAATGAAAGGCGTCGGTTAATTTTCCAACCCCCCAAAAATTGAAAAAAAAAATTCGCTCATTGATAGCTGCGCTTTCTCTGTTTTATTGAAGACAATTAAGTTTTTAATTCTTTGTACGAAGTAAAGATCTCCCAAAAAAAAATATCAAGAATTTACCCCAAAAAATCGATTTTGACTATCACTAAATTTACTTTGCCAAGATTCTACGTAACGTTATGCATTGCATTAGCAGTTCCGGAAAGTAGTCATTTTTTTTAACTTAAAATTCAAGTGAATAAATCTTCAACAAGTTTTCAATTTCAAACGAGCTGAGCCTAAACATGGAATTCCTTTGTTACGCATTTTAATGCAAGAATTTTATAGATATTCTTTTCTTTTAGTGAAAGATGAACACACCCCGACCTTTTCTTCCCACGTCTACCTTTCTTGGAGGACGAGTTTCAGAATGTCCTGAAACCGTTTCTTAGGTATCCGGGGGTGATATGTTTTATAGCAAGAATTTTATGGACATCTTTTTTCTTTCACCGGCCGATTATTGCCGAGTGGATAAGGCACTGAATGTGATAGATCGCTTAAATGTGGTGGTCCAGGATTTTGGTCTACCGCGTGTCTGCCTATCTAGCGTTCTGGAGGTTTGGACCATATCCCCCAGTTGTAGAGTGGATACCCGTTAGAACCCCTTGAAATGTCCTCCACCGAAGGCACTCCCCTGTGCAAATACTGTTTGACTACCTATTAGACAAAATCGTCGACATCCGACTTAGTGGCGGAAACGGTCTCGTCCATTAGTTGTTGCGGGTGCCAGTCAGATGTGCGCTTAACGAATTACTCCGAAAAGATTTATTCGTCGATGTTTCAGCCATTTTATTTTTCAGGAATACTTGTTTATAAATACAACGGCAAAATGCAGATGGAAATTATCAAATCATTTGAACTAAGAATAAGAATTCAACTAACAAGACGAAAGACGTGCATTCACTCCGTTCGCTTTCTCCCGTCCTCCGTTCATTTGCAGTCACCCTTACTGGCAGCTTGCCAATTTTCCAGGCTACACGCAGTCAGACAGTAGTTCTCATGTAGTTAACGTTTAACACAATATTTTTCTTTGAAATCACCGGGGATATTTTAAAAGAACAGTTTGGCTCTTACTATCGCCCCCCCCCTCAAATTTTGGAAAGAGTTGTCTAATCTAGCACTTACACTCAAGTACTTACCAAATTTCGTTTATCAACTTCACAGTTTTGGCTAAATGAAATACTGTCTTACAAAAGAACGACACATCTTGTTGTCTTACTAATATTTCCTATTTTTCCAGTCACACAGTTTAATTAGCCTAAGAGTACCCATGAACGTCAAAATTACACGTTAAAGAAAACTTATCTTCAGAACCAATGAACAATCGATGAACAGCCATTTTGAATTACTTTTTTTTTAAAAATAAAAATTACCCCATCACTTCGCTCAATCATCATAAATTTAAACCCAATGTCATAAAATATTAATTTTTGAAGGAAAAGAAAAGAAACGGCTAAACTCCATGTCCCGAGCAACTTAAATGCATAGTCACTAAAAATAATTAATTCTCTCAGTATGCATCGGGGATTTTTATGAAACTGGCTCCTAGATTATCATATGCAGAGTGATATTATGAGTTATTATAAACTTGTTTGCCTCATTATCTGGAGCCGTCCCAGCTTTAATGGGTTTTTGCGATCGTCAGCAGGACGATCTTAGTTATTAATTAAGAACCCCCCCTCTCATAATTGCAGAGGCACTTTCTTGGTTCGTAATTAAAACAAATGGAAGGCGTCGATTAATTTATAACCCCCAAATATTGAAAAAAATCGAAACGTTTGTCGCGTGCCACAAGTCTAGAGAATCTTTTTTGACGCATCTGGCTGTCCGGCACAGCCAGCTGTCCTCAAAAAAGGGTCTCTAGATCTGTGGCTCGCGATGAACGTTTCGTTCGTCCACCATCTTGCTGGTAGTTAAGTCGAGCGATGACAACGGCTGCCCTTTTTTTCAGCACTGGGAAAGGGTTGAGCCTCAAAGGGTTAAAACTCGTTCCAGCGAGTTGGAAAAGTAAACAGAACACACTGAATAAAAAAAATCTGATGTGGATACCTCACGATTTCTTTGTGCGTCCATTAAAATATTAAATACTTTCGGTGCACTTCAACTCAACTTATTTTATTATTAAGCGATACAATACAGCGACAATATTAAGATTTAACGACTTGAAGCCAAACATTCGAGACATCAACAAGCTGACGTCAGCTTGAAAGATTCATTTTTGGTATTCAATTGGCCGATATTTTGGCAAAAGCCGCCAAGTTTGTGAGATTTTGTCCATAGCCGAAATAGGGATTAACCACAGACTTTAAATGATTTGAAGGTATTCATAGTCCTCAATGCATTGAAAGTATTTTGGGTAACCCTGTCAATAAATTATCCACTCGATTTCAATAAGGAAAGAGAGATGCTTAATTATGTGCTACAACAGTTCTAAATACAAACTTTCATCATTCTACTGTTAAAAATTTTAGAGTTGTTTCAAATATACAATTATTATTAGGATCAAATTTGCCAATATTTCAGAAAAACTCGTCAAGGTCAACAGTTGGCGAGATTTCGGGCATGGTTCAAACAATAATTGACTATAAACATGATATATTGAAAATGCCATAGGCCTTTAATGTATTAAAATCCTTTTAAGTTTCCCTGTAAATAAACTATCCAGTAGAATTGAACCAAAACGGGAGGTGCACAACTAGATTTTACAACAAGCTTGAATATAACATTTCAATATTTTACAACTAATAGCTTTTTAGATATGCAAGTTACGTACGTACATACTTATGTACATGCAGAAGTTAGGCAAAAACTAGTGAAAATGGACTTGCGATGGCCAAATTAAATTGACCATGCATTTATACAAACATATACATGCATGCCTACGCTGAGACGTCACGAAAAAACTCTTCAAAATAAATTTAGAGATTGCTAAATTTTATAATTTCATGAAAATCTGCGAACCGAAATTTTTCGAAATCGCTATACTTCTTTTATTTGGTACAAAGAAGCAATCTTGTATTAAAATGTGAAATAATTAAAAAAAAATTGTATAATTAAACACATAAAAATTTACCTACAAAACTTGTCGCTTTTAGAATGGACAACGGAATTATTATTATTTTTTATTTTTATTTTCACGATATAATGCTGTGTTCTAACTTTTTTCCGATTTAAATTATTATAAAACAAATAAAACTATCAGGTTGTAACGAAAGTTTTCCGCCATATCTGCCTGAAAATCTAACGTCTAACTCCTTAGATAAGTGTTTTTGAACTTTCGGTACCAAACCTGCACAGTGTCACATGATACAACAATAGTACTTAAAGCTGTACTCATAATTCGTTGATATTCTGTAGCTGACTTTTTGCAACACAACTGGAAGTCAATGATGGCTCTAATCCTCTAGAGTGATAGTTCCATTTGAGACACCTTATACTTAATGATAACTCTATTTTTTACAGATTTCACAACACAGTGTTATAAAGTAAACCTCTTTCTTTCAAATGCCAAAAATCGTTTGACAAAATAGGAGCCAATACGCCAACGAGAACTGTGTGCTGACGATGTTTGCGGTGGCGGGAAACTTTCGTTACAACCTAATATTATACAATTGAAAACATAAAAATAATTAAATATTTTAAAAAATATTTTCGGAAATTCTATTTTAACAAGTAAAATAGATCCATCAATCTGCTAAAATTTTAAAACGTATATTATTTCCCACGTGTAAATAGTTGGCTCCAGGTCGCTTCTGAAACATACAAGCTAACTTGAAAATTCTTTGCACTGTGCTGAATAACCTCTAAACTCCAGAGATAAACATCTTGAAACATTAAATATCGATGATAAATTTAATCGATAAAGCGACGCTCAGATTAAAAAAAAAAATATTTTACTCCCTCGTTCACGTGCCAATTAGCAGAATTACATTTGGGTAGGTCCCCTAAGATCGCGTTATCAGTATCTTTTAGAGTCATTTAACGTATGTTAAACGGGGACATTTAAGTTAAGTGGAAACTTTTAACTTAGTATTATTGTAAAGGGTGGATCAACTGGCACAGTTAAGAGTAAAATCGGGATAGTTACACAGCCTTGTTT
Source organism: Cheiracanthium punctorium (assembly GCA_038373885.1). NCBI lineage: Eukaryota > Metazoa > Arthropoda > Arachnida > Araneae > Cheiracanthiidae > Cheiracanthium > Cheiracanthium punctorium. Next base: position 32,200 of record JAWZYV010010855.1, on the reverse strand, counting down.
TTTTCAGGAAAATGTCCGTTTTCCGCCTTGAATTGGTAACTTAAGTTAACCCTTTATCTACTGACGGTATTTAGAAGTACCGTTAACCCTTTGAGGCGCAACCCTTTCTCAGTGTTGAAAAAAGGGTAGCTGTTGCCATCGCTCGACTTAACTACCAGCAAGAGGGCGGACGATCGAAACGTTCATCGCGTGCCACAGATCTAGAGACCCTTTTCTGACGCAGCTGGCTGTGCGGCACAGCCAGCTGCTTCAAAAAAAGGGTCTCTAGATCTGGGCACGCGATCAACGTTTCGATCGTCCGCCTTATTGCTGGTAGTTAAGTCGAGCGATGGCAACGGCTGCCCTTTTTTCGGCATTGGGCAATCTATCCAGCTGTTCTCGCATTCTTCCATTTTTCAGCAGATGCCAGTGCTGTTAAAAATAATCATCACAATTTTTTTTTACGGGAAAGGGCGTGTTAAAAAAATAAAGGATTCTCGTGGAGCTATGTCACCTGCAACTATTTTTATAGAAATCCAATCTATTCTACGTGACTGGTAACAGTCAAAACATCAGAGTTTGGTGTTCCCAGAGCGGGAACACGCGCGTTAAAGGGTTAAATTAAAATTGTAAAAAAAAGAAACAGAAAAATCTATTCATTGTAACCATTCCTTTGAAAAATCACTACCCAATACTTCATTGAATCACCTTGCATCACAATTGCATGTTCTATTAGTATAGATTGTTTTAAATAGACAGCTTTCCGTTCGCTTTCTAATCATGTCGAGCCCCCTCCTCCTGCAAAAAGAGCATTAGTGATTATTCAGACGTTTGTTTTATGATTAAAGGATGAGATTTTCTAAAAATGTGTCCTTCAAATTATGACTCTACTCATTAAGATTTGCTGACTCCTATATTCGTTTAAAAACGACTCGTTGACTGTTTATAAAACCGGTCATCTAACGTATAGCTTATTCTTATTAATTATTTACTTTTCTCTTTTATTACATGAATCAGTATTTATCATTCATTGCTTAACTATAACAAGATATTCAGGGTGATATTCTTGGGAATTCTTAATTCAGTGGACAAAGGGTTAAAACTTTAAACGCGTTTTCCTCAAAATTGCATTTTTGCAACTTGCGCGCATGATTGTAAAAAAACTTATGCTGGTATTATCTTGAAACTTGTTGGGTAAGTACGTGTTTTTAATATCTATAGCCTACATCTGTTTTTTCATGATTTTTTACTTATTTGTTACTGTGGAAAAAATATTTTTATGCTATGAAAAGTAGAGGTTTTTCATCTTTTTTTTATTGTACCTTGAGGGGGAAATATTTTAAATTAAAAAAAATATTTAGGTGTAAGTTGTTACCAACTGTGTTATACTAATAAAAATGTAAATATCTTAACTGTACATTAATATTTCATTCTGTAAGTTTGCGCTCAGTAGCTATCAAATCTTGATTTTGAAAAATGCTATAAATATTTATAATGTCAGAAATAAATTTCCTACTTTCTGACAAATATGGTAGTGCATGTATACATTTCTCAATATTAAAAGATCACATATGGAATTGTTATGCAGATTGGTCAATAAATAAAGATGCAACAAAGCTATGAAAATAGGTCAAAATACGGCTTTTTTGAGTTATTCAAACGGTGCAACTCCTCTTAAAAGACATTCCACTGTGTTTAGAAGCATTCAAAATATTCATTCGAAATAAATAAATAAATAAATAAAAATAGAAAAATGTAAATGCTACACATAAACATCCAATAATAACTATGAAAGAAATCTAATTAAAATCATCCATCAAAAAAATTATAATATATTAAAACTGGATCGAAGTCATTAACTGAATAAATCAAATCTACCTGAAAGAACTTTTTACGTTTCATAAATTCACTCCAAAAGCCTAAAACTAAGGGGGAAAACATTATCTTAACAAAAATTACTTCATTGGGTAATTCACTCCCCCGCCGCACTAAAGCGTAATTAAACATTAAAGAACGAACTTTGGTTTGATAACTGGGTAACCTTGTTAATGTCTTTACCCCCGGTGTTTGACTTCCACAACGGTATTTCTTTAGAGTATTCACCGATACTGTAATGATCGTCATATTAATGAAAGTAGAAATTTAATTTCTTTGATGAAACTTGAAATAATTTTCTAATGTTATGAAGAAGGCGCATTTAAAATAAGTACTTTTTGCTGTTTAGATAATTTAAAACGAATTCTCAGGGGGAAAAGACTTGTTAAATAGGATTTATTAACGTAATTATGCTTTCTCCATTTGCTTAACCCTTTAACGCGCAGTGTTTTTGGTTTGTTGCCAGTCACGAAGAATAGATTTGATTTCTATAAAAATAGTTGTGGGTGACCTAGCTCTACGAGAATCCTTTACTTAGCACGTCATTTCCCGTAAAAAAAAAGTCACGATTATTTTTAACAGCACTGACATCTGCTGAAAAATGGAAGAATGCGAGAACAGCTGGATACATTGCCCAATGCTGAAAAAAGGGCAGCTGTTACCATCGCTCGACTTAACTACCAGCAAGATGGCGGACGATCGAAACGTTCATCGCGTGCCACAAATCGAGAGATCCTTCTTTCACGCATCTGGCTACCATCGCTCGACTTAACTACCAGAAAGATGGCGGACGATCGAAACGTTCATTGCGTGCCACAGATCTAGAGATCCTTTTTTGACGCAGCTGGTTGTGCTGCACAGCCAGATGCATCAAAAAAGATTCTCTCGATCTGTGGCACGCGATGAACGTTTCGATCGTCCGCCATCTTGCTGGTCGTTAAGTCGAGCGATGGCAACGGCTGCCCTTTTTTCAGTATTGGGAAAGGGTTGCGCCTCAAAGGGTTAAATAAGTTTGAATGTCGCTTCATTATTTATGAATGCCAGTAATGTTGATGATTTCCCATGTGCACTTCTACTTGTAAATTTTTTTTTGGCACTTTTCAACTAGTTTTAAGGTATTGATGTCATCCATTTGTCCGTGCGACCATCTACATAAGTTGACAGAACCGTTTTACTAACTTTACCAATTAATAACTGATTTCCATTAGAAGTTTCTGTATTTTAGAAAAAAGTTTGAAGTAAAAGTTTCAAGCGTACACGGTCCCACAGTAGTCGAGCCGAGAGGATGTTGACCCTCCCAGGCACTGGCCAAGCCGGATGCTGTTTCACTTGCCTTGTTCTAATGCGAACGGAGATTAACACTCAGACCACTGATATTTAAAGTTATTGGGCGCTAAAGGCAATTTTCTAGTGCAAACTCATTCATATTAGTAAATATGTTAGTAATGTATTTAGGTGCTTCTGCCATGTTTTTATTTTTTTTTAAATAGCTAAATATTTTTAAATCTACGGTCGTAAGTATACCCCACAGTTTATTTATTTTTTTTAAAGTCGGGTAATTTCGACAATGCATATAAAAATGCAGAAGAGAAAGTTATTCTCACCTCCGTGTCTTATACGATTTAAAAAATATTCATGAAAACATTAAAATATTTTATTTATTTGATAAATTTAAAGATTATAAAACAGAAATATTTTGTTATTTATCATTTTTATAAACTTCAAATGCTTAAACTTACTGTCATGGCACTTTCGATGCATGTTGGCAGCAAAATGCCATTTTAATTGAATAAGCATAAAATATAACCTTATTATTCAATTTTTATCAGTTATTCCCGCTCCAGGGTAACTTTAATTATCAACAAAAACATAATAGTAATCTCAATTATTAAAGCATAAGTATCAGAAGAGATAAAGTAGTCCTAATTACTCCCTTTTTTTTAAATTTTGTAATTTTTTTTTTGTGTGTGGGGGGGTTATTGCAGCTAACTTTCCTCCAGTTTTAACCCTTTGAGGCGCAACTCTTTCCCACAGCTTGCTGTGCCGGCACAGCCAGCTGTCGTCAGAAAAGTGTCTCTAGATCTGTGGCACTCGGTACGTTTCGATCGTCCGCCCTCTTGCTGATAGTTAAGTCGAGCGATGGCAACGGCTGCCCTTTTTTCAGCATGGGGCAATCTATCCAGCTGTTCTCGCATTCTTTTATTTTTCAGCAGATGTCAGTGCTGTTAAAAAGAATCGTGACCATTTTTTGAAGGGAAAGGACGTGCTCAAAAGTAAAGGATTCTCGTGGAGCTATGCAACCCGCAACTATTTTTATAGAAATCGAATCTATTCTTCGTGACTGGCAACAGTCAAAACGTCAGAGTTTGGTGTTCCCAGAGCGGGAACACTGCGCGTTAAAGGGTTAAACAAGTAATTCTACGGAAACAAAATTTCTGGTAGTTATTCAAGGCCAAAGTTTTCCCCCTTCTAAGTAATAAAAGCACTATCTTCCCAATAACTAAAAGAGCTGCATTTTACAAAATTGAAATTTGCGAAAAGTGGACGCAATTACCTCGCCTGACCACCCTCTATTATAAGCAATATGTGGCCGCGGTGAGAATAGTTCAAGCATGAATAATAGGGCTCGAACACCAGACATTAAAAGAAACGCAACTGGTGCAAATATTGATGTTTATTGTTTTGCATTTTCAATCAGCAGCTGTTATGTACAGGGTTGAGAATGAACACTTGATTTCTGCAGTCTTGAGCCTGGATAAAGAGTTCGGCCATTGAAGATGACCCATGAGGCACTAGAAAAATTTTGATGTTTAAAAATGCTGAAATATATAAAATTTAGAATAGAAAAGCCAAACACAAATTAATTAAAAATATGTGACGAAACTGCATCGCAATTACATGTCCGTATAAATGCATTGATGGAATTTTTCTTTTTGAACCCGAAGAAATATTTTAAATCGAAAGATCATTTTGTTGTTGTTTTTACTAATGCCCTCTGGCAACCACGTTGTAGTGCCAGATCCTCCAGAAAGGACGGTGATGGGCGAAAGGAAGCGGCTTCCATGTTGATGAGACCCAGAGGGAGGGAGACCGTGTTTGCTGGGGGTCTCATAATTTTGAACTCCACATGAGAGACCTAGCACCTGAAATCGGCACACCCATCGGCGGATCCAGAGGGGGGGGGCACAGGGGCACGTGCCCCCCCAGACGAACTAAGTTTACACTGCAGGTGATTGACTTGTTTTGTATATTCAAGTGATTTTATGAGAAAATGCAACAATAAATATTTTGTTCCCCCTCCAGAATTTTTTTCTGGATCCGCCACTGGGCACACCCAGAGGCATCGATTGAACATAGAAGATAATGGATTTCACAAGCACCAGGTCCCATTAGAGCACTATTCTTACTGTAAAGTGTAGTACAGAGCACTATTCTTACTGTAAAGTGTAGTAAAGGGGTCATCCATCAGTTTTGTTGATGGGCCACGTTAGAAAATCGGGAACCTATTTAATTACACCTCTGGAAAGAATGATGAAAGAAAATCATTAAAGTAAATGAAAACTCGTAGAATCCGATTTGTATTAAAAAAAGTTCAAGCCAAAATTATTTCAATTAAGAAAATTCTAGAATAATTCTTGTACGCACGCGTGAAGAAATAGTCCATAAAATTTTTGCTGTAAAAAACAACACTCACGAATGACCGAAATTCGTTTTCAGAACAGTTCAAAAAGAATTCTCCCTGGAGGGCAGATGTAAAAGGAGGAGGGTGGCGAATTTTCTTGAAAGAAAATATTATCTATGAAATTCCAGTTTTAAATTTAATCCACATGAGTCCTATGTTCAGGTACAGTTTGTTTGTTACTCAACACTTATTGAAAAATTATTTAAAAAAAAATTATGTATAACAAAAAGGACAATAGATTTCGGTACACCTTATATATTAAAAAACTTACAATATTTTTTGTTGTAATTACTTTTCCTAATTAACTGTTTGAGGCGCAACCCTTTCCCAATGCTGAAAAAAGGGCAGCCATTGCCATCGCTCGACTTAACTACCAGCAAGAGGGCGTGTGATGAAGATCACATATCTAATTTAAAAATCATTTAATTTGGTTTTCTTTAATGTAATTTATCCAAATTCAAGAATTCTAAATCACTTTTGTTTTCATTTTTCTGCCATTTCGGCTTTAAATCTGTATTTTCGCTTTTCCCGTATGCACTATTCTTTTTCTTTTTGTTCTTAATTGTTTCGTCTCTCCAGACCGGTGTGCTAAAAATAGATTATATTGCGTCCGTTTGCAAAATCAACGGCCTTTTTGAGTTTCCTCTTGGCATCCTGCTGGCGTAAGTTATTTAGTTGTTCCCCTGCGACGACTTTAAAATTATTTGTTCGCGATTACGTCATTGTAATTTTATTGGATTAACTGTTAGGGTTGCTCTGGAATTGGCGCTATTAATCTCAGCCAAGTTATTGTTCTCGCCAATGTGTAATTCTGTGCTGGCGTAATTTTTAAATTATTCCACCTTAATTTCACTGTCCATATAGGACGTATTTTTATTTTCGCTGAGCCACCACCGCCCGTTATAATAATGTTTCAATAGTATCTTTTAAATAAATATTTTTAAGCATTCAATGTCCTTTTCTTTACTGCAACCAAGTGCATATCGAACCTGGTTTATATCATGTATCACAACGCAGTCTTTAAATTTAAATCAGCTCAACCAAATAACCTTCTTTACAGGGCGGACGATCGAAACGTTCATCGCGTGCCGCAGATTTAGATACCCTTTATTCGCGCAGCTGGCTGTGCGGCACAGCCAGATGGGTAAAAAAAAGGGTCTCTAGATCTGTGGCACGCAATGAACGTTTCGATCGTCCGCCCTCTTGCTGGTAGTTAAGTCGAGCGAGGGCAACGGCTGCCCTTTTTTTCAGCATTGGGCATTCTATCCAACTGTTCTCGCATTCTTCCATTTTTCAGCAGATGCCAGTGCTGTTAAAAAGAATCGTGACAGTTTCTTTTACGGGAAAGGACGTGCTAAAAAGTAAAGGATTCTCGTGGAGCTCTGTCACCCGCAACTGTTTTTTTATAGAAATCCAATCTATTCTTCGTGACTGACAGCAGTCAAAACGTCAGAGTTTGGTGCTCCCAGAGCGGGAACACTGCGCGGTAAAGGGTTAAAGAAAGGAAAAAAAACTATAATTTTTTCCTGACTGTCCCCTAAAAATTTTTGCAATCCTCTTTAAATGCATAAAACGTGCCTGCTTCGTTTTGACAGAACATATTGATTACGCAAGCAACCGCAGGCAAACTCATTTACAGAAATGCATCCTTTCTGTACTGCAAACTGGAAATCTCATTCTGCCAATATTTCAATAAATGTCCATTCCAGCAAAAAACCATTTGAAACACCTGGAATTTTTCTTCCAAAAGTTTGGTTTTGACAAAATTACGTAATATCCGTTCGTAACCGGAAGAAACAGCAGTATTTCCCCCCCACCTTCCGTCATAAGAAATAGAACGCGAACAGCAATAACCTTTTCGGAGTTACAAAACGAAATTTTCCTTTAGAGTCTCAGAGTTTGTGTCAGTGTTATTTTATTAAATTGTTTCACTTTTTCTTTTTTAGGTCAATATTTCTTAGTCCGTTCTGCTTATAAAGTTACATTTAAAATTTTTTTACATTGGGTTGGCAACAAAGTAATTGCGTTTTTCCGTATGTCAATATTTCGCCTGGCCAAAACTACTGAAGTTAATTATGCGAAATTTGGCACGCACGTGAGTTCTTCAACATAGGTGCTAGATCAGAGAGCATTTTCCAAAATTCGTAATCTTAAGGGGGGTAAGGGGCCAAAAAGTTCTTTTCCCATATCCCGCGTGATCTCAAATAGAAATAGAGATATCCGTGAAATTCTTTCTGTAAAAGACAGCAGTCACGTATACCTAAAAATTAATTTCAGGACATTTTTAATATTGTCCTCTAAGGAGGATAGAAGCGAAAAAAGGGGGAGGGTGGCCATCTTTTATGGACGAAAAAAAATACTGCCAGTGAAATTCTTACTTTAAAATGTAACAAATATGAATCGTATGTTCAGGCACGGCTTACCTGTAATTAAAAATTTGTTGAAAACTTATTTGCTTGAATTTTATACAAGAAAACGCAACTACTTTGTTGCCAACCCAATATAAAGAATATTCTATATACATTTTTTTTATTTTCAACACACTCCAACAAGATTGAAGAGTGTTTATGATTTTTGTCGGTCTGTGCTACAACTGCCGTAAATACGAGGGATGATCATAAAAAAAGGTTTACAACTGATGCATTTGAAAACTACATATTGTGGAGAAATGTCGGGCATATTGAGTGAAGCTGTCATCCTCCTGCATGACAATGCTAGGCCCCATACTGCTGAAGCAACGCCGGTTTGTTTGTTTGTTTATGTGATTATGGCAACGCTACGCTAGGGCGATCTGCCAAGGATGAAGGGTGTCTTGGCAGGACGACTTTCTAAGGTTCTCTAAGGCGTATTTACGTTACATCTGAAGAAAACCTACCAAATCTCCAGACCGTTAGGTCGACAGCCGGGCGATGGGACCCGAACCCGGGACCTTCACACTTCGGCCGCCTACCATTTTCAGTGACAAGCAACGCAGAAATTGCTGCGACGGTTAAGATAGGAAATCAGGGGTCACCCCCCCATACAGCCCAGATTTGGCCCTTGGTGACTATTTACTGTTTCTGAGGTTGATGGAGCACTCATCCGAGGCACACGGTTCTCTTCAGACAGCGCTGTGAAAACATCCGCCGAGACCTGGCTCAATGGACAGGGACCCGATATCTACCAAGACGGGTTAAACAAGTCTGTTCTGCATTCTGATAAATGCCTAAATAGATTTGGTGATTAACCCTTTAACGCGCAGTGGTTTCGCTCTGAGACCACCAAACTGTTGACGTTTTGACTGTTGAAGGTCACGAAGAATAGATTGGATTTCTATAAAAGTAGTTGCGGGTGACATAGCTCCACGAGAATCCTTTACTTTTTAGCACGTCATTTCCCGTAAAAAAATGGTCACGTTTATTTTTAACACCACTGACATCTGCCGAAAAATGGAAGAACACGAGAACAGCTGGATAGATTGCCCAATGCTGATAAAAGGGCAGCCGTTGCCATCGCTGGACTTAACTACCAGCAAGATGGTGGACGATTGAAACGTTCATCGCGTGCCACAGATCTAGAGACCCTTTTTTTGACCCATGTGGCTGTGCCGCACAGCCAGCTGCGCGAATAAAGGTTATCTAGATCTGTGGCACGCGATGAACGTTTCGATCGTGCTCCATGAGAATCCTTTAATTTTTAGCCCGTCATTTCCCATAAAAAGATTATTTTTAACAGCACTGACATCTGCTGAAAAATGGAAGAATGCGAGAACGGCTGGATAGATTGCCCCATGCTGAAAAAAGGGCAGCCGTTGCCATCGCTCGACTCAAAGACCAGCAAAATGGCGGACGATCGAAACGTTCATCGCGTGCCACTGATCTAGAGACCCTTTTTGACTCAGCAGCACAGCCCCATGAAAAGGGTCTCCAGATCTGTGGCACGCGATGAACGTTTCGATCGTCCGCCCTCTTGCTGGTCGTTAAGTCGAGCGATGGCAACGGCTGCCCTTTTTTCAGCATTGGGAAAGGGTTGCGCCTCAAAGGGTTAAGTCGTAAAATGATAGGCACGTATGCCTCTTAATTCCATTTAGTATTTTCTTTGTATTTTTAACAAATATTTCTTTATTCGACTTGTAACCCTTTTTTATCATTCCTCGTATGTATCTATTGTTAAGAAATGTTTATATGTAATTCACCTGTGCAGTATCATATATTCTATTGAGAACGGTGTATGCAACTTTTCTCGTTCTTCTACATGAATGATTACACTGCTCTTGAGGAGATAATTATTATATAATTAGCAGTAAATGTACAATTTGTTTTATGTGAAATAGTTTGACGTCTTTACAACGTACTTTAAACAATGATTGACCGCACACCTGAGGCACGTACTTATTTAAGAGAGGGGGGGAGGTAGGGGGTATGGTTACATTCCCTTAGTGCAGGCACAACCGCTAATTATAAACAAATATTTACCGTTTGAATCCCTCACTGAAAATAGTATCCAGTAAAAAAAAAGGAAAAAAAAATCTGAAATTCTTCCAGCTTTTATTTACGCATTCGGCTGGAAGAATTTCAGTTTTGTACTTTCCGAACATGTACCATGTAAGGAAAGTATTGTAATCATGAAAAAATTCGAATTCGAGATTTTGGTGTATTGACACGTTTAGAGGGCTTCTGAATTCATTTATGCTATTTTTACGAGATGTATGTATGTATGTGTATGTGTGTGTGTGTGTGTGTGTGTGTGTGTGTGTGTGTGTGTGTGTGTGTGTGTGTGTGTGTGTGTGTGTGTGTGTGTATGTGTGTTTGTGTGTATGTGAGTGAACACGATAGCTCCTGAACGGAGCTTGCGATTGAGCTCAAATTGGGTATATATGTTATAAACCACCGTCGCAAGACCTGTATTGATTTCGGTGTGTATAGGACTTATAGTTTTTCTACAGGGCTACGACAAGAGATTTCTTTTCCATTATGGCCTATGGGGGAAAATTCTGGAAAGTGCGCTAGCGTTTAAACGGTACATTCGATTGAGCTCAAATTAGGTGTACATGTTATAAACCACCGTCGCAAGACCTGTATTGATTTCGGTGTGTATAAGACTTACAGAACTATAGTTTTTCTACAGGGCTACGCCAAACATTCCTTTTACATTATAGCCTATGGGGAGAAATTCTTCAAAGTGCGCTAGCGTTTAAACGATACATTCGATCGAGCTTCATTTTGATATATATATTTGAATTATTCATGGATTAAAATTTATTTAAATGCTTGGTAATGAATCTTAATCGTAAGTGTTCGGAAAGTCGAGTGGAGTCACTCCAGATTTTTTTTTTTTTTTTTTAATCTATTCAATCAATTCTGCAATATAGAGGAAAATGATAACTGAAAGTTCCCATACAGACTCCTGTTCGCATGATTTTGTTGCTCAAAATTGCCCCTAGTGGTGAAATGTTTTGGATGAGTGCGTATTGGAAAATCTGGTTTCCATTTACAGAAACCAGAATGGTTTCCGTAAGTAGTATTGGTAATCTGGTAGTAAAGGTATTAGTCTGGTATTAAGTAGGATTGGAAAATCTGGTTTCCATTTACAGAAACCAGAATGGTTTCCGTAAGTAGGATTGATCCGTGGAAGTATCCATTTCAATTATGAAATCGGATCCTGGATCGGAATTGAATTCTAAGTTAAAATCTCCTACTAAAACAGTCTTACAATCATCCTCCTTCAGCAACGTTTGGAATAGGGCGTCTCATTTATCTTCATAAGAAATTCGAGGACTAGCGTATGTCACTGCAAATCTCACTTTATCATGAATAATACACAATGACCACTTGAACACTATGGATCTGGCTGGTATAGGCAAGTGTTTCATATTTCTTCTTAGAAAGTGATTTTTATAAGGTTTTCCTCTATAAAAGTCATAACTCCAGATGGCTTTCTGTTTTGGAAACCACTGTCTATCCGTTCGAAAGAAGTGAATCCTGGGTATTTGAAAATCAGTTGAAGTGGATAGTCCATGTTTCCGTTAGCAATTTTCCAATCACTCTGCAGAAAACATGGATCCAACGGAAAAGTGACCACGGCGCGCCGCGTAGACAAAAACCTGTGCTTGAAGGAAATAGCATCCGAGTGCTAAAAAACAAACAAACAAAAAATAGTTCCAAATAAATTTTGAAAACCGTATACATCTACTTGTATAATACGCTAACGTATCGGGTACCAAAATCGACGCTATTTCCACGCCGCGAACGGCAACAGCTAGATGTAAACATGAGTGCCATAACAATAACACTTGTGTAAAAATCCAAACGAACAGTTCAATGTCGTCCAGTGGAGCAAGCCTATGGCACGCAGTAGCTAAATTACAAAATAACAACAATTGGGGATGGAACGAGACTGTATTTTGCCAGACGTGACAGAGATTTACATCTTTTTGCGAGACGAGACGGACATTTTTAACTTTACGATATAGGGATTTTGCGAGACGAGACACGGCTTTTACATTGTTTTGCGAGACGCCAATTTTCCGTCTCGCAATAATGGATACAGAAAAATGCAAGATCTTTCGGACTTTTTCACAGCTTTAAAATATCGAATGGACAATAATGGGCGCATTCATCGCCCCTCTATACAATTAGAGGTCTGCGCCGCATGGAAATTCGCGGCGGCGGCGTATCGACCTCAGAAACCTGGCGGCGGCGGCGCGAGAATATTTTTGAAAAACAGCAGAATGAAAATGGGAGTATGCGTACAGACACACTCATATATGTATAAATTGGTGCTAAAATGAGATCTTTTAAGACTAGAGTTTTTATGAAAACTTGTCCAGAGTATGATATTGAGCGATTACGGCTAATTAGCTGCACGTGGGCTCTCGGCCGAGGGGTGGGGTTTAGAGATCACTACTGCGTTCGGGCTTGGGCGGCCTCAATTAGATTTTTGTTTAATTTGTACAAACGACAACATTTATGATATTCTATCAATGAAGTAATTGTCTTTTATTTATCTATTAGCTATTTCGGGCTCGGGCTCCGACTTAAATAACATCACTTGGGGGGGGGGGTCGAACTAAGTCCTCGGGCTCGGGATTTAAAAATGAGCTCGAATTCATCTCTAGAGGAGTGCCCTTCGTAGGGGTCTTTCTAAGGGGTCCTAACCCGTATCTACGCTAATTTTCGAAGGAAACCACGGAAAACTACGAACGGTTAAATCGGCGTACGCGACTTGGTTTTGAACCAGGCCCCTTCCGTCTCCCAGTTCAGAGGGCTATTCGCTCGGTCACTGGTGGGGGCTCCAGAGTATGAGCTTGCCGTTGTGATACACTTTTTAAAAATATTTTTGCTGCAAAACTGAAACAATAGATTTTATCAAAATCGGGTATGTTTATGTTGTTTAGATGCACATTCACAATACATTTAGTTATCAATATACGAATGATACATTATTTGCTTAACAGCATTTTTTTTTTCTCCATAACCTTCTCATGAACCATTCCAAACCTATAATGTTCTTTTGAGGTATAATCCAATGTTTAAACAGTTTTTTAATAAATCAAATTACACCATTGACTCAAAAAATTTAAATTGTATCTTTACTAGTTACTAGCGTTAAGAACTATCCAAATAAAAATAAGCAACTGAAAGTTTAGGTACAGTTTTTTTTTTTTTAAAGTTTTGAAGCGATTGTACGCGGTGGTGTAAAATCAGCGTTTTTCCACGGCGCACCGGCCTAGACCTCGGCGGCGGCGGCGTGGCGCGGCGGCGCAGACCTCTATATACAATGACATCCTGCATTGGGCTAAAGCGCATTTTAGCCATTGGCTGTTTCAGCATCGGCTTTTGGGATGACACCCCCAAAATGCGTAGCAACCCTAACCTAAATAAATTGAATGACAAATACTGTTAAAACAAAGAAACATGCTTTTCCTTGAAAGGAGTCTCGAAATTGTGTAGACACTGCACTGAGTACAAAGAACAGTAAGGTATGGAGCGGCAATAGTTAACCCTTTATAAGGCCGTGGTAAATTACTTACCACCTACGGTCTATTAACCCATTCGTGCCTGGACATTTTTTCGACTTTCTTCGATTTTTGCTAACACCAGAAGTAATTGATAAATTTCTGATGTCAACTTTTTGAACAAGGGATGATTTCATTTAAAACCGTTATGTATAAAAATTGAAATGTGAACATCCTACTTGCCATATTAAAATATTTTGTGGAATTGAGGTTCAATACTCGCGAATAAAGGCTAGGAAAAATAAATAACGTTTTCGAATGATAGCGATAATGCCGTCCCAAAAAGGGACGCTTGGCATAAATGGGTTAAATACAGAAATCAATTGTCATGAGTGAATTTTCTGATTTTTTGTTCAGTTATATTGGACGTATATTTTTTCCATATATATATCTGGATTCTAAATCTTATTTGGCTTATGAACTTTTCTTTCATTCACAATTTTAGCCCATTTATGCCTAGCGTCGCTTTTTTGGGACGGCATTTTCGCTATTAGTCGAAAACGTTATTTATTTTTCCTAGTCTTTATTCATGAGCATCGAGCCTCAACTCTACAAAATATTTTAACATGACCCAGTAGGATGCTGATATTTCGATTTTTATGCATAATGATTTTAAAAGAAATCATCCCTTGTTCAAGAAGTTGACGTCAGAAATTTATCTATTATTTCTGTTGTCAGTAAAAATCGAAGAAAGTCGCAAAAATATCCAGGCACAAATGGGTTAAAGAAAATTCGAATAATGACTCGAAAATGGAGCAATAAGAATCATCGCTTTTAATTATATATTTTTTCGTTTCATTCGGTGCACAAGCAGCGGGTCATTTTCCGACTTTGATTTTGTGAATAATGAATCGATTCTCCTCCAAAAATTCTATGTTTGTTTAATACTTGTTTCTTCAGTTTTCACGTAGGATATTACAGTAGAGGGAAAATGTACGAATGAATCCTAAAAAATGGGCCAGAAAAATCTCAAGTAATTTCGACTCTCTGCACATAAACTCGCTTTATAAAGGGTTAAAATAAAAAAAATATTAATTTTGTATATTTTATAATTCATATCCTAACAAACGCAATTCACTGCAAAGAATAAAAAAAAATTGTGCTCTTGAAATTTTTAAAGAGCTATTTATAGTAAAATTGACTGCCAATCAAATTTTATAGTAAGAATGGACATCCCCCTTTCCCCTTAACTGGACCCCTGGCATGAGATATTGCCTTTTAACCCTTTGAGGCGCAACCCTTTCCCAATGCTGAAAAAAGGGCAGCCGTTGCCATCGCTCGACTTAACGACCAGCAAGATGGCGGACGATCGAAACGTTCATCGCGGGCCACAGATCTAGAGACCCTTTTTTTGACGCAGCTGGCTGTGCGCGCGCACAGCCAGCTGCGTCAAAAAAGGGTCTCTAGATCTGTGGCACGCGATGAACGTTTCGATCGTCCGCCATCTTGCTGGTCGTTAAGTCGAGCGATGGCAACGGCTGCCCTATTTTCAGCATTGGACAATCTATCCGGCTGTTCTCGCGTTCTTCCATTTTTCGGCAGATGTCAGTGGTGTTAAAAATAATCGTGACAATTTTTTTTACGAGAAATGACGTGCTAAAAAGTAAAGGATTCTCGTGGAGCTATGTCACCCGCAACTATTTTTATAGAAATCAAAGCTATTCTTCGTGACTGGCAACAGTCAAAACGTCAACAGTTTGGTGGTCTCAGAGCGAAACCACAGCGCGTTAAAGGGTTAAGTATTGGGAGTTGGTGCAGGGGGGATCAGCCATGGCTCCAGCTTCTTCACACGCGATTTCTCCGTGGGTGTCAATCCACGTGCTAGGGCTTTCATCTGGATTTGCTTTGTTTAGTTACTTCTTACAAATTTCAATAGAAGCTTTACGACAGATGCGTTATTTGCTACATCTTTTAAGCACAGTTTTTAGCGAAGAAAGTGTTAATGATCACATTTTTTGACAGCGTATGTCTCCAAGAATAGCAAAACGTAGTTCCTAAAAAATATATTTTTTGATCCATTACTGATCATTTAATTATACTTTGTTGTTATCATAAACTGTTTTACATTTGTAGGAGCATAACTGAAGAAAATACGAAAATTAGGAATAAAAAAATAATTAATTAATTAATTAATTAAAATAAATATATAAAAATAAATAAATAAAAATAAATTAATAAATTAATTAAAAAAATTGTGTTGATTTACATTTACATCTAAAAGTGAGAATTTTTTTTTGTTTTTTGAGAGATCAAGGGCAATGTGAAGAAAGCTTATTAGCCATCACTATAGTGATGGGCACGAATGAATAGAACTATTCCAATTAATCGATTAAAAGCATTCAAGATAATCGATTTATAAAAATCCATTCAAAAGCTCATCACAAAACATTCAAATAGCACACGGCATTCGAAATCTGGAATGGAAATCCCGAATACATAGCCGGATAGTGAAATTGCGAATGCTATTCGAATAGCAATTACAAAAACTATTTGAACAGTAAAAATCGATAACAGTCACTATTCGATTAATCGATTATGCTATTCCAATAGTAGTAATGGATTATAAATACCATTCGAATGGCACATAACTAGCCCTTGCACACCACAGATACTCATGTTTGGAAAAATCTCTGTTCACGTTACATCTGGAGAAAATCTACCAAAGCTCCAGACCGTTTGATCGACAGCCGGGCGATGGGACCCGAACCCCGGACCTTCACACTTCGGCCGTCTACCATTTTCAGTGACAAGCAAATCAGGAATTGCTGCGTCGGTTCAGATGGGAAATCAGGGGTCACCCACCATGCAGCCCAGATTTGGCCCCCAGTGACTATTTCCTGTTTCCGAGGTTGAAAGGGAGCACTTATCCGGGGCACACGGTTCTCTTCAGACAGTGCTGTGATTGCTTTCACGATTCGTGAAGCATTCACAATTTAAAATACAAGTCTAAAGTCACATGATAAGCCTCAGCAGTTATTTTTAGCGTAAATACGGGTTAAGACCCCTTATTAGAAAGACCCCCACAGAAGGCACAACACCCGTAGGCCTAGATCCCTCGTGCAGATAATAGGCCTTAATCCCACAACACAACACACTCAGCAGTTTTGCCTGGGCGATGATGACTCGTTTAGACATGGCTATCTCTTTTCATTTATGTACACACAAACCATAAAATGTATTTCGGCAACTAAGCGGTCTCGTTCTTTTCTATGAAACATATGACTTGCTTGAGCTACTCGAGGCAAAATGATTTACAAGAAAACCAATGTGCTTGCTTGTGTAAAATATTTGAAACCGCAGAGGCGATATTTCAATAAATGTGCAATTCCATTGGATACACCTGGAATTTTTCGCCTCAAGGTTTATTGCTTTTTTTTGCTGAGACCGTGTAACAAATGTGACTACCTTCAGGAAAAAACCCTTTCTCTTATAGCAAGAAAACGTCAGTGAGCGGTGTCTTTTGTTTATATTTTTTTTTCTTCTTGAAGTGTCGAAATGAGACAAAGCCAGTCTTTCATTGGTGCTTTTTATTAGACGAAACCGGAGGAACGTTTCCACATCTTCTTACCTGCATTTAAAAGGATGTAAATAATGCAGGATGGCCATAATTAAACTGCAAGTGTTCAAGGGGTGCTGGAGAGAAAACTACCAAGATTATTTCAGTGAAACTTGATATCTACACGTTTCAGAACATGCGCAAGTCAGATATGCAATTAAAAAAATCGCCATTTTTACCCGATAGATGGCGCTATATCGTGTTCCAATGCTTATGGACGTCTTATATGCAAATTTTAAGTCCATCGAACAGTGTAAAAACAAGACCACATTGAGTAATGGATTGTTAGTGAAGATATTCTATCAGAATGGTAGCAATTATTCAGCTACTCTGAAAGAATACCGGCGTATGAAACGATTAAGGAGAGGTCCAAAGAGTGTCAATGAGAATAAATAATGGTTTAATTGTTTTCCAAAGCGTATTTATGAATTGTTTAATTTGTGATCTTAATTTACGTTAATTTTTGATTACATGCTACTGTAAAAATTTAATTACTTAAGCGAATTGTATGGAATTTGGATAAACTGTAAATGATGTTTTATGTTGTTTATATGCCTCTTAGAATGTCACTATGCTCTGTTTATCGGTTTTGGAAGTTGTATAGGCCGCCGGTGAGCTTTGAAATACGGTACAGCGCCATCTATCGGGTGAAAATGACGATTTTTTTTTTGCATATTTGACTTGTGCATGTTCTGAAACGTGTAGATACCAAATTTCACTGGAATATTCTGGGTAGGTTTTCTTTCCAGCACCCCTTGAACACTTGCAGTTTAATTATGGCCACCCTGTACTTAAAAGTTGTTTTACAGGATCTCGCAAAATCATTTGATTAGCGATATACAGCTATTATGAGGTTATTTCCAGAATCTTGCCAAGTTGTGCGAAGATACGCAGCCCAATTTGCTTCAGGAAAAACTGCTGTGTTGGAAAGTGCTTTATAATAGATGCGTTTAGCATGATTTACCTTTCTTGTTTTATATTTTCTTGCTTTTAAGTAATACAGCGGGGGATGAAAGTGAAGAAGTAGTTATAACTGTGATTAAGTTTTTCTTACCATATTTATCGATATTCCGTAAACGTAAGCCTTGCTTACGTTTACGTTACGTTACGAAGGTTAAAAAATCACGGGCTAACCTTAATCTCTCTATTTCTTGTGCAGGTCATATTTTTGGGCTATAGTGTTCAAATGTTAAGCGCGAGCATTTTAATTTCAAGATCATTTCAATTCCAATGCACGGATTCTTTTTATATCACATTTCACGCAACACACGACAATACCAGACTATTTTAAGAGCCGTTGCAAAAGCAAATCGGGCAGGTCAATAGAAAAATGTTCCCATCACCATCTCAGAATTTCATGATTTTCTTTTATTATGTTGCCTTACCCAAGGAAAGAGCAAATCTGAAATATTTTTGATTTACCTATTTTAGTTTTGGAGTTGTGGGGGGGTCAAAGTACCTCAGAGGAGCAACGTCGAATTAATTTAGGACCATTTTTGGCACTTTATTGTCTCGACTGTGACTGGCTCAGAGGTGCTTCAGAGAATTTTTTCATTTTATCCTATAATATACCTTGTATATTAACATCTCAAATTAAAAATTCATTCGAAAATTGTAAGAGCCCCAAATTAGGACCCCCCAAAATACCCCCAATTTAAAAAAAAAGTACACTTTTAAGAATGCTTTAAATCTTGGCTCTGAAGAGATACAGAAAAAAATTTTGCACAGTGCAGTTATATATCTTCATATAAAGTGAATCCAATTAAAAAATTTTTTGAAATCTCCCAGGTACCCCCGATACGGGGCCCCAAACAGGGTCCTCAGCGCTAATTTACGCAAATTCGAAGCATTGGTACAGCTGAAGCCGACTTATCACAGGAGAACTATTGACATGGAGATATAGTATCAACTATATCTCCATGATTAGTTGTAATAGTAGTTTGATATTATGAAAAAACATTTCTTGAAGGTTCAACTGTTTCCAAGAAAAATCCCCAAAAGTACCTCCCTATTTCGGACATTCGACTGGCACACATGGGGGGATTTCGGCGTTACTATTAGAAGTTTAACCGACAGTGGCAATATTGAAAATTAACGTATTCTTCATATATCTCAAATATATCCTCAATATATCCCAAATAGTTATTTTACAGTGGCACTCAAAAGAATTACATTACGCTGTATGACGATCTCTAACTACTGAACCGATTCGAAAATATTTTCCACTGATAGAAAGCTACACTATTCCTGAGTAATATAGGCTACCTTTCAGCATGCAGCGTAACTAGTTCTTTTACAGGGACACTCAAAAATTCTAGCACATGACGCTATATGGACATCTCTGTAGCTACTGAATCGATTCTAAAGATCTTTTCACTGAAAGCTGCACTATTCTTGAATAACATAGGCTAAAATTCATACATGAAGTATAATTTACAGGAACACTCAAAATAATTCGTAAACAATCTCGTAACTGTCTCCATTCGCCACTCAAATTTATTCAAATTTTATTAAACTCCATTCAAATTTTTGAACAGCGCAGTTATATATCTTCATATAAAGGGAATCCAATGTTAAATATTTTTGAAAGCCCAAAGCTTTGCGGCGTCTACCTTCCAGTCCTTTTAAGAGGCATGGCAACAGCAAATCAGGTAAAAAAAAAAGAAGAAAGTTTCAATCACTATCTCAGAATCTCATGAATTTTTTTTTCTTTTGTTGCCTTACCCAAGGAAAGAACACATCTGAAATATTTTTGATTTAGCTCTTTTAGTTTTGGAGTTATGGGATGTCAAAGTACCCCAGAGGAGTGACGACTTTAGAGCCATTTTTGCCATTTTACTCTCTCGACTGTGATTTGCTCTGAGATGCTTCAGAGAATATTTTTAAATCTGATAATATACCTTGAATAATAACATCTAAAACTGAAAATTCATTTGAAAATAGGCAGAGCCCTCAAATAACCCCCTCCCCCCGAAATATCCCCAATTTCATAAAAAAATACAGTTTTAAAGAATGCTTAAATCTTGGCTTTGATGTGATAAAGAAAAAATAAAAATTCCCTGGCCGTCGATACGGGGCCCCAAATATGGCCCTTAGCGCTAATTTATGCAATTTCGAAGAATAGGTACAGCTGGCACTGACTTCGCACATGAGAACTATTGGCATGGAGTTGTAGTTTCAAGATAGTAGTTTAATATTATGAAAAGATATATTTTTTGATTACTGTGTTAAATTTTTCTTGAAAACGGTGATGCTTTCAAAAAATATAGCGGGGGAAAAATTTTTTAACATTGGATTCACTTTATATGAAGATGCATAATTGCACTGTTCAAAAATTTGAATGGTGTTTAATAAAATTTGAATAAATTTGAGTGGCGAATGGAGACAGTTACTACAGTGTTTACGAATCATTTTGAGTGTTCCTGTAAATTATGCTACATGCATGAATTTTAGGCTATGCTATTCAGGAATAGTGTAGCTTTCAGTGAAAAGATCTTTAGAATCGGTTCAGTAGTTACAGAGATGTCCATATAGCGTCCTGTGCTGGAATTCTTTTAAGTTCCTCTGTAAAAGAACTAGTTATGCTACATGCTTAAAGGTAGCTTATAATACTAAGGTATAGTGTAGCTTTCTATCAGAAATTTTTTTTCGAATCGGTTCACTAGTTGCAGAGATTCCCCATTCAGCGTAATATAATTCTTATGAGTGCCCCCGTAAAATAACTATTTGTGATATACGGAGTATATATTTGAGATATATGAAGAATAAGTTAATTTTGAATATTACCACTGTCGATTAAACTTCCAATAGTAACGCCGAAATGCCCCCATGTGTGCCAGTCGAATGTCCGAAATAGGGAGGTACTTTTTGGGATTTTTCTTGGAAACAGTTGTACCTTCAAGAAATGTTTTTTCATAATATCAAACTACTATGTTGATACTATATATCCATCTAAATAGTTTTCCTGTTGGAAGTCGGCTTCAGCTGTACCAATGCTTCGAATTTGCGTAAATTACCGGGGGGGGCCCTCAAAAAGTTTTAACATTGGATTCCCTTTATATGAAGATATGTAACTGCACTGTGCAAAATTTTTTTCTGTATCACGTCAGAGCCAAGATTTAAAGCATTCTTAAAAGTGTACTTTTTTTAAAATTGGGGGTTCTTTGGGGGGCCCTAAATTGGGACTCTGACAATTTTCGAACGAATTTTCAATTTGGGATGTTAATATACAAGGTATATTATAGGATAAAATGAAAAAATTCTCTGAAGACCCTCTGAGCCAGTCACAGTCGAGACAATAAAGTGGCAAAAATGGCCCTAAATTAATTCGACGTTGCTCCTCTGGGGTACTTTGACCCCCCATAACTCCAAAACTAAAAGAGGTAAATCAAAAATATTTCAGATTTGTTCTTTCCTTGGGTAAGGCAACACAATAAAAGAAAATCATGGAATTCTGAGATGGTGATGGGAACGCCCTGCCCGATTTGCCCCTGCTTTGCCTCTTAAACTTAATTCGGAGGCAGTTTATTTTTAAATAGAGGGTAGCAGTACTCAAATACGTGTATTTATGATATGCTGTGCAATATCTTAGCTCACTATTTTTACTTATGTTCAGAGAAAACTTTAGTAAATATATTCATTTCTTTTACGAAGTAAGTTTCATAAAATTCTCTTTTAGTGCTTAAAACATACATTTTTAATGATTCCCTGCTTACCAGAAAACACACATTTACGCTAAGGTGACCAGATTTTTGTAGTCAGCATCGGGGACATGTCCCCGATTCTGACAACAAAACTGGGCATTTATAATTAATGGTATAATTAACAGTAATTTAATTAAAAAACAATGCAATAATTAAAAAATTGTCCCCAGTACTATTTTTACATTCTGGGGACAATTTGAAATACTTCCTGAAAATGGGGACTGTCCCCGGAAAATAGGGACGTTTGGTCACCTTAATTTACGCACAATAACCCTGAATGTTGTTTTTTCTAGAAATTTAACTTTTTTTTTTTTCTTGTTTCGCGATTAAAAAGTGTTTAGTACCTTAAAAAGAATACACATGTTGTACTTTTATACAATTACTTTCATACAATTTTCTTGAATAAAAAAATAGGCCCTTTTATTACAGTTTTATTGAAAATAATTCGACCGTTAAGGGGCTAAATTTCAAGGATGGGTTGGTTATGTGTGCGGAACGTACAGCTCCAGATAATTAGTTCTATGATAAATTATTCTGAATAACCCTTCTCATGAATCACGTGATATATGTGGTCATGAGAACGATAACAACGTATAACCTGAGATTCTATTCCGGACGTAGGCTTAACCTTTTACAGATCGAATTGAAATCCAGGCATTTTTAAAAATAGCATAAATTTGTCTTATGATGTGATAGCTAAAGCACCACCTCCAAGATAAAGAAGGCCTGAGAACAGGAACTTTTACGTCATCACTTGGTCCACTAAAATGACGTCATCACACATTTATTGTCACAAAGTAAAACTATTCAAAGTTTGGGATGAATTGACTATCGCATAAAACATTTTAATGAATTAAGATAGAAAATTTAATTTTACGACAAATAGGGAATTTAAACTATAATTATGTAATATGATATAGAAATAAATCATAATAAATAACTTTATCAGAAAGGTATTTTAATTTCTATCTTTGACTTAATAGATGTTCGCTAAAATTTATATCATTCACTAGAAATTTTAAATAGTTTTACTTTGTGAAGGGAAAACTGTGATGACGTCATCTTGGAAGACCTAGTGATGACGTAAAAGCTTCTGTTCTCAGGCCTTCTATATCTAGGATATCTAGGAGGTGATGGTTAAAGGATATTAGTTATTTAAATGGGGGGAAAAAACATTGTATTCAATTTTCACTACGTTCGAAATTGGGAACATGGGTCATTTCTGACAACACTTTTACATTGGTTTCGAAAACAGAATAGACTGATAGGCAGTTTAAATGATAAGTGAAATATTAAGAATGAATGAAAGATTTATTTTTAAATTTCAGTAAAGATATGAATTAAGTTTGTGGGGGTTTATCAAGGTAGCTCTGCAAAAATTTATGAAAATGGCTATTTTCATGATTTTTTGTCCGGTTTCCTACCGATCATACAATTGTAACTTCTTTTTCAAAAAATCAAGTCATTTTTTAACTTTATCTGTTCATTTTTTTTCAAGTCAATATTGATAAATTTCAGTTTTGAATAAATTTTTAATTGGATCTTCCCAATTTGGAACATTGGCTTGTGAAAGGTTAAAACAACCTCCCATTTTTAATTGAATTTGTCTAAAATCAAAGGAAACTGGTGATAAATAGAAAAAAAGAAAGAAATTCTTCAACGCTTTCATATTTTAAACACGCCCAAAAGTACTGTATTAACAACATATCATAACCCATGTGCTGTTCCTATATATACCTCCTTGTTCCATTACGTTGGAAAGTATATCAAAATCCACTAGAGTACCGTATTTGTCTTCCTTTTTTCAAAAATCTCTTTGGAATTGAAATCTATATTCAAACCGCCAACTGAAACTGTTTCACAGTCTTCAAGGCATATTCTAAGTATACTTCACCTTTATTTACACTTTAGTCCTTCATACACACAAATTTATATTCGTATTAACACTCAGGGTAAGCAGTAGGGGTTGGCAATTTCTTACCAAATATAGAAGATATCGCCAACCTAAGTTCAGTTTTAGGAACTTATTTTTTGTTGCCGAATTTGGCGATAAATGAGTAAAAATAGCCAACCTTGTCGACTTTTCATGTTGCGCGCTGCTATATGGCAACCAGGAACGTGGTCAGAGGTTCGGCCTTGGCCGCCTGGGTGAGTACCCCCCCCCCCCGAAATTTTGGATTTTTAAAAATTGAATGTCAATAAATCAAGCATATTTGTGGGAAACTAAGTTTTTCACCATTTGGACACCCTAAAATGTTTGCTCGCTACATTCCTGATGGCAACCTTTGAAAACAGTTTCGCCGTTTCGAAAAATAGACTTTAAAAAAATCACTCTTACGAACTTCACAAATACTCATTTATTTTAATTGAATTATATTAATATCGCTAAAGTGTACTTACAACGATGACTAAAAATACAAATATAGAATCTTCTCGGAAAAGAGTCATTTTGCAGATAAAACATTTCTTTGAAAGTACTTGTTTGTTTTTCAGCTAACTCGACAAGAATTTATTCATATTTTTGCCATTTACTTTTAATATTACCATGTTTGTAGCTAAATATTTGAGCGCCAACGCATCTAAAAATTATCTACCAAGCAGAGAAATTTAATCGAAACAAACAATGGAGTGAAAGAAAGCGAGTTTCCTGTATCAAAAAACAACTCCCCAGTAATAAAGGAAAAGAAATAGTGAATTCTCTATAACGTGCCCTATTGCATTACGCTGAAGTTAAAATACCGAAAGAGAGAAATAACTGCCAAATCATTTGTTGTGCGATTCTACATACATTGAATTGCTTTGTTTCAAAGGAAGGAATAATTCAATGCCAAATTTAATGCCAAATCTGGCATCCATTATGTTTTATTTTTTCAGTTTTTTATTAACCCATTTGTGCCTGGATATTTTTGCGACTTTCTTCTATTTTTACTGATAACTGAAATCTTATAAATAAAAATGAAATTCTGTTTGTTTGTTTGTTTGTTTGTTTGTGGATTTGATTCGTATACAAATCCACAAAAATGGACCTATCGGCCTGAAATTTAGCACAGATGTGTAAAATAATATAGAATAAACCACTGTCCACTTTAAAACTTTGAAAGTCCACCCGTTCCCGGAATTTAAGAGATTTTTTATGCTATACACGCAAAAATCTTTCCGTAATTGTAACCCCTGTAGTGAAAAAAGTGTGAAATAAGGATCCTGGTTGCCATGTGTGGCGATTTTGCCGAATAAAATGTCGTTCGTATACAAATCCACAAAAATAGACCTATCGGCCTGAAATTTAGCACAGATATGTAAAATAATATAGAATAAATTGTAGTCCACTTTAAAACTTTGAAAGTCCACCCGTTCCCCGAATTTAAGAGATTTTTTATGTTCTTCACGCAAAAATCTTTCCGTAATTGTAACCCCTGTAGTGAAAAAAGTGTGAAATAAGGATCGTGGTGTCCATGTGTGGCGATTTTGCCGAATAAAATGTTTTAAATTCTCAAAGTAAAAATAAAATAATAATAATGATTTTTTTTTGTTAGTTTATATTCGTAAGGTTATTTTTTTTTAAATTATAATATCGTGTGCATGGGAAATCAGAGCAGGAATGTAATGCTTTACACGCAAAACAATAAGAATTGAAGATTTCCGAGGCTAATGTGTAAATTTTTTTAGTTTGGCGAAAAAATAAAATGGCTGAAATATGGATTTTGAGTAAGTGAGTTCTAGCGGTTTGCCCAGTTTTCGGCTTGGCGCAATTTATTGAGAGCTTAAGGAAATAGATTTTTGAAAACAAGTGCAAAGGTTTTATTAGAATACAGCGTTAAAGTTTAATGATCCGTGAAGAAATAATGCAGTTATTAAGGGATTTCAAGCGATCTAACTTCAGAATTCTCGCCAATTGAATACATTGATTTAAGTTGGGGGAATTCCGCCAAATTTCAGAAAATTGAAATCTTCTCATTTAGTACATCGGAGTAACGATGAATAAAACACATTATAGTTGATAATTAAAAAAAAATCGGCTGTATTAAGGGATTCCACTTTTCAAATAAATGCCTGGCGGTCGAACCATTTCCCATTTTGATTGCTGCTAAGTCAATGCTTCGAATGATTCCCTGAAAAAACTCTTGCAAAATGGCGTATGTTGGCACTTTGGCGAGGCTTAGATTTAAAACTGGATTTTATTTGAGACTGGTATATATAATAACACTGGTTATAGATAAAAATGAATGTTGGTATGTGTTTATGAGGTTGAAAAACTCCAGCACCGTTGAGCACCGTTGCACGATGAAATTTGGTTCACCTAAGTCTTTTATCATGGAGAAGGTTTTTATGCTATCCGTTTTCCTTAACTTGCCACTTGGTGCCGTAGCACAACGTTGAATTCTATTCCGTTTAGTCGTTTGCTATGCGAATATCGTCCAACCGATTTCGATGAAATTTGGTACACGCGAATATTAGAACACGGAGAATATTTTTCACTATCCATTTTGCTGTAACTTGCCGCTAAATGGCGCTGCAAAGCATCAACTTCTATACCGTTCGACCGATCGAGCATAAAATTTTTTATACTTACACATTTGAGCACGAAGAATATATTCTAACTGCGTTCCTTTTGATGTTACTCACCACTAGATGACACTGCAGTGCATTATTATTTTAACTCGCCACTAGATGACGCTGCAGCAGGCCAAATTCTTGAATATTCAAACGGTCGATATGAAAATCAGTATACATAGCTATTTGAACAATGAGAATATTTTGGCGTTATCCATTTTGCTAAAACTCGCCACTTGACGGCGCTGTAGCAAATCATTACTTTATTGAACCACTAGATGGCACTGCAGTGTATCACTTCTTGACTGTGCAAATAATCGCTATGAAAATAGGTATACATAGATATTTGAACACGGGGAAGAGTTTGGCGCTATCCATTTTCCTATAACTTGCCACTAGATGTCACGTCAACACATGAACTTCAGGACTGTCCAGCCGATAGTCATGAAAATTCGTATACATCGATATCTGAATGCGAAAAATATTTTCGCCGTATCCGTTCTGCTAAAACTCGCCACTAGATTGCGCTACGCCGCATAGCCTTCTGCACCGTACAAACGATTGCCTTGCAATTCGGTATGCATGATTATTGGACACAATATAACGCGATATCCACTTTGCTATATCTGTTTATTACAATGAATAGTAATCACCACAAATCGTAATATCAAAAAGTCCATTCATTCCCGTGCGAAGAACGGGTCCTTCAGCTAGTAATAGATAAATTTCTGATGGCAACTTCTTGAACAAGGGATGATTTCTTTTATAATCATTATGCATAAAAATCGAAATATCAACATCCTACTAGGTCATGTTAAAATATTTTGTAGAGTTGAGGATTAATACTCATGAATAAAGGCTAGGAAAAATAAATAACGTTTTCGACTAATAGTGAAAATGCCGTCCCAAGAAAGGGACACTAGGCATAAATGGGTTAATATCTTCTAAAATAATTCGATTTTCGAAATTTAAGTCTGTTTATCAGGTTCCTCGGAATTTTCCGAATCCGTGGACATGTTTCTCGAAATTCAAATCCCCACGGTTTAGGAGAAGATAACCACACAAGTTTTTGACCGCGGCCGTTACTTCTTTTTTAGAATAGAGAGAGATACGTCCTCATTTGCTTCAACAACGTCATAGCTCAAAACTCATGATTTTTCAGGAAATGAATTTATTTCGTAAAAGCGGAGAAACGTATATTAATCAAAATGGTACCACCGCCGTCCCACGGTAGAATTTTAACCCATTTATGCCTAGTGTCCCTTTTTTGGGACGGCATTATCGCTATTAGTCGAAAACGCTATTTATTTTTCCTAGCCCTTATTCATGAGTATTGAGCCTCAACTCTACAAAATATTTTAACATGACCCAGTAGGATGTTGATATTTCGATTTTTATGCATAATGATTTTAAAAGAAATCATCCCTTGTTCAAGAAGTTGACATCAGAAATTTATCTATTATTTCTGTTATCAGGCATATTCTAAGTATACTTCACCTTTATTTACACTTTAGTCCTTCATACACACAAATTTATATTCGTATTAACACTCAGGGTAAGCAGTAGGGGTTGGCAATTTCTTACCAAATATAGAAGATATCGCCAACCTAAGTTCAGTTTTAGGAACTTATTTTTTGTTGCCGAATTTGGCGATAAATGAGTAAAAATAGCCAACCTTGTCGACTTTTCATGTTGCGCGCTGCTATATGGCAACCAGGAACGTGGTCAGAGGTTCGGCCTTGGCCGCCTGGGTGAGTACCCCCCCCCCCCCCGAAATTTTGGATTTTTAAAAATTGAATGTCAATAAATCAAGCATATTTGTGGGAAACTAAGTTTTTCACCATTTGGACACCCTAAAATGTTTGCTCGCTACATTCCTGATGGCAACCTTTGAAAACAGTTTCGCCGTTTCGAAAAATAGACTTTAAAAAAATCACTCTTACGAACTTCACAAATACTCATTTATTTTAATTGAATTATATTAATATCGCTAAAGTGTACTTACAACGATGACTAAAAATACAAATATAGAATCTTCTCGGAAAAGAGTCATTTTGCAGATAAAACATTTCTTTGAAAGTACTTGTTTGTTTTTCAGCTAACTCGACAAGAATTTATTCATATTTTTGCCATTTACTTTTAATATTACCATGCTTGTAGCTAAACATTTGAGCGCCAACGCATCTAAAAATTATCTACCAAGCAGAGAAATTTAATCGAAACAAACAATGGAGTGAAAGAAAGCGAGTTTCCTGTATCAAAAAACAACTCCCCAGTAATAAAGGAAAAGAAATAGTGAATTCTCTATAACGTGCCCTATTGCATTACGCTGAAGTTAAAATACCGAAAGAGAGAAATAACTCCTTCTCAGTTGCTTCAACTCTGTGGTTTACGAACATCAAAAACATATCACGAAATGGAAGGGGGACTATTTGTATTTAAATTTTGCCAATGTGTTTTCTAGCGGAATGACTAAAACAGAAAAAAGGAATCGATACTTTAGCATTTCGACTAAGTGCTTAATCTCGTTTTCACAGAGGTCTTCTGAGCCGGACATTACATTTCGCAGCATAAAAATTCGACACTTGTGCGATATTTGCGAAGAAAAATTGCTTTTCCGATATTTTTTTAATATTTAGTTCATGTTTTTTTTTTCGCATGGTGATGTTTGCTTTTAAGTATTCTAGTTTTTAGTTTCTTTTTTTCAAAAGAAAACACCTGATGTTATTTCCTAGAAGGTTTACTTAACAAATGAAAGTATGAGCGTTTTCTTTCAGATCGGAAGATTGAATACATATCTTTTTTGATAGAAAAAGTCGTTTAACCCCTTACCGGATTTGCCCGAGCTTCTGGATTATCCCGAGTGTAGCTCGGGCAGTAGAAAAACTTTTATTTTTCACGTAATCTTTTCCAAATGATTTCGTTTTGCTTTTCATACACTTCTATTTACTTTTCTGCCCACTAGATACACGATTTAGGAAATATACACGATTATAATATAATATACACTATCATAATATACACGATTTAGGAAATCTTATATGAGAATAGTGTTATTATTTTTTAAAAATGTATTTATATATATATATATATATAACATTACAAATCGAAAGCCAGCTAAAATCCCACATTTCTAGAACAACGCAGTTTTAATTCTGTTGGAACAAAGGAATCTGCTTTCAAAAACTGCAATTACTACATGGTCCCTTGCAATCCTTTTGTAATTTTGTAGACAATCCCAGTGTTCAGTCAATCTGGCGTCTTGAAAGACATAACAAACCTCGAAAAACCGCTGCCCAGATTTTGCGTTTGGCCAGTAATTGCAACGTGCATGGATCATGTGACACGACCTCAAAAGTTAATAAAAGGGGTTGCAGCAGCCCAGGAGCGACTCTTCCGCGTGACTGCAACTGCCTGAGAAATATGTATCCAGTCGTCCAATAAAATTATGTAATCGCAGTGGGAAACCGTCTCATTGCTTCCGACCACCCTTGGCCCGACAACGAGTACTAGCAGCGGGCGGCCGGGGAAGGCTCTACGCCAGGGTTCCCTCGAGTCGCCTCGCCTCTCCTGAACCCGAAGGCGTTATGACACTACGTCACGCCAACCATTACGTCCTCGTTTTTATCACATATATATATACAAAATATGCATTAAAAATTGACATTTTATGACCCTCCAACTCGAAAAAAATTGAACTGGCAAGGGAATGAATTTTTCCATCGGCGAACACTTGCCATATAGGCCTTGTTCACTACAAAGACTAGAAGTATTGGCCTCTTTACTATGAGGCCAACGTCGTCGGTAGGTGTGAGATCTCAAAGTTGATTGGCACGGGGCCATCGTGATTCTACCGGGCCTGCTTCTGCACTCCGATGAGTCATCCAAAGAGGCCTACGGATGCTCACTTATTGGTTCCAGCACTTAGATACGTCATCTAACGGCGGAATCTAACCAATGAGGAAACGTCCGTAGGCCTCTTCCGGAGTTCACAAGCAGGCCCGGTAGAATCACGATGGCCCCGACTGGCATCCCCAGAAGAACTGTTCTAAGAGAGGGCACTGGAGGTACCGACAATTTTACATCCACTCCCTTGAGCATCCGCGGTCCTATAGCAGCCCAGCAGAGAGACCCTATTTGCATCAGAAAGAAGACAGCTCATGTGTCCTTTAGAGCTACACGTGCGCTTTCGGGAGTTTCCCACCGCAGTTTGGATCCTCATCAGAAGGTCGTATTTCTAATTATGGACACCCTAGGAAACTGAAAGCGACTTTTGGAGCCACGGAAATATTGTTTCAAAAGTCACCAAGTTGGGTGAAACGGGGCCTTCGCAATTAGTAACGGGCCTGCGCTTGTATTTTGATGAGCCATCCAAAGAGGCCTACGGATGCATGAGTCTTCACATATACATCAGGCATTTTTTAAGCTTCCCAGTGCTTTCAAACGTTATTTAATGTAGTTTTAAGTAGTAATTGTGTTACTAATTCAAGTAACGAACTCACGATTAATTTGTTTGCTATGGTACATATTGACATTAAGAAAATAGATGCATATAATTTGAAGGAAAAACAAAGTAGCGCTTACTCTCATGATTCACGATTGCTTATTCTAGTTTCACAAGTGGATATTTAATATACTTTAAAATAACTAAATACACAAATGAGAAAGACATTTTTATAATGAATATTTCATAAACGTAGTTGTATTTCCTACGTTATTTTAAACAATTCAACATTAATCTTTAACAAATGATGTATTAAAGCGCATTTCAGTGTTTTCGGGATATCCTGTATATTGGAGAAAATTGATAAAATACGCTCTACAGCGCGATCCCCGAATTAATTATTCTTTAATAAAGACATTTCATGCAGTATATGCTATTCTTTTGTCGCTTTCTCAATCGAACTTTGGAATTGAGCAAGCATAATGAACGCTTGTACAAAATATTAACTACATTTGAAGTTTCTGTATAACCGGGCAAAAATCAATAATTTATAATTTACTGTATTTCTGCACTGTACCAGATGTAATTCTTAATCACATAATCAAGGCATATATAACTGATAAATAACATTTTCAACTGGCAAAATTAAATTGTCTAAATAGTATCACAACGTCATGCTTATTTACAAGAATAAAAACTACTCAAGTAATACGATTTCTGATTAAAATAATTTATTTATAAATAACACATGAGTAATTATTCACTAAACATGATTTACATACATATTTTTAGAATTTCTAAATACATTATAAGCGTTCACTTACCTTTACATTCAGAGCAAAATGTTCGAATTTTAGGATAAATTTTCATGAAAGAAAATGGCGCAAGATTCACCAAACGATTACCTACATCTAAAGTTCTTTAGTACGACAAAAGTATAAAAAAATTGTTTTAAAATAATAAAATAATATAAAATTTATAATACTTAGAATAATAAAATAGAATACCGTGACTGGGGAAAACAGGCCTCAATGATAAACTCATTTTTAGGGATGGCAACTCATAAGCAGCCCCGTTGCTTAGCGATGGCCCCGGGTGAAAGCTGGTGAGATGTAGGGCATGACTCGAACAGTGATTGACCGTAGACTTTTAAAGTTTTGACGGTGTTCATAGACCTTAATATAGAAGTAAAATTCCGTGGCTAAAACTTTTTTAGCTTACGTATTGGGCCGGCCTGAAAGCAATGCCGTTTTATCGTATGTCAATATTTTGCCTAGCTAAAACTTCTGAAACTAACACTACGAAATTTGGGCAAGTGTTTTTGTTTTTTAAAGTAGATGCTGGATTGGACGGCATTTTTCAGAAATCGCAACCTATAGGGAATAGTGTTTTGTGTACCGATTACACAAAAACG